>JAVJGG010000021.1:21298093-21322975 GCA_035590195.1 Aviceda cuculoides
CCCGCCGCCACGTCTGCAGAGCGGCGCGAGCCGCCCGAGGGCCGGCGCGGGCCTGCGAGCGGCCTGTCAGGAAAAGCGGGAGAACCCCCCGGCGGGAGTGGGAGGGGGGGGCCTTCGGTCCCCCCCGCGCGTTTAGCACCGGGATTTCTGAGCTTATACCGTTAGAAAACTGCGCCAAAGAGCGGCTCCTTTCTGTGAGTCGGTGCGGTTTGGTCACCCGGAGTAGCAGGTTGATGGTTTCTGCCGTCATCCTAGATTGCTTAGGAAAGGACAAAAGTATGGTGGTTTTTTTCTTTTCAAGGCTACGAGTGAAAATAAAAGCCACCCTGTGGCTTTGTCTCAAGTGTTACGGCAAGCCGATGCCCAAAAGATGTAGGAGAAAAAAGGTTGTCAGCACTCTCACAGAGGATATTTATCGTAACAGGGTCACTGTCACTGTAAGGGAAATGAGCTCAGGGTCCTGAAAGTTTCAGGAGAGAGAAAGCCCAAATCATTTAGCAGAGAAAAAGGTTTTGCTTTTTTCCTTAAATTACAACTGATTTTGCTCAAGGACTGTAAAATTCTAGACAAAGGGAATTGAAATTTGCACCTAGTATAATGTCTTTTTCTACGTTATATCCTTAACTCACTACTAGGAAGGATTGTCATTGTATGCAACATGTTGTACCATGTTGTACGATCCTGCTGCTAAGGGGTCCCGTGTTAGACGATCCGACTAAACCATGCAGATAAGCATCACCACCGGGGCTTGTCTGTGTGCTGTTACTTTGGGTAACCTAAGGGTACTATTGGTTTAAAAATTGCAACGTCTGACTTGTCAGCCCAGCCCACGGGGTGTATAAACTGTATTTATGATGTGGCCTTTGGCCGTACCACTAACGCTGACATGCAAGATGCTGAACCAGACCACAGCCTCCCTTCTGCTGTTGTTACCCTGGTAGACATCTCTTTGACCGAAACCTCATGTGTAGCTGAACCGCACTTGGCACAGGGCTTGGCTGGAATGACAGCAAAAAGGCGGTGTCAGAGACTTCCACATTGACTGTTTTCTGCCTTCTGGGACTCGTGCAAAGTGCGAGTGAGAGCCATGCAGGGATAGTGATATTTTTGCCTCAGAATCATTGGTGACAGTAGCACATTTCAAACATTTAAACAGTCAAATATGTTGGTTTGCTGCCTAAGTCTAGACAGAGTGAAACACCAATGCACCCTTTTCACTTCAATTATGCGAGCTGCCCTTTGCTTTAGGCCTGGATAGACTGTCCTCTCAGTGCGTTTGTACATCCACAGCTGAGCAAGTGCTTCAGTGCTGTTTTGGTGAGAGCTGTGATACGTGTGTGCCAGCCTGAAAATGGTTCAGCTAGGCATACCAGCTGTGTTTGAGTTTACAGAGCTAGTGAGATGAGATGCTTTTATTGGGGATTTTTTGTATTAAGCATATACCTGTAAAACAAAGTTTTCATTAACATATTCAGGAATCTCATATTTGTGCAGTAATTCAGATATGGCTCTTTTGTGTGTCTCAGTCTTCTAATGTTCCTGTTCCTGATTTGTACATCTATAGTATTGTTTCTAATGTTATTCCATAGGTGAGGCTGTGCTGAGGTGCTGAATTTTTACCTTTTTGATCCACATGGTGCTGGAGTGTTCTGCTAGTTAAGAGGTAAGTCATTTGCATGGGTAACAGGTATGTTTACTGCCCATTCACCTTGTCAGTGTTGTAATCAAACATCAGCTTGATGCTTGATCTTATTAGCAGAGGAATATGAAGTTATTTGAGGGATATGCAAAATGAATCTATATGTTCTGTCGTCAGAACAATTTGGAGTTGCTTCTCTGAGAAAAGCTATGGTAATAGCAATGCAGAATGGGCTAAGTGCATACATGGTCATTCATTTGACAGCCTCCAGGCATTGGGAGGGTTTGCCTTAGGGATATGGGTTCTGGCCATAGGAACACTTTAATTTTGCCCTGTGTTTGGGTTCAAGTGTGAGCAAGCTCTGAAATGCGGTGATCTTATGAAAGATGGGAAATCATGAATGTTCTGATCCCTCCAGACTTGGTTCAGGACCATTGGTAATAACAATAAAAATTTGATTGATCCAATATGAGTTTTTGTGGAAAAGATACCATGATTACTTGTCCTTAGAGGGCTGAAGTCTTAGATTTTAATGCTGCAAAGAGGCGGCACGTTCAGTCAAAACAGTTGTTGATCTGGTCAGTCTTAGTGTTGCCAGATTTTTGCATCACTCAGCTTAACATTTACAGATTTTGCCATTGGGGTGTCATGACCTCATCAAACACCTTGAACTCTCAGTCCTCTGTGAAAAGTCATGCCTTCTACTCCTTCTACTCAGTTCACAAAATGGTAGAGGTTTCGTCTTAAATCCTTTATCCACAACACTTGTTTCTTAAAATACTGAATAATTTTCTCTGAAATATCGGTATTTTCTGTTTTAGTAGTATTACTATGAACATCTCTGCTGAGAGAAACCTACTGCTACTGAATGACTAATATTAATTAGGTTTAGAGTTTAAGGTGCTATTTTCGTAATCCACACTTCCTTCAGTAATGTGTCTGAGTTTTAAACACATAAGGTTTCTTTGAAACATTGCAAAATACCAGGTCTGCCAATATCGACAATGTTTTTTAGCAATACATTTACGCAGCAGCAGGCATGCTGGGCAGTTCATAAGCTTTTAATGAAACGCTGGCAGATATTAGGGTTTTATGGGCTGGAAAACAGTGCAAATCAAAGAGCTTTGCTTACTGTTTATAGCATTTTTCCTCTGAATCTAACAACATTTATCTCACTTTTTCCATCTTGCTCTTCACATATTTACTTTCCCTTTCACTGATAAATTTACAGTCAACAAACTATTTTGTATGAAATATACTTAGAGCTACAATATGCCTGTCATCATGTGGGTCCAGTTACCTGGATAAAGCCTGAAATGACTTGTTTCATACCCTACTTTGCCCTCAGTCTGCATTTATCCTAATGAGGATACACTTATATCTTGCATCTGTAGTCAGTATTTCTGGACATCATTAATTGTGCATTTCCTGAAGCCATGTAAATGATCCCTAAGGGATGTCATGTTTTCTGACTGCCTGCTAGCTAGTACCTGTTCTTACCATGCTTTCGGTAGCAAAACTCTTCTCAGAGCATAGCATCTCTATCAGTACGTTTTTTGAGTCCTAGCTGCTAAAATAGTCAAAATACTTGTTGGCGTCATAGTGTAGCTTTCTAAGTAAGGACCTTTGTGTACTCTTACTTACATTTGAAGTCCCTATTAAAACTAGAACAAGATTCAAGCCTAAAGACCGAGTCATAGTTTGGTTTGAAAGGTTATAGTGAAAGTAAGACTAATATAGCACCTAACAGTTCTTAGAGTGCAAATATACCTTCAATTTAAAAGTCAGCCTGCAAAACTGCTTGAAATCTTCTGCCTTGTCTAAATCTTTATGGACTGTGCAGCATTCCTAACCATCATGCAAAGATACACTTATCCTGGCGTTGATACTTTTCTTCTGTCCTTTGCAAAATTGAGTTGTTTATTTCCTGCTCACATGCAGTTCCTCATGGAGCTTGGTTCCATTTACATAGACAACCCTGTGTAAATAGGTAAAGCACTGATACACTTGATAGTTTCCTCATCAACAAATCGCATACATTTCAGAGTCTCATGTAGCTATGATTAATAGTCCCCTGAGGCAACCTGGAGAAATGAGAGAGTAGATTTAACTCAGCAGTCCAGGCTCTCATGGTGGCACTTAGTTATCAGAGAAAGATGGTTTTCTGGGGCTGAATGCTGAAACACAAGTGAGCTTAACTTATTGGCGGTGAGTGTACGGAAGCACCATCATTTTTAGGGGCAGTGTGGCAGACTGCCCAGTTTCCCAGGGAGAATTGTGAAAGGCTAGAGCCTATCTCAGCACTGAAAAAATGTATTCTGCAGCTCAGTTAGGGAGAACAGTGATCTCTGCTGATAACTCTGTCAATATTATTAGGAGGTAAAGATACATGTCTGTGAGAAGCAGGTGATTTCTAAGCCAGCAAAAGAACTTGTTTTGCAGAGAAGCTACAAATGGAAAATGTAACATTTTTTTTTCCTCAATTCTATGATACTCTGTAAATCCAGAATAACTAAATTACAGTATTCCTCTGTACACAGGAGAGTTTGTTTGGATGGATGTGAGACTCGTGTGTCACCTCAAATTAAATTATATAAAACTCTTTTGTATTTTCCAGATTTATATTTTACATTCTAGTTAGCCCAATATGCTTTACTCGGATCATAGCAGCAGCACTATTTTTTAAAACTTTGTCTTTTCCTTAGGGCACAGAACACCTTCATCAAAGCTGCTGAAGAATTTCCATCGACACCAATAGACTGCAGCTCAAGCTGTTTGTATACAGTGCTGTTGTATTTTATTGGCGATGTAACTGTAGCAGTAGTAGCTACTAACTGTAGCTTTTTATGTCTAATCTATTTTGGATGATCTAACATTAGAAAACCCATATTTTTACTTTCAGTCAAATTCTGCTAGGTGTTAATTGCTCTCTTCAGCTTGGGTGTACAGCTGTAGATGGATTGTAACTTTTGTCTCAGCTCCTGTGGGAACCTAGAGGTTAAGAGATCAGAGCACGATCAGACCCCAGCCTGCAAATAGCAGCAGAAATGTTGCAGGAGGGGAAATGGGGCTACTTTCAGAGAACCACTTTGATTAGATTTAGTTTTGGCCTGTCCTGACTAGCTGCTTCATCGCAACACCATGTCCCTTTTCTTTTTTTTTGCATGGGTGTCTACATCACTCCTTCTTCCTTCTCTTCGTTCATCTTTTTGTGCCTAGCTTGCCAGAAGAAAGTTTCTTGACATAATCTACCCAAAATAACCTACCCAAAATAATCATGCCTATACCATGAGGTTGACAAACTTGTTTGCTCTGTGTGCTACACCATTTCTCTTGCTCTGTACCTTTCTCATCTAATTGCACTGTAAACTCATTGGGCAGGGATTTTCTACTCTTTCTACTGATTAGTTTCTAGTTACTACAACTGGTTACTGTTTCTACTGATTTGCTACTGAGCCTGTGCAGTGTCTGGCTCACTTGGGCATGGTCTGAGTTGGCCCTTAAGGTGCTGTTGTCAATAAGCGTAGTTAACAACAATTTTAGATCACTCGGGAGCAGTCTTGAAGTTTTTCTCTTATCAGGAATCTTTGTGATTAGTATTTTTTCAAACATTTACGTTTTCAAGTGTATAAAAAGATCCTTTGCTTCTGACAGCATGAATCTGTGCGCTGTATGTGCAATTTGCCCTGGTAATTACTTATGTATGGTGATAACCATAGCAACATCCCAGGTAGATAATGTCATGCAAATTACTGCAGCTCCAGGGATGGAAGATGTTAATACAAGTATGTACTCACACCCCTGGTCTTCAACATTTTGCAGTGACTCTCCCTTCTCCTCCCCCATACATGTTGTTTTTAAATTTCTTTTCCTCACTATGATCGGGAAGGAAAAGAAAACCTCTTGCTATTTTTCTCATTGGTATTCACACAGAGGGAGGGGGAGGGTGGTCCTTCAATGTTTCTGTCATGAATAATTTTGTATGCACAGTGGAAATTCCACAGTGTATGTAGGGCATAAAAGTCTAGAGACTTGGATACACTGCAGGGCTGTGTTGTGCTTAAACCCAAGTTCTTGCACTTGTAAACACGGAGCGTGAGCATGTGGGGGGTGGAATTGTAGCCACAGATGTTTGGACTGAGGTGTAAACCTCCTCAAATCATTTACAGGGGATATGGGAGAGCAGCTTTGTTTTTCAAAGCAGACATGCTGTAGCTGAATACTTATCAGGGCCAGCACATTGTTACTGAAATGAAGAAATAGCGGAGAGGAAGCTGGTAACAGTTATCCCTTGTTTGGTCATAAGCAAGAGAAACAAAAAGATCTATATGAATGCTGGTCTGCATATGCACTAGTCCTTGTGTAACCTTAGAACCTTGGAGGTATGAAAATAAGGTAAGCCTCTAACCTGTAACTAGAGTCTTTTGTTAACGGTGAAAAAAAAGCAGGCAAAAAAAATTGGTTAAGTAAAGGTTTTGCTTTTCTGATGAAGAATGAAATTGTTGCTGGATTTGTTTGCTTTGTGGTTAAATAGTGGGAAATTGGGTGTTAGTCTTGCAATCAGTGCTGAAGTTACTGATTACTGAAGGCTGCACTGCTCTGGCCATTAAATGAGGAAATACCCTGATTAAAGATGGTAGAGATTTGTGGAGAGTCAGAGAAAGACTGTGCAGGCAGCCAAAGGCATCTGTCTATCCAGTTTGTAAAGAAAATGTTCCCAAAGCAAGTTGAGAACTTGCTCAGGGCCAGCACTGAATTGTCTTCATCATAAAAACATGGTCTTTCTCAAACAGAACCATGGTGGGGAGTGGAAACAAAATTATTGAAGTCACTGAGCAACTTTATTTGTGCTAGAGGTAGTAGATGTAGAGAGTGTTAATTAATTGGAGATTAAAATACTGCCAATCTGTATCCCCTGGTATCTGTACAGGGGTGTTTGCCACTCTTACAGGTCTCCTTACAAATCCCAGATTGTAAGGTTTAATTTTTTCCCCTCTAACTTCTCTGTGAATTAGCAATTCGATACTTTACCCAATGGTATTGCTGATAGCACTTTTCAGCCATGCCAGCCTGTCAAGAATTCCTATTGATGGCATTGGAATTTGAAAAGTACCCATGTCCAGGTAATCCAGTTTGTTGTTAAACCTTGCAATAGCGCTTGGAGCTACAGACATCCCTGATTTACACTGGATTTTTTAAAAAAACATCTGCCAGGATGCCTACCTAAGAAAAACAAACTGCACCAGAGAAATAAACTCAGGCTTTTTATCATCTGATAGAAGCTCTCAAGCCTAATTAGCTGCTGGAGTTTTTGCCTGTCTGCCTACTTGGCATATAATGGACATTTCTTTGTCATTTTCATATTCAGCATGTGATTGCCTGAGGATGGCCTCTCCTTAGACTCCATATCACATTGAGGGAATAGTAGATGCCTTGGAATTCCAGGGATAGCCAAACCGAGGCACTGGCAAGTTAAATACACACTCTCTTCAAAATAAAATTCATAATAACAGCAGTGCTAGACCTCCTGAAACCCTGTTTATAGGCCAGTTTCTTTGACTGACCAATATCACAGCCAGATGAAACACTTGACTGTAATTATCCAGTCCTCTGCTTTCCATGGCTAGGATGTCTTCTTCAGGACTGAACTGACCTCTTTGTAAATAAGTTCCGAGGACAGTGGGGATCATTACTGGCATATTTTTTTTGTTTCCCTGTGGTCTTGTTGTTAAAGCATTGTCTTTTTGATTTTTGGTTTTTATTTATTTTTATTCACAGTGTGAGGTATTATCAACACTGAATTAAAAATGAAAAGGCTGCAAGTAACCTAGGAATGCCTGAGAAATGGTGTCAGTTGTTAATGAAACTCATAGCACAGGCATTCAATTGAAGGTCTTAAAAGTTCATCACAGAAACTGATGATATTGCAAAGCTGCCCTCAGAGCTGCAGTGTCATTCCAACACAGGGAAAAAGGTGTGCATGAGAAAAGATTTGCGTAGGTTAACGCCACGTGTGGGTTTACGTTGGGTTTAATGATTCTAGTTCCCTGCAGTAGCAAGGGTGGTGCCTTCCTCCCTACGCTACACATTCTCCACATTTTCAGTTGCTTCTAGCTAACAGAACTAAGGGAACCTGCCAGCATGTGAAAAACTGCTATATTAGCCAGTTGTGCAGTTTGTATTTAACCAGTGGATATATTTTATCAGAAAGCAAAAGAAATAATAACATCAAATTCATATGTCGAAAAAGCATGTGTGTTTAATAAATAATATTTGACATGCATGATTTTATTTACTGTCTCTTCTCCTTACTTTTTCCGCCTCGCCAGTTGCTCACCTTTACTAGTTTATGACATGATGTTTGAGGAAACGTTGCGTTATCACATGCAGCAGACATCAACAGAGAGAAATTGGCTTGTCATTAATAATTATTGTAAAACTAACCCTACAATAAACCCTGCTTTTGGCCACAGCCTTTGCTTCCTGAGTGTAGAAGTGAAACAACATGCACAGACCTCATCTGTTGATCGCTTTTAACCCAGGGTTAAAATCTCCATGTGCAAAGGTCAAGTGTAGACGGAGTTCATCATAGGGCTGAGAGATGCGTAAAGGCCGTAGCTGCAGAGCACCCTGGAATGCAGGTATCCAGGGGAATGGGGGAACTCAGCTTTCTTTCCTAGCTTGCTCTTAGGGTATTATTAAATGGCAAGTTTCTGGTTAAGACTAACCATTTTGAGTCTGTTGCGCCAGGGGAGAAATGGCACAAGGAGCCCTGGTAACAGTTCACTTGCTGAAACACCTATGTATTCCTCTGTTACTCCTGTAGAGATTTCTGAAAGGCTGGTACAGCTATAAGCAACTGTGGCCGTGTGATACATTTTCCAGTGGCTGCCTCCAGGTTCCTCCTACCTCTCAACCTTCAGACCCAACAGTGGTTTCCCTGCTTGGATTAAGGTCCTTGTTTTGACAAATACTGGAGCCTGACAAAATAGCTTGCAGTTCTAAAGCAAGCTACAGCAGAGGTGCTGCAGGCTCACACCTCTGTGGTTTGGGGTGTAAGTGGGAAGAAACAGGAACATTCAGCCCTCAGTAGGCAGTTTGGCTTTCTGGGAGAAGCAGGACACGGCTGGCTTGGAAATAAAATGGGGAAACTGCCTCTAAGCTTAGACATTTTCTATTGCTAGTACATAGCACAATTACCTGCTGAAATTAAGCTACCTCAGAATAGAGGCATACCAACTGCAAAAGGGGTCTGTCCACTGTCCATTGAAATCAGCTGAAAGCAGCTTAGTGACTTTAGTGAGCTTAGGTTAATTGCCAACAGTGCAAAACAATGGTGTGCATCTTTTAGGACAGGAAGTGCAGTGTGCTGTAAATGACATGAATTCCTTTTGCTCTTTTTTGAATCACTAATTTTTATTGAAGTTAATCACACAAACAAATCATAAACCGCACACAACCTTAAATGCAGACATAATGCACGTTACTAGGATAATAGAGAAGCTGTGCTCTTTTATCCGGACAGATGAAATAGAAATAGGCATATTGAATGAGTTCTCCTCAGTGGAACATTCAAATTCCTTATTTTTCCAAATCTTTAAATTCTAACTTGTATGTTAAGGATACAAAAGTGTAATTACACTAAAATGTGCTCATGAACTCAATTTCTTCAGACAACAGCATATGAATGTCCAAAGACTTGGTTGAAAGACTTTCATACAGGGCCTTGCACTCAATACCTTTTCTGAGTTTTGTTGTAGATTGGCTATTTGGAATTTACAAACCGTTCAACCAGAATGCACAATTGCAGTTTTGAATGTGTATAAATAGCACTCATGTAAGAAGGGTTAGCTGCTTAAATATGTTAATTAAGGAAAGTCTACATTTCCAATTATTGTTTTGGTTTGGTTTTAGCCGTCGAGGCCACAGGACACCAGTTCCTAACTGATCACAAGTATAGCAAACTAGGTAGGCAAAGCCCAAACATCTATGGAAAAACATTAACTAATGCCAGAATTGTGAAGTGAATAGGAGATTATTTAGATAAACTGAGTTATGAACTGAAACAAGCTCTAGTACACAGTTGTAAATGTCAGTGAACCAGACAAGCTAATTCCTTGCCTGTGAAGTAATGTTGGAACGCATATTATATGCAGTTTATGTTTAAATATAAATATGGGATTACCTTTTAGGTTCTGAAACAGAATCGTATAGGCAACAAACATTACATCTAGGGTCTTCTATGAGTGAAAACTGTTGTGTCAAATATGGTTAGTTTAGTAGAGTTGATGGGCTTTATTCAAGGTTCCTAGAATTTATCTGCCAAGCATAAATAATTATTTAACAACTAATAGGGAAAGGCCAGAAATATAATAGCTTTTATGTTGAAATTAACATCAAGTGATCTGTAGACATCTGCTAAGCAAGCCAAATGTGGTCTATGTGCTGTATGTTTTGCCTCACTGCCTCAAAATAACAAGCAGCGCTTATATTTGGAGGGGCAGTTTTCCTTGTTGAAGTGGAAAAAAAATGCTCTGATAGAAAATCACTTGCACTGTTAGGATCAAGTGTGTGATGAACATTAAATAGCCCTACAAATTTAAATAATGGTCGATGCTGAGGTTTCAGCCTTGCAAATGCTTGTTTCCTGATGTGTGCTTACTGTGGTTCAGAGGGAAATGAAAGTCCTTTCTTGATGGAAAGAAAACAAAGTATCACCCAGTATATTCCAGCCAGTAGCTGTTGCAGCTTTCAGGGGTCCAGTAAGTGGTTGAGCCTGGGGTCCAGTGAATTTATTTTTCCAAAATGACTAGAAGGGTGAGGGAAGCATAAGAAAAGCCACAACATCAAGAAAGCCTGAAAACATTCCAAGTAGCAAAGACCCTTTCCAAGCAGATACTCACTGTTGCCTTGCAGAAATCTGCATTGTGTGCCTAAGTGTTTGGGTTATGTGCATGCCAGAACAGAAACTGTACTTCCTTTGCTTGAGAGCACCACTGTTGGCATGGTTTGTTTGCTTTACTGGCTGTTGCAGTTCATCTGCTTTCAGGGCCAACCATTCGATCTTTGGCATCTTCTCTAGGGGTCTTGGCCTTTCCTCTGTTTTAAAAGTATTAGAAGGAGGTTGAATTGCTGAGTGGGGAGTGTAATCTTTGTGAGGCAAAGTCTAAAGATGTTAGTAAGCTGAAAGGACTGCACTGGCAATTTACCGTGTACTCTGTAGGAATGAATGAGAGACTCATATTCATTGTGCTTATGTATGCTCAAGTTCTTTATGTCCATATTTAGATCTATTAACACAATAAGATTAAGCCAACTTGACTTTCTTGAACGAACAAAGCAATAAATGGCAGAGCCTCAACAACAGACCCCATAAATGTGTGCTGCCACCAGCAGCATGACTAACACTGGACCTGAGATCCTGTGGGGTTTGGCAGTGACACAGAAGACGTTGTTCCGAACACGCTGGATTCCCTTTCGTACAGGAGCCTTGGCACCGACCTCGCTGTAAGCTGGCTCAGGCTTTTATGGGGGCAATGAAGGCTGGGCTCTGTGCTGGACTCAGTGTCTCTGCCCCAGGCTTTCCTGAATACAGGAGTGCGGCCTCGGGCTGCTCTGGTTCACACTGCCAGGAGTCCCTGGGGATTTGTCTGCTAGCTGGGTTAGCCAGAACACACAGTACTCCAGCCAAAGTCAACTTCCCCCTGTGAGGGCAGCCGCAGCGAGGAAATGTCAGATGCTGGCTGCGCCAATTCTCAAACCACAGCTCACCCTTCCCAGCAGGGATTTCCCCAGCAGATAAGTGGCAGCAATCTCTGCCCTGTGCTGGCAGCTCCAGAGTTAGAGGAACAGGACAAAGTGTCTGGGGGAAGAGAGCTGTTACATTGGCAAATCCAGAGTTCTTCACAAGAGACCAGGTTTTGATTATGACTTTTTTTCTCTCCTGCTTTAAAGCACAAATGATGAAAAGGAAGAAATCTCCTTTGCAAAGGCCTCTTCTTGGATTTCTGTATTGGAGCAGTGCACAAGGGAATTAGGAGTATCCTGAGGCAGGAATACTACATAATCTTGTCCATGGATGAGACTCCTTGTAGTTGAACACAGCTAGAGAGAGCCATATCCAAGCTGGACGGAAAGAGTGGATCACCAGCTTTGTTGTTGGGATATTGCAGCCTTGACTCCTGCAAGGACTAAGCACGGGACATTATTCTAGGATGGGACATTGTTCTAGGATGGGACATTGTTCTAGGTGGTATATTTGGGCTTCTTTGCAGGCATTTGTCTGATGTGAGTGAGGAATTTTCTCTGTGCTATTTGGTCTTGGCTTTCTGCGGGAAATGTGAACTGCTGATTCCAAATCACACCATGTAAGAGCTCCTGGGCTGTGCTGAGGATGCATAACAGCCCATTCAGCTTTACTCAGATGATTAGGTTACTGCTTTTAGTACAAAATACATGGCAAAGCAGTCATTTCTATGCATGTCCTAGAGTGTTACATTATTGCATTTTAACACTTGACATGAGAGTAATTTACACACAGTCACTGCTTTGTCTTCCATGAAAAACAAACTCCCTACAAGCAGATGCAAAAAGTCTGCTAAAGATTTCATATTATTAATGTTTACAGCATTTGTTGTAGTGCTGCCTGTTAATTACCACTTTTAAGAGTGTGCCCTTCTTCTGTGAGGGGATGGCGTCTATTTGGAACCATGCTACTTGAAGAAATGTTGACACTAATTCAACATAGTTGCATCTCGAAAGATTTGTGGGCCTGATTCTTCTCTCAAGCAAAGTGCAAATCGGGATTAAGGCTGCTGAAGAAAGTGAAATTAGCCTGTAAAAGTGGGAAGAATCAGACCCTCTGATTTCAAAGACTTCTTGCAGTCCTAGTGCAGCAAAGGTCAGTGAGAAAACAGACCATGTCTTGGAGGGGGAACATTTGCTAAACTTTTGAGGTGGGGACTGGCCGAAGGAGTGTGTATGCAAATCTGAAGCTCTGCCTCTAGCACTTACCATTGTTCAGACAGCAACTTCTTCCTCCTCTCCTTGTAGAGTGCCTCTACTTGTAGCTGGGCATTTTACAGGGAGTGCAAAAATTGCTGGATAAAAAGCAGTGCTTGCTTTTGCCTGTTTTCCCTCTGAAAGTGACTCCAACTGTTTGTTTCTTCCTTTGACTGTCCCTCATGCTTCCATCTGGCTATTCCTTCCTGTGTGAGTGGAAAACCCTGCTGTCTCTCCAAGCTCAGATACTGTGGTCATTGGGAAGCTGTGCATGGCCCTACACATAGGGGCATCACACAGGTGAGGGAAAGGTGAGGAAAGGTAGCATCACTCAGTGGAAAAAGGGTCCTTAACTTGGCACCATGCCCTCTTACCGTTCCTGTTCTCCACAGCCCCTTGCTGTCCTGTGGCTGGCTGGCAGGGAACCTGGGCCTGGGAGGTGCTGTGTACCTGTTAGAAAGCAGCTTTGTCTCCCTCAGCAGTGTCTGAGACATGGCCAGCACCACGCTTGGTTTAGCATCTTTTGGTTCTGTGTGCTGCTCTTCAAAGAGTGGAATTATTATGTTCAGTAGAAAAATTACAGTTTGGCCTGTCTTTTATGCATCTGTCTCTCACTGTGATCAGGGACTCTCTTTTGATTTGGGGCTGTCTTTATCTCCATAGGTCTACCTGGAAAAATGAAGGTGTGATTGTAGCATGTTGGCCTGTCTTAATTTAACTGGCAGAGGTAATAGTAGCAGTGAGGATGCAACAGCACTGGCTAGCAACCAAGTTATAAAGTCTCCGGAGACCTTGTGTATGTATCTCAAGGTATGTTGACACTGCAGCAACTGCTGCTTGCAGGGATACCCTGAGATAGCTGTTAATAATTTCACAATGACTGAATTGTTACATAGCAATGACTGAGTTATTTAACTGCTACAACATTTATTCTGCTTCTTGGGTGGGTTTTGCAGCTTGTCCTGAGTACCATGCTGCTAACATTTTAGCTAACAGGAAGCAGTGACAGTGTTCTGGATGAACAGTGTAAATATTCATCCAGACACATCCTCAGCATGTATGGAATCAATGCTAAGAGACTACAGATAAGAAATAAGGCAAGCAAACAGAGGACTGGCTCCTATGTAGAGCGACTTTATGGCTGGCATGTCAGAGGAGGGCTGGGGACAAAGCAACGCTTCCACTCCAGTGCTGAAAGTATGAGCCCATGCCAGAAAAACGATGACCAGGACTGTTAAAACCCTCCCATGGTGCCTGATTGTGGAAGAAGCAAAGCACTGGCAGAGACTGAGTCACGCTGCAGAACAACTTGCCACTGACTCAGAAGTGGTAGAAATAGAGCATGAAAACTGGGCCTCAAACCCTGAACAACGATATATGGATGTTACCTGCCACGGGCTGATCCCTGGGGCTCTCAGGTTTTACCCTGTGGCACGGCTTATGTAAGCTGTCAGGCTAAGGAAGGTCCACAGAGCTGAACCGAACATCTGGGCTCTGCAGTGGCAGCCAGTACTTCTCCTTACTGAACTGTGCCTGCTTGGTGGAGTCTAGAGCTTGGACCTGTCATCGTTGCAGGTGGTTTTTGGATGCTAACGCCAACACCACACATTCCCTCTCCTGAAAAAGGGCTCAGCTTCCTGTTCAGTCCAGCAGAATTGGACCTTTGGACTTGAAAATAATGTTAGTCTTTCAGCTGCCAAGATTTGTCATCAGGACTTTTTCTTGCATCCTACTTTGAACATCATTTGTACATGCTGCTAACTTTGATAGGGTAATGGGAATCATCCGCACGTGGAGTTGACCCTTGTATTATAAATAGCTAGCTTTCATCTGCAATATGGCTTCTAAATGAGATGCACTGAAGTTTTTTAGGAGTCATTCAGGTGTGCTCCTCAGCTGATGTAGACCGACTTTGTGTCACAAGCCAGTGGAGCTTTGCCACTAAAGAGCTGATCCAGATTTGGGCCAAGCCTGTATCTCTCTGAATCTGGGTTTTAGTCGCACACCAAAAAAGCGCTGTGGAGTTCGGGTAAACCTTGCTGAGGCCAACAGGAATGATGGAATAAGTCATCTGCAAACGAGGCGCCTCGTGCTGCCGCTCTGAATTTGGGACGTCGGTGTCCTACAGGCGAGTTCGAGAGGCCAGAGGCTCCCACTCGTGGGGGCCCGGCAGGGCTGAGCGGCCAGCCCCCCCCGCCGAGGTTGGCACTGCAGTAGCCCCACCTGCTGTTGGATCGGAGGGAAGCGGCTTGGGCCCTTAGCGCACTCTGATTCCGTGACAGGAGTGAGGCACTTGAGATTACCCTATCTCTTATCACCCTCTTTCAGCCTTGCATTCTCCCTTTTACACCCAATTCTTTGTGGTCCTCGTGTTTGTCGTGTCTTGTGTTGATTCTAAGCTCTTTGGAGTAGGAAGCATATCTTATCTCCGCTTGTAAAGCACTAAGTAAATTTACACACAGTGTAAGTGCTTGATAATAATAACCCTGATCTTTTGCTTTTACCAGCATTTGTTTTCAAGGGCTCTCTGTGAATCCAAATGAGAAAAACTTACAAAGGCAAAGGTATAATTAGGGTTCCTGAGATGGTTTTATTCTAATCTGAGGAGGGTGATTTTATAGCGGTTTTTTGTCTTTAGAAATGAGAGCACCATAAACAAGCCTGCCTAGAAAAAGAAAGAAAATAAATATGAGACTTTTTAATTGACCCATACTTGTATAAAGGATGGGTTTTTAAATGGCATATTAAGAGACTTTTTCTTAAATTGAACTGCTGCTTTTACAAGTATGAGATCAGCACAGTGATCAGGAGTGTTTACACAGCAGAATTCATTAGAGATCCGGGTGCTTTTGGAGCAGAAAAAGACTTTTATGTCTCAAAGGCTTTCTTTTTTTATATATCATCTATACCTTTTAGGGACAAATTCTGCAAGGTATTTCAGCTTATGCCTGTTTTCAGTAACACTGCTGTTTCAGTCAACATGGATGTTGCTGAATCAGGATCTAGACCATCAGCCTTTCTTCCCCTAGAACAAACCTACAGTTAAAACGATCACTATCTCCCCAAGTATCTTATTTTAGAAGAGTTTGCTAGCCTGGAGTGTGATGTATTACATTGCATTTAGGATTAGAGAGGGACTCAACCCACAAAATTTGGGTCTGGAATGAGATTCCAAACACTTTGCTTATGAGGATTCTTTAGACTCATCTATTAGAAATGTGAAATTGAGAGTGCATGAAGGTATGTGTTGTTATTCTTGCTTATAGGATATAACATGTACAAGTAGAAGTAGAGTGAAAAGGTGTTTTTATTTAGTTTGGGAGAGTGTGGGGGCTCAGGGTAGTTGATACAATTTAATATGTTGCTAAAGCAAGTAGAATTAAAGTTCTGGCATTATCTGAGGTGGACAGAGGTTCTTCCAAAATACCTACTCTGCAAAAAGCCAGCAAAACTGACTTCAGTTGACGTTGTGAAACCCTTTGTATTTGTGACATAGCATGTGTTTTACACCTGGGCTTATAAAATTTTTATTAAAAACCTGTTATTAAGCCTCAGTATGTCATTTTGATAGGCTGATAGGCTAGCTAATAGGCAACATTGAGCACCTGCTCATTTCGTGCATATTGAGAGTTGGATTCATCATAAAGCAAGATTTTAGAAGTCAATAAAACAAAAAATGCTTAACTACAGATCCTTAACAGATAAAAAAGATATTTGTTTTATTCATTAATATAATACACTTTCTCTCAAAAGATAGTTCAGACCTTAATTTTTAAGAGGATGTTTGGATTTCGTAGATGAGTAAATGTGTTTGCTTGTGTCTCTGCCTCATCTGCTTTGTGCCTGTGTAAGCCAGCAGGGAGAGCACAACACTTTTTGATATTCTCAGAAGGGGCGAATGTACCTTGCTTTGAAGATGAGGGAGGCATAATAGTGGTTCATATACCACGTGCAGCTTCTCCACAGAGGTTACACTTTACCCTGCAAGAACTTAAAATGTCATGACTGCCACAAAGTGCAGCATTCCAGAAACTCAGTGCATGCCGTAGAAAGAGGAGAAAGAACAAGGTAGCTGCTGCGTTTCTTGATGCCTCTTGAAATACCACTATGCGTATGTTGTATATATATTATGTTTCACTGCAATATACTAAGTAGCTGGAAGTTGCCTTATTTGTTTTCTTAGTGTAAAGCATCCTTGCAGGTACCTCTGATGCCAGAGTCATTGCGGTGGCATGTAACTAGTAAGGATGCGCCCTGGCTTTACCTTACAGGCAAGACAGTACTTCCCTTTCTAGGAATATTAGTATTCATCTATCCTGGAATCCAGCAGCACCCAGGCCGAGACATCTGGTAATGACATCTGTGTGGCAACTGAGTGTTCTAGTGTCTGTAATATTCCTATGTGAGTGCAAAGTAGACTCAGATGTTTGGAAAATTGCAACAGAAATGAAAGTATGTTTTTCTTGAGGAATTCTGTAGGCAAGTGGCTCATCCTTTATTATACTTTTGTTTGTAAATAATGTAGTAAAGGCTGATGAACAGTAATCTTGGCCTCTGAAGGATAAAAGCAACATGATAGTCTTCATGGAAAGTATTGTTTGTGTTATTAGGTACAGGTCATAAACAAATAGGAGACTCTGAAGTGGTTGATTAATCTTTTCTGAAATGCTTCTTAATAATGTGGTAACTCTTCATAAACATGGCAGTTTAACTAATGGATCATCTCTATGCATGGGCTTCTGTCAGACTGCTCTCTCAAGAATGGGGCAAAGAAGAGAAGTATTTTATTGTTTACTCAGGGTTTTAGCTAGGCATGTTAGAAAGGTCTGAGTTAGCCAACAATCTGAATATCCCTAGAATACATGGCTGAGATAAGATTTGTAAGAGGAAGTTATTAGTTTATTAAATCTACTGCTAGATTTGGAAAAAAAAAATACACAACATTCTAGGCATATGAACCATCCTTAGGGCACTTCAGTGGGATTGATGTCAGCATTTGCTACGTTGAAAGCTCAGTGGATATGAACTTATGTCTGTTTGGCTCAATTACTGTGCTCTGAGCAGTGTAATTTAAATATTGTGTGTTTCCGGAAGGTTAACGTTGCTGGTACACTTCATGCTCTTCACTGTAAAAAGCAAGCACTTTAAAAACAAGTGACAATCTTCCATTTGCCACTATGCAATCAGTGAAACTGTTCTGTTAAGATTGAAATTTCCAAGGCTAAAGTCAATTAGAATGGGGTACTTAAATTTGTTAGTCCACATGAAACAAATGCAGAAATGACACTGTAAAACTGGTGATAAGGGTTAGGCAGCACACCATCCAAGTTGTGGGCTAAATTTGCTTTAACAATACTTTCTGTAGGGCTGTGGTCTGAAGGTAGAATTGCCCACCCTTGCATAGTTTAGAAACACTTGTCAAAGACCTGATATCACTGGGGCAGACACTCGCAGAGTGGTGGCACAAGGTCATAAATTCTGCAGCTTCCCTGGGAACCTTAGTGCTGCCATTTCACTTGCAGCAATATCTCACGTTCAACCTAGAGCAAGCCATGGTTTTACCAACAATGAGTACCCTCTCTGTAAGTGCCTTGAGATCAATGTCTGCTGCCACGATTGTAACAATAATCCCTTCTCCAGGTATGCTTACACAAATTACTGTGAAGCAAGGTAAGGTACGGCCTTAGTATACATTTATCTATACAGCAGTGTTAGCACACTGTCAGTGAGGGAAAGCACAGACACAGACAAGTCGCTATGAAGCTGGTCATTGCACGGTGAATTCACCTAAGCTATTCTTGCGGTAATTTGTTCCTAGAGTTGTATTCTAGGATACAATATCAGTCTCAAATTTAATCAGAATTTAAAGTAAAGCTCATTTTGTGCCATTTAATTTTAGATATTATTACTAGTTCCATAGCAAACTTTTTGGAAGTCCAGCTGCAATGTAGCAGACTTCACAGAAAGGCTGTATATATTTAGATTATCTTCTTGACTTCCAATCACTTCAATTAAGTGACCCATGATTTTTATGTTACAGGACATTGCAAAAGATGCACCTGCCAGTTTTATTTCTGTTTTTGTATTGTTGGAAGAGGTTTGGAAGTTTGATCTAAGTATATTCCTGGAAGTTGAGATGCTCCTCTGAATCTTTCCAATTCACTGGATGAATATTGTGGTGTTTGTTTTGCTAGAGGGCATCCCAGGGTCTTAAAGGTCCTTTTGAGACTTATAACCTCTGATTCTTGGAATCAAAATGTAGAGCCCAATTTATGAGCACCTATATGGGGGTTTTGAGTGAACTCAGTGAAAATCTTGTAAGAAATATGTGCTGTCACATGCTGTGTTGTCTTCTGGGCAGATCAAAAATATCATGCATCAACATTTCTAATGGAATAGCTCTATTTTTGACTCACTAGCATGTGAGCAGAAGCTGGATATGACATAGAATGCAAGAAAAAATCAGATACAAACAAGAATAAATCTTTCTTTACCCTTTTATGGAGTGGCCATTTTTGAGCATCTGGTAAGTACATATCTATTTTAAGGAGTGGAAGAACATTTGAAATGTGCCACTCATATGTGATTTGAGTCCTAAATGTAGCTTGTGGTTATGAGTCTGTCTTTAGCATATTGCTGTGTGCTGCCCTGAAGCCTTTAGGTCACGTAAACTTATCTCAGATTTAATTTTCTTTCAGTCGTAGTATTAATTCAGGGGTTGTTACAGTTTGTTTGCTTAAAAAAATCTATGTGATTTTTCTTTGCATTTTGCAAACCTCATCATTTTGGAATCCTAAATGAACTGTTAAAAGAACTATTTATTATACCCCTATTATGGATATATTTTGACAAAGAATGTGCATGAGCTTGATGGTGCATCAAAGCAAAAAAAACCCCAAATGGTCTTTGACTTTAAGGAGAAGACTTGAACCACTGTCAAGATCAAAGTATATTTCATGCGCTAGAGTCCTGATTCAGCAAAGCATGTAAAAAAGGATTTCAAACACAGTGAGCTTTGGTGGCAGCCACTGAACATGGTTGCATTTACTGCTGTGATTCTTGCTTCTCAAAAATCCCAACAAAACAAAACACTTTCTCACAAACAAGTAATTGAAAATATTGTAATCTTTCTCCATTTTCACATCCTCAGTCAGTATTTCTTACACGGTTTGCATTATTAATAATGATTTGCTTTAATCTGAAGGACTTTAAAGTTTTAAAAGTTCCTGCATTTGCCTATCTGTTTCTCTTGGTAAATGTGCTTAGCTGATGAGAAATAGCTTGTGTGCTTTTCCATGTCCTAGTAATGTTTTAATCACGTATGCTTTATGCGATAGACATACTCACTGCTCTTTCTCCTTCTCCATCAGCAAGAGTCTTAGAATATGTGTGCTGACACCAAATAAATTAAAGCAGTACTTTTTTTCTTAATGGAAAATGCCTGGTAAGGCACTCTGATTCCTTACATCCCTCTTTGTTTTTCAAGCAGACCAGTGTTATAATAGAGCTTTCAGCCAGACAAATGTTTTATGGCAATAGCGCTTTAAGTTTTCGTGACACCCTTCTTCTAAGGGTCTAAAATGCTTTACAGCAGTAATAAATTAAGCCTTACAACATCCTATGTGGTAGGTAACTATTATACCCATTTTATGGGTGCCAGACTTCATGGAATAAGCTGCATTCAACATGCCAGCACACTATGAACAGCCATTCGGGGCTTCGTCCTAGAATGATCATGTGAATGCTGTCTACAATGGAGTCTATAAAAGAGGTACCTACAAGGCAAAGCATTAGGACTTTTAGGAGCAGTGTTTGTCTTTGGGCCTTGCGCAGAGACCTTTAAAAAAAAAGGTTTGTGAAGAAAGCTGTGATTAGACACTAAAAAAAGTCTTGGAAAGAGTTCAAGATAAAAAACCCTAATAAATGATGGAATGGAGGTTCAGCAGTCGGGAAAGAAAGCTAGTGTGGAAGAGGGTCTAGGGGAATCAAAGGAAAGGTTTTAGAGTGGAGGAGCCATGACCAGATTTTCTTGGCTGGAATCCAGAATGTATAGGAGAGCCTGGCCTCCCTATAATACTTCAGCTGAGATAAAAGAAAGTCATCACTGTTGTTAGCAACACTCGTTCCCAACCTGAAACCTAAATAACTATAAGCAGCTGTACTAGCTCAGTTTTTAAATCAGCAGAACTGAGCTACAGGTCTGGGTGGTTAAATAGCAAACCAGACTTCAGCAGGGTATTTGTGTCTGTGATGATAGGTACCTGACTGGTGGCCCCCCACAAGCCCATGCAGGTGTGCTAAGCTTCTTATGATCTCTTTTGCTTAAGTGTTTGAAGGCTCTTCAGAGTCTGGAATGATAATGGCTGCTTAGTTTTGAGGAAACACCAAATCATGGAAGAAACCATGTAACCAAACATGTAAACCCTCAGTCTTGTGGCCTGATTGTCACAGCATATGTGGTCCAACTTGGTGGCCAGCTAGCAAGGCCTGGAAGACTGGAAGGTAAATTCAGAAATTTTTGGAAAGAACAAGGCTACTACTTTGCAAAAGTCATCATATATACATGTGTGTGTGCCTCTCAAAGCAGGGAGGTTCTTGTGCAGAGTGCTTAGGAGAAGGGGAATAGAAAAACCTAAACTAGTTTTAAAGTGAAGCTCCGTCATTGTATGGACGGGGTGTGATTGTCTGGATCAGCAGAGGTCAAGACGTTGAACAAGGAGGGACCCCTCCTAAGATAAATTAACATCATACAATAAACTCAGTGCTTCATGGCATGCTTTTTGTTAAGTTGTTAAAAACTCATATCATACAAGAACAACCTCATTATTCTGTTGAGATGAAACAAGGAATACAGGCACCAAAGAATATCTTCAGTTCTGAAATATTCATAAGTTTTTTTGTTTTCTTTCCTACTGACACAAACAGTCAAAAAGCAGCCTGGAGGAAATGTCCTTCGCTTTTGGAAAATGAGTTGGTAATTTATTCACATAAAGCCATGTAGTCATTTTGAATTAGCACATTGTGGAATCTACTAATAAAATGAAGTCAGTTTACATTTTAAACAACCTTTAATATTTGTAAAAGTAAATATCCCTTAATTTCTCAGCAATTTAGATGTAATGGAAATTGTCAGAAATTTTAATTTCTCCCCGTTTAGCTCACTCACAATGGCTGTCAAACAGTCAAGTGATATGACGTAAAGTACTGCTAATCGTTTCAGCACAAGACAGTACTTCAAAGGTAAGGCAAAGGATGTGCAGACACTAATGAAATTTTATTATCAGAACATAGAATTAGAATTGTGACAAGAGACAATGGTGGCAGTGACATGCAGCTAGAATGTTAAGCTTCTGAAATCTCCAAGCTGAGTCTTGGAGACAAAAATAGCTAGAGCTACAGACTTCTTAATAGTCTTAAATGGAAATTGAATGGGCTCAATTAATCAAATGAACAAACTATAGGGAATTACAAAAAAGGCTCATTCCATATTTTCAGATTATTAACCTGCATGGCCATTATGTCCTGTTATAATGGTGCGGTTTGCAATCCATGTGTTGCTTCTCTGAGAGTACATGTTTTTGTAATTCCTAGGGAAACACGTAAAGCTCATAAGACAGCATAGCATGGTGGTTTTTGTAAGCACGTACTTGGGCAGACCCCACTGTAAGCGGGTCTTGTTTCACATGATCAAGCCAATTCTGTTTGTGAAATAGGACTGCATATTTCTAAAAAGGTGAGCATGAGAAGTTTGCTTCAGAGCAGATAACTGGTCCCCAGCATATCCAAGGCTAAATTATTAATTTAACTGACCTATAGGCATCCGTTACTATTTTGGCATTCACTAAAAGAATATCTACTTTATAGAAACCTATCAGAATCTGTCAGATGTTAAAGAAGAAACAGCTTTGGTGTTAGTGGATTCGCTTGAATTTAGTCCTCAAGTCTTTGTAGAGTAACTGTCACTGTCCTCTGCACTTTCCTAAGTCCCTGAACTGTGATTGGTGTCCTGTTGCCTTGTGAGCCTCAGCAGCTGCAAGGGGAAATGGAAAATGCCACATGGAATTTATTAGGTTTACTTCTTTTTGAATTTCAGTTAAACTTGGCTAAGAGTGATCAAAGTCTGGAAAATTGTCTCTTCTGTGGACGGACCTATCCTCTGCTATTAGAAACTTGGTCTCTGATTCTCAGATTAGTTCCACCTACAATAGTGTCAGAGATAGCAAAGTCTTTGAGAAGGGTTGGAGACAAAACATACCCATCATTATATTCTACAAGTGCACTTCAGGCCCTTTTAGAGGATGTCTGTCACCTAGGAGTCCTGTACAAATATAAGGGCTTTACGAAAACCCCCACCCAGCATGGAAGTGATAGTAGGGAGCTCTTCTGCAGCTTGCATAGGACACAATCCGGCAGGACATCTGCAGTGTCAGGCACTGGCTTTCCTTCCTCCATCTGCAAAGTAGCTATTGGCTTTGGGGAATGAAACAGAAGTGTTTTGAATGTAGAACTGAGACTGGAAAATTGTTACCAAACTCCTCCAGTGCACTGCAGTAGTACACGTTCCTTAGAGTATAATTTCTAGCTTCATTTTAAATCAGGATGGACGGTGCATTGTTTTCTTTAGGAGATACTTCTGCACTCTGATGGATCTCTCGGCAAGAAGGAAGGCTTTCCTCTGCATAGTGAAAAGGTCACAAAAATCATGTAATTTGTTAGCCCTACCATGTAATTCCATGAACCTGGCAGTAACAAAAGTAATAAACAGGTAAGGCTGTATATAACAGTATATATCACTAAGATGTTGCTTTGGCCTAGCAAGATAGTCCAGATTTTGAGTCCTTGTCGAGCCTGTCTATGCCTGCTGCTTTCTACTCAGAGCTGCTGCGTTTTCATTCCAGGGAATGTGGCAGTATCCTACCATCCCTTTTCCTATTCTCTGTCTATGGTGGCTGCATTTTATCTTTCCCTTTTTCTCCTAAGCTCTTCCATTTTTTCTCTCTCTCACTTGCATTTTCTTTCTCCGTGTTTTTTTATTCTTGCAGAGGCCATCTCCAGAGAGTCCTAAAATAGATAATTCATGTTCCCTCGCGCTATTTCCTGTGCCACACTGCCACTCCCCTGCCAGCGCTGAGTGTAAACATGTACGGATTCAAGCTATGCTAGTACAGATACTTGCCAAGGGCAAACTGTAAACCAGAGTGCTTGATCATTAGCTGAAAGCAAACTGCACATCGTACATGCACATATGTTGTCTGTTTACAGTTTTGATTCCATTGCTAAGTTATGCAAGTCTACCAGTCAGGGAACAAAACCAATACCACATATGTTTGGTGACTAACCAAAAACATGATTTGTCCTCACAATAAAAAGGGGGGGGGGGAAGAGTTAAAAGCTTGTATTCCACTTAGTAATGCAATTTGGAACAGAGGTGACACATGGTTTGAAAATATTTGGGGTGTTATGTTAATAGTAAATCCAGAGCAAATTCTAAATGGGCAGTATTCAGCTGTGTTGCTGCAGGGAGAGGAAACATTGCCACATGGCTTATGCATTCCAGCCAGCACCATGCGTACGGTGAATATCTGCAGCAAACCACTCTGCAGAATTTAACTACTGAGTAACAGTTACCACTAAGTTTCAGATTCTCACAATTAGTTCATACACAGCCGAATACCTCAGAAAAGTGGTCATAAAATGAATCCTTGTGACTTGTTTGTTCAGGAAAGAAGCGGCTCTCTTCTCAGAGCTCTAACCCAGGAGCTGGAGGTCCCAGACCATAGTGACAGCCTCTCTCCTCCAGATCCACACCACTGACCTGGAGATACAGCTCTTGGATGTTGGAGGACTAATGAACTGAAGACTACAATAAGCTCATGGGACCACAAAGGTGTTTAAAACGGGTGGATCTGTAGTGCTGCCTATCCCCGACTAGCTCCTCCGATATTTTAAAGCCCCTGTTGGTGATGTCAGTGAAGCTTTATGTGAATGTAGCGGTCTCACCACAAGGGCAAAAGGAATATGTGACTGCCTGGTGGAAAGCTTCTTATTGCCCTATGGTATTCTTGAACAATGAAGCTTCCCTTGATCTGCAAAACGTCTTGCATGTAACATTCACACGTATTTTGGAAGGACTGTTATTTACACAAAATGGGAGGCAAGGAAAATTCAGATTAAACATGTGTTCTTACTGGGAGCAAGAAATTGTTGTCCTGGCAACAGCAAGCATCTGAGTTTTTTGTGTG
>JAVJGG010000021.1:21322998-21427329 GCA_035590195.1 Aviceda cuculoides
TTTTTTTTTTTTGGCCTTGCATTGGATTTGCAGTGCCCTGCAAGAGGCCTTTCAGACTTTAGCTGTTCCTCTGAGTTATAATGGCCAGGTTTGTCCTTCAAGTAGAATTTCATGCAGTACTCTGCAGGGGACGTTTTGATGCTGATTTTTCTCTCACTAGACTCAGACTGGTATAAAAGTGGCTTAGCAGAATCAAGTTCATTCTTGGATGAGAAGGTCTGTCTTAGACAATGAGCTGCTGTTCAAATTTTAGTTAAAATGCATTTATGCTCTTCACGGAAACAACAGTTCTTGGAAGTGAAAAGCTTTATGTGCAGAGGGAAATTGTACAGAACTTATTTTTCTTCAAGTTAAGGTGGCTCTTGGAAGATCAATAGAAAAGCTGCAGAGCTAACTGACCTATCTTAGCATATTGGTGCTAGTATCGTGTATTGGACTGGGATAAATTAACAATTATTAATCTGTACCTCTCCTAATAGAGTTGAAAATGCAAGCACAATATTTCAGTAAGGGGGAAAAACCTTGAAATTTTCATAAACCTCTTCACCTTTAATACAACCTCTTGGTTTTTAATTACTCCTGTAAAGTGGAGCAATCACAGGATCCTCCTGTGACATTTTCAAGTTTTCTGTCTGCTCCACTTACGAGAAACAAATGGGTCTGCTCAGCTCCATCTAGATTGAGTTTTTCATGAAGTCATTACTTCTGTCACCGGGACTATTTTCAAATTGAAAAATCTGAAACAATAAATGATGGTGAAGCAGTTAATAACTGTTAAGAAATCACATTTGGAAAATTGCATTTAAGCAATAACCTTTCTCCCTGTAATTAAATGACAGAAAGGTCCTGGTTTTAATTAAGTCAGCAATTTATAGTTATGAAGCTATACTTCACTATGCAGATTAGAAGATGATAGGTCACAGAACACCCTGAGTGCATTTTTAGCGGAGCTGATCTGGTAATTACTCCACTGTTCAGTGGTGACCACAGTGAACCGTATCTCTAGATTAAACAATTTTCTTTTCCCTGCTCCATGATGTATAACCAGGATGAGTAAATGTACCACTAGGACTGCATCGAACATCTTTAAATTAAAATGGATTTTAAATGAGGGGGCATGAGCGAAGAAAGTAATGTTTGAAGAACAGCGGTAGAAATGAATGGGCCACTAGGCAAGTCTTGCAAGCAGAGAATATATCATTGTTTTACAGGGCTTTCTATCTTGCGCCTGAATGTTTGGTGCAGATTTATGAGGAAGTAAAATGCTAATGTTAGTGTATTTATAAACATATGATGGGGGTTTCATCTATAATTTATTCCCAGGCCCTGCATTATGCAGCCTATGAAAGAAAATGAAATGCTGTGTTGGACAGCGAAAGGGTTCATTAATACAGCTTTCACATTTTATTTAACTAACCCCTAGCTCATATTACACATTGATTATTACATTGTGAGATGTTTTTGAACACTTATTGTGTTCTGTTCCTCAGGCCTTTTGCTAGCTACTTCAGTAAGATTTCAGCACCGTTCAACTGTCTTATTTCAACTAGCACTAAGTATATTCACTTGGCCTTCAGGCATATGAACAATGTATGTATATTTATAGATTTTTTTTTTCTGAAAGACTTGGAGGAACAGAGGTATTCAGCATTACCGTTTATTAGTAGAATGTGTTATTTTAGTTAGATACTCATTAAATAACCTGTACTCAAGTTGCACCACAGAATCAGTTCTAATCAAATGTAACTACAGTGTAAGCCTTGCTGAGCCAGAGTTTGTAAATAAGGAATATTCAAATAGCACTTTAGTTTACAGTTGCTACTTCCTTTTACTCATGAACAAACTAATTCATTGACCAGAATAACTTCTTTAATGGGTCAAATTAGCTATCAGTGTAAATTGCCAGCATTATGTGGAAATCTGTTGAGATTTGCCAATACACCAGCCTGGAATTTACTTACAAAGCTCAATTTTCCTGTATATTACAACAGAGTGTGTGTTGAGAGGGAGGGATGGCATGTATGGAAAGGGATGCAAAGCCATTTACAAGATGATATTTATGAGAGTGGACATCAGTAACTATTGACATTAAGTGAAGACAGCAGATGATGTTTCCCAAGTTTACTGATACAAATACTTGCTTACAGTTTCTTTTTACTCTGTTTGCTGGGTGATTGTTTTATTTTTATTCTCAGGTTTTTGCAAACCTTATTCTGATTCTCTCTGACTTTACCAGAAAGGGGCTTCAGCCAGCAGTAGGCAATGGCAGGATTCTTTCAAGGTTGAATCTGTCTAAACAGGGCAAGGAAAAGAAAGGCAAGAATAACATCTCTCAAGCACAGCTACTGGTGCCTTTACTTCCAGGTTTTGGAGGGGGTTTTGTGGCACTTCTTTTTCTGTAGAGCCATAGCTTTAGATTTGCGGAGAGCATCAAGGAATAATATACAGCACTGAATACCAGGTTTCTAAAATATGCAGTGGTTTAACTGAATGAGAAATTGTTTGAATAATGATAAACCTGAAAAGGTCTCATAGAATCAGAAGTCTTGGGAATTTTCTTCCTTTAAAAGAGGAGAAATCTCCACTATAGATATTCTAGAATCCTGGGAGAATACGAAAAGAATGGAACAACTTTTTATTTCATGTGGTTTCTTTTGCCTTTTTTTTTTTTTTTTTCTGTTGAAGGGATTGACAGTTAAGTTAATCAATGACAGAGCTTTGTAGCTTCCCCACCACCACATGCACATGTCCACACACCCCTCCACTATATTTATTCTGTATGGACAGAAACAAGCTTAACACTTCCTTCATATATCTAACCGTATGTAACTTTATTCTGAGGCATACAGATGTTTACAATGAAGTTTAGAGATGATGGCTGTTCAGTTCGTTTAAACGTGGGAGCAAAACAAGGGGACAGCTCTTTGGCTGCACAGTAAGCAATGGGAATTTAGCCCAAAGTATTGGTCATCTAGTGTAAAGGATACATTTTGTACAATTTACAAAGTCCTAGGGAAGCTGGGTAAGCAGACACTTAAAGGTCAAGCAGAGTAAGCAACAGTTAGTTAGCAGAGACATGCCTTAGGTTAAATAACCTTGCATATTTTCACACCACTGAGTTGTGCACTCTTTTCAGAAGTCCCCAACATATTAGGGTAAGAACATCTTTCCTCATTATGGTTGTCTTGTCTTCCTTCTCTCTTCATTCTTCTCTCTTTCCTTTTTTGTTCAATATTTTTGTGGTACTTAGGTGGTGCAAATAAATGTCTTTTTTTGTTGTTTCTTTTTTCCTTACCTCTATGTTTACAATCCTCAGTGGGTACCACAGCATCTCATGAAGATGTTTGAGGAAGCTACCATGTTGAAGGAATCCAGTGCTGCAGATCAAATTTTAGGTATTTTTAAAGATCTTCCTTAGCAATGTGTGACTCTGGAGTTAAAAGGATGGAGGTGCGGAGTTGTAGAGCCCTAATCCCTGAAGATGTAGCACAAATAACATGGGGGCCCAAATGCCTTCTGCATAACACTGGGGACAGAGTCAGTATAACCAAAAAGACATGTGCATCCAAATTCCAGGATCTACAGTCTGTTAGAGGTCTGTGAAACCCGAAGTGGAGAGATGAACACCTACTCTTTTCTAGCAATTACAACAACTTCTTGTTATCAACAGATCTGCTTATGGGCTGACTGGAAGTTGTTAAAGGTAAATGGAAATATGCAAGATCTTAACGGGCTTCCACATAAATGTGAAGTTATCCTCAACTCCTATGTTAAGAAAATTAGCTAAACTGGGATTTGTTTTATTGCTTTTGAGGAGCATTTTTCTTTCTCCTGAAACAGCTGGAATTACTTCTACTTGGAGGTACAAATTCTATTTCCTTCCTTGGAGAGTCTAAGGAAGTTCATGGCAATATTCCCTGTAGATAAGGCCATCAAAATGGCTGTCATAAAGCATGGGGACATAAAATAAATTGATGACAGAAGAATTATGCATAGGACTTATCCTCCAGTGTTCACGTATACCTGCCATATAAGGACATCTAGAGGAAATCTGCCTTTGAGACAGCCCACTCTTACTATGTTACATCTAGAAAAGAGACATACAATTAAGGTGGGCAGGAAAGAATTTGAATTATGGAGAGGTACAAGCTTCCTGATGTGTTTGACAGCAGAAATCAGACAGGGAAAGCTGATGAATTCTTATACTTCTCAGGGGAAAAAGTGAATTTGAATCGATGTGACAAAAAATTGTCAAGTGATACTAGCATGCTTTGGAAAAAGCAGTAAAATCCTTCCCCCCCTCTCTTTTACTATGAAGTTCTTGAAAAACACCTTTTCAAATTCATTTTAGTTATGGTAGCTTTGCAGAGAAGCCTACTGGAAAATGTTGGAGTAAAGTACTTCTACCATGCTGTGAATCAGAATATTGTCTACAGTCTTACCACTTTACCTATGGGCAAGAATGGCAATACTTACACTGGCTTTCAAGCAATCCCTGCAGCTGCTCAGTTTCTGATTTTAAGTTCTGCATCTAATGTTGAAACAATTACACTGATCAGTTTTAATTATTCCATTGGATCACTGTGGTCGTAGAGAGGGTGTAATCCATTGGATCACTGTGGTCGTAGAGAGGATATAATCGACAGATTAATATGATAGGTATTAGCACTTACTCATTTCCTCCTTTTGCCAATGACTCTCTTTAATGGCATGGAGGTTACGTATTTACTATTTCAGTTATCACAGGAAAGCCCTTATGGGAGGTGCCGTACAAACAGAACAAAAAGTTGGCCCTGCCCCAAGGAGTTCTCAATCCAGATACAAAATTACAGATGATAGATTAATCTGGAGAAGTAGTTTTGTGGTGTCTAACCCAAAGAGGACTGAAAGCTAGTGACTGGTGAAAAATATCTCAAGGGAACAAGAGAGTTGCAGAAATAATGAACATGAAAGTTGCAGTGACCGTGGCTGTGCGTAGGAGGTAGAGCCATGTGTTGGAATGGGGAAGGAAAGCTGTTATTAGCCAATAACCTTTCCCGTGTGTATCAGGGGCTAATACATACTTGTCTCCATCTTCAAAGGCTGTTGGGAGCTCTGAAAGCCTTCTGACACTTTATTTCGGGGTCTACAAAGTCATCAAGATGGGCATTTTGTTAAAAATTAAGGAAGTCAGTATTAACGAATTTTTTTATTTGAAAGTAAAAAGTGAAAAAGCTAGAGTCTGCATAAACTAGATTATGCATTGTGGCTAGATTATGCCTAAACCATGAAGCTCAGCTTTGAAAAGGAGGTATTCACTCCACTTTCTTCAGGAAGTTGGTCAGGACATAAGCATGTAAATATCTGTAGCAATCTGGGCCTCGGTTCCTACAGCCTGTTTGGGTCAGTGTGTTTTCAGGAGTAAATTAGAATAGCTTTGCAGAAACTTCAACAGATGCTGGGGATCAAAATGCAAAGCCACAAACATCAGGTCCTGTGTGCATCCCATTCTGTCCTGTCCTGCATATAGTGCTGTCTGCCCCCAGCCTGGACTGCTAAGTTTGCACAGTGAAGTATTGGATTTCTTCCCCTTAATTTTGATGGGAAAAATGTGAAGTTTGTCAAGTTGAACCCCCCCAAAATTTTAATTTTTTAATTTTTTTTTTTTTTTCAAAGAGAGCCTTGTCAGTTTTCCTGGTGACTACATAAGTGTTCAGTCTTCTGGCTTACAGGAGGATCATCAGACCCATATTTTTTGGCCTCTGCTTATAAACTGGAGAGCTGACAGTGTTAAAACATTGTGGGTTTTGCTGAGTAGCCTGACAGTGCTGCCAAGAGATCCCTTAAATCCCCTCAGATTTTTAAAATGTCTTTGGAGTATTCTACTGGTTCTTCTGCTAGTGCACTTGACTGCTTAAAGAAGCCATGACACAATGCACTTTACTGATGCACTGTTGAAAAATGCCAAAACAAGTCACTTATGCATCAAACCCCATCCATTCTTCTATTGTTTTAACTGTATTAGTTTGAACAAACAGCAGTTAGCAATATCATACTGTCTTGTAATAAAGTAGTATGTAAAAATTTTAGGAACAGTCCACTAATGAGAAATGATTCCTCCTTGTTCATCCAGAAAGGTCTCTGCCAACCTTGTACCAAGGGCAGTCGGAAGTCTCATGTTGTGTAAGTGGTCTCTGTTACATTCTTCCCTGTATGAACTGCAGACTTCACAGCGGGATACTTTATCTTTGATTGCAGCATTCATGTCTGGCAAGAATAGGACATCTCAAACAATGTTTTTACACTTTTCAACACCCAAATGGGAACTGCGGATTATGTTTGCTATGTCTCACCTCAGGCTGTGTGGTACTAGAATACAGTCGTCTTTGTGCCGAGTCCCATCCCTAGTTGCAGTTTTGTCCAGCTTAGTGTGGAAGTTATGTGGCCTTTTTTTTAATGGGCACCCACTTAAAATCTCATCTAAAATCTAAAATGGCAGCATGTATGGGTCTTCTGAGTTTCTTAGCTGATCTTTTAAAATTTTGCTTTAGAAGCATACAGCAGGGTAAATTTACTTCTTTCTGTACTGTGAATCTGTAAAGAAGCTGTTTAAAGCATTTCTCCTGTGAAATGCCTGTTGCGGGTAAAGACTGAGTGTTAAGTCCATTATATAAGGGATTATATTCAACTTTCTTTGTCCCAGCACCTTGCTGTGTGTCTCCCCATTGACTCACTGGGACCCAGTGAACGTCATAATCTGTGCCTGAGTCACCTATTGAAAAGTAAGCATAGTAGCACACTGGAGGTGTAGCAAGGCTAATTGCAATTGTCATTGGTGTGTAAGAGAGGGTTTACATGTTAAGGGAAAGGGTGCCATGGCAGTAGCTAAGGAAGTGACTTGTATTTTGAATGGTATCTTCAGGAACTGTTTACCTGAAGTTACAGGGTGAAACATGTTCTCTGTAATGTTGCTGGCAGTAATTTGAAGTCATTTCTGGTACAAACGGACACAGCACTGTTCTATTTATGGAAGGTTCCTGTAAGGCGTGCAGGTGTCCCACTGACTTCAGTGAAGCTGTGCCCACTTACAAGGCTTGTGAACCTGGCCCGTGAACTCTGCCAGTCACTCATCAGGTCTGAGATACAAAGCCAGCCTGAAAGCTGTCAATATTTATGTAACTCTGCCTGCAGATTGCTATCTTGGGCCGAGCCCAGCAACAAAGAGAAATTTTGCATGCTCAGACCAAAACTAGTAACATTTAAGTACTTAATTTTTTTTTCCTGGAAGATTTGTCCATTAACTTTAATGAAGCTTTTTCTAGGCTTGCAAGTCTGAAGAGAGCTATTAAACAAAAGGGAGAGAGTCTGCTTGCCAGGCATTTTCTCTGCTCTCTCAATTCTGTTTCTTTATGGCCAGAGAAACACTTTCAGCCATATGTCTTTAAAGCAATGCTAACACTTAGTGACCAGTTAAGTAAATCCCACTTGTTAAATTCTTGTGGCTGCATTATGCTGGGAGCCTTACTCTAAGGGCCCTGTTCTGTCACTGCTTGTTTTTTTCCACATTAAATGAAGTGACTTGGATGGGATACACAGATTGGTGATGCAGGAGAAATTCTCTTCTGTCACTGAAAGGTGGCACAGTGCAAAACTATAACTGCTGTTTTCCTCTTCTGCAAAAGGTAAGCCGAGAAACTTGTTTGATTTCCTGGACCTCAGGCTAATGGGACAAAGCCTGGATGCAAGCCAGGTTGTAGATGGCCTTCTTTACTTGTGGCTCCCATTGCTGAAGTAGGAGTCAGAGGATTTGTGTGGGATTTGCTTTCTTAGGCCTCTTCAGTTTGCACTTGGACCGGTGGAATTGGAAAACTAAATGGCAGTGAGCCAGTTTGGATGCAGTGTCTCACCTCCGTGGCACCTGCAGTGCCCTCTTCCCGTCACAGCGGCAGACATAAATATCCCTAAAAATCTTACAGGTTCGAGTTTGGAGTTCCTGAGCTTCCTCAGGACAGAAGCTGCGACTGCTGATCACTTTCTCCCAGACCAAAGAGACAAACGACGCCTGCGCCCATTTGCCTGCCTTCTCTGCAGGGCGTGTGTCCCTCCCGTAGCCCTCGCGCTTACCGGCCCCTGACTCCCTTCACAAATACCGAGGTGCCACATTTATCTTTTGCTCTTTGGTGGGATTAAGGCCTGTGCATTCCGGATGTGCTCCAGTTTAAGATTAGCACCTAATCTGTACCAGCACCATCCCTGTTATAATCTTGCCAAATAATGCCCAAGGTTTCTTTGTGCACCATATCTCCTCTTTCAATTACAAAATACTGTTCAGAAGTCATAGCTCAGGAGTTCTGGCCTTATTTCTCTTACAAATTGCTTATATGGATTTCTCTTGCTTGAAAATTAATTGACCATACAATAAACTCTTTTCCCTTGAGCAGGGACTATTCTGTTTCCTATGACGTTACAGTAAGCTGTCTTTGGGCCAAATATTTAAAGGTATTTAGGTGCTTAAAGATGCAGGTAATGTGAATTTTCCGAAATACCTAGCTGCCTAATACACAGCGATTTCAGTGGGAGTTGCCATCTAAGAGCTTCTAAAAATCCCACTGTGCACCCATCTGCTTCTTTAAGCACCTGAATTCCTTTAAAAAACAGGTCCTTCCCTCCATCAGTTGGACGAATTTTTTTTCTTAATGTAGGCAGAGCTTTTTAATACAGTTTCTTGGATATTGCCTGCCACCTTTAACTTATTTTCATTGTTTTGATTATGATGTCAAATCTAGTTGATGATCGTGTTTATGCAGTTCCAAGCAGAGTGTGGGCACACAGCATCTATCCTTTATGACATGAACTTGGCACAGGACGTAATATTAATAAATCAGGGCTAAGAGGTTTGTAGGCAAGCAAACTGTCAGGAAGTTACTGCAACTTTTGCAGTATATTAAGTGATCTGTGTTTTTTTCTAACTTTTTAAACCCTCTTTGAAAACCAGTATTCTGTTTCTCATTAGTTGGTCTTTGATCCAGTGAAAATATCAGTCCCTTGAGTTAATATTTCATCTGACTATAGGGCCATGTAATTTGCTACGACACTAAGTCAATAGGTCTCTGCTGGCTTACCCCAGCAGGACTTGTATGTGTAGGCAAAAAATTCTCTGCAAAACATGAATAATGTGGATCTAATCAAGAATTTATTTCTTTGGTTAACCAAAGGAAAAAAGTGGAGTGTGAACATCAGTCCATCTAGGCACAAAAGGAGCTGGAGGGAAAGAAAACATTTCACTTTGTATCAATTCACATTCTCAATTTAATACATAAACAGGAGTGTCAGGACACGTGCATCTTGCAGAGCCACAGAAATAGCAGTAGATTGATTTATCATTATTTACCGGCTTAGCCATCCTGTTCATGTGCTTTCTATTATAATGTACTTGGAAAGCTCAGACAGTCCTTCTGCATTAACCTCTACCTTCTGCCGTCATCTTTCCCTCTGGCTGCCATGTGCTACATTCTGAAATTTTAATTTCATTGCACAAGGTGCTATAGAATGAAAATAAACATTTGTCTATGGAGAGTTTGCTGAGTGTAGAATATTCAGTTTGGCTTCAGCTAATTTAAAAACAAGCAACCAAAATTGTACTTTTACATTTTAAGGCTTCTCCAGGGATATTTCATTCTGTGATCTCCAAAGGAGCGAAGCATTTACGAATATGCATTAATCCTCACTGGGAATTGATCCAGAGCTTGTTTTAAGCATATGCTTAAGTGGTTTGTTGAACTGGGGCCATAGCTGCCCAGGCCTATCTCTGGCTGAGCTTTAATTGAGCAATGTGAATATCTGAATTCATTTACTTGTACTTGTGGGTTTTGTTATATATATAATTTTAAATAGCTATTGATGAGATTTATAAGAATTTGTGCACTTCTCATATTTGGATCTACTAGGTGAGAAAGGGTCAGATCTTTGATATGACTTTGCAAAAAAAAAAAATCCTCTTTAGTTCAATACTTGCCTGATACTGTGTCTAAAGGACAAGTAAATACACCAAGCTGAAAAAAGACTTAGATCTGTATTGTGTGATTTGTGATCCTTGCTTGGTTTTGGCTTGGGGTTTTTTTGATTTTATTTTATGACTTCCACTTCTCTCTTAGGTATGTAATAAAGAAGAGCCTTGTTGTAAAGGAACCTCCTGCTCTGGTTGATGTGTTAGCATATCACTGACCCACTGCAGCTCATTCATGAGTTTTCAGCTCTGACAGGTTGAATGCCCAGAGTGGTCACTGATTAGACTGCCACTCCTAATATTCTCATCCCTGCAGTTATCAAGCAGGAAAATAGTGACAAGTAAATCTAAGCAGCGTGGGAAATGCAGAGTCTGAGAAACCATGGACTTGTAGCATCTTATGGCATTTACTGAGACTGCAGTGGCATTCAGTGTGATAGCACAATAGTCCGGATCAGAAAAGGAAACCAAATCTTGGCAAATAGAAGGCAAATCACACATCACATTTGCAACTTGTACATTGCTGGATGATGCCTTAGGGGGAGGAGAAGAATTTCAGAGTCTTGGGTGATTCCTTTGAGCTTGGTTGTTTTGTGTTCAGTTGTGCTACTGAAGAGATCTGACCCTGAAATTTCAGGGCCACCTCCTGAACTCCAAAATCTCTATTCATCAAGACAAAACCCTTAATAAAGTCACTGGGAGTTTTCCTCAGACTTAGGGATATTAGAATTTGATGATCTTTATATTTTTTTTCAAGAGGATGTTTAAAGCATTTTTATCACTGTAAATGGGGATTTCAGTCCTGATGGAAGAAGTTGTATTTTTCCTGGTTTTAAAGTAGAGGAACTAGGCATCTTACTGTTTTAGAGCATTGTCTGACTGACACATTGTAAAATGAGATTGTTTTTCATTTCATTTGGGCAAATTTATTTTTGCATCTGTTTTTCTTTCCCATTATTTGTGCAGATTTGGGTCCCACTCCTGACATTGTCCTGCCTTCTTGATGAGTATCCAAGGAACATTTTTCATTCCCAGGCTCTGTAAATTCCCTGGGCCAGTACCAGCAGCTGAGATGCATGCAGTTGGTCAGGGCATTCACCTGGGATGTCCTGAGGCCAAAATCAAATCAGGTAAAGCTCCAAGTTGAATCCGGGTCTCCTCTGTCTCAGGTGAATACAGTAATATCTTTATTCTCTATGATGTTTTTTCCCAAAAAGTCTGTTGAAGTTCTGAAAGATATTTTCTGACCTTCTTCCTACCAAAAAAAAGAAAAGAAAGGGCAGAGTTCTGTGAATCAGTATTTTCCAGTGAAAATTTTTTGTCAGAATACCCCTGATTGGTTGTAGCTGTTTTCTTAAAAGCACCTTTACTTAGGCTCTTGTCTAAAAATATAAATTCTCCTTAGAATATGGGAAGTGCCACATACCTTTAACAAACAAGGAACATGCTTCTGAAGTGACACTCATCTGAACTAGGTAATCCAGTAAATGTGTTAATGAGCAGAAACTGGGAAAATAAACTGCATTTGAGACCCAGGATGGTAAATGTAGGTCCCCTGGCTATGGTGAGCACTTCCCTGAATCTCTTTCCTGTCTTTTTACCCTGCTCAGAGCTGTGTTTTTAAGCTCCGTGGCATAGTTCTGAAGTGTAGCTCTAGGGAGAGTGTGTCCGTTCTCTGTCCTCTGGGTACACTTTTATCTACAGCCTTGAGCAGGGCTGTGCCCAGCTGCCCTGGGGACTGGGGGAGAGATGCCGTGTAGCTCTGCACTCTCCTGAGCTTCCCCATTGGGTCGCAAGGAGTTTGAAAGCCACACCGGACCGCGCTAATGGTAGGCAGAGAGCAATTCTGCGTGTTTTACCACCCACAGAGAAATGAGCAGTCCTCTGTACCCCTTTGAAAGTAGCAATACTTTAAACTCCAAATGGAGCTGGTCAAATCTGAGAACACCTGGAAGTTGAGGGCTTTGGTAGGAGCTGGGTGCCAGTGTCCAGGCATCCATATTTGATTTCACATGCAAGTGAGCAGCCAGATGCGTGGCTCTTGCATGTGTGCACATGAACTCCACCTACAGCACCAGTTAGTACCCAAGCTTGGTGGAAGGATAGAGCAAAGAAAAAAGCTAACAACTGGTATTAAGAAGTTCTGATATGAGTTAAGACTTAACAACAACTTTCCTGTGTTGTCACCAGAAATATTCCACTATTTTGTGGGGGGACGTTAAAGCATTAGATATAGGCAAAATTCCCCATGTTTAGTATTTAGGCTAACCCCATGGTCCTTACAAAGTCAGTCTGAAAAATTCTTATAGCTGTACTCCCAGGTTATGTGATGTGCTCCACAGCCTGTCCTGCCCCTTTTCCTCCCTACAGGTCATCATCTCTCCAGCTCTCCTACAGCTCTCATCCCTCCACTCCCCCTACATGAGGGAAGGAAGGGGAAGCCAGTGACCAGGACAGAAATCCTCAACTTGAGTAGTAAAAAAGAGACAAAGACAAGGGTCAAGGTAATTGATAAAACATGGCAGGTCACAAATGTACTGTTTGTGTAAACCATTTTCTTTTTTAAATTACCCAGTTGTGTAGAGAGACATGGCAAAAAGTATGTATGGCTTTTGTTGATTTTGTGACCATATGTAAAGTGTTATGCTATCCTTAGAGGGGAGACTGTATAGTAAAAGTTTGGTGGTTTTGGTGCAAGAGAATTAAATTAGCAATGGGGATAATAATGGCGTAGAATGTGATGATGGTTTGTCTTGTACGCACTGAGAAGGGAGGGAGTCTGCACATGTATCTTGCCCAGAGTGTTAGGGAATTTGGACGCAGGTGGCTGGATTCTCCCACAAAAGCTCTGCTGTGCACGAGGAACATTTCGGAATACTGTTGCAAGCGTGAGTGCATCCTTAATTCTCTTTTTAAAGACAAATCATTTCAAGTAGAGTGCATAGAGCTCATGACACAAACACATCTGGATTTCAGTTGTTGATTTGAAATATTCACAGTCCAATATGGTAAAAGCAGATGTTGGATTGACAGTCATCATAAATGTGAATGATCTCATCAGAAATCCCATATGTAGCTTAGCTGAGAGCAGCAAAGGCTACCTGGCCACCCATGATTGTGTTCTGGCATTAAAAATATTTGCTTGCACACCTAATGTTAGTCATCACTCTTTTTTTAGGTATAGAAGATTATTATAAACCTTAAAAAGGTTTAGATGCAAACTGTGATAAGAATTGAACTGACTGCCTTAGTCAGAAATAGTTGATTTGAAATGAAACATTAAAAACCTCTTTAAAATGTTTAATATTATCACATTTTGTGCACAGTAAGCACTGCTGCAGAGATCAGTGGTGTCAAACTTAATGGGTTGATCATTAAAAGACATCAAGCATGTGTGTATTCTGCTGAAGTACATAGAGGCTACAGAACTTCTGACACTGTTGAAGAAAAGTAGCTGAGGCGAGAAAAGTATAGCTATATAGGTGAGTCAAAGGGTCCATATAAAGGTCACCTGATTTTTCAGAGGCTTTTAATTCCACAATATTCTCACTTTGAATGTTTTATTGTTGTGAAAACTTCATGTTTGGCCGCCTTTATGTATTTGCTTATGAGTGTATCGGCTCGTAAGTGGAGGATATTGAAGATTATTTTGGATTCTTAAAGTAGCAATATGACTGTCTTCCAGAGCAAAAATACTTCCAGACCCAACACCTGAGACCAGAACTTCTGCAGAAGAAAAAGCCAGGCCGTGTCCCTTTTCCTCTCTTCACAGCCTTGTTGATTCACTGAACGTTCAGATCTGGAGGACCACGTTCTGTTCTTGCTGTCACTCCTTGGTGCGGTGCTGCTGTGAAGGGGTTACAACTCTCCAGCAGACTGAAGGCTCCAGGCAGGAGGAACAGAGGGTAAGTTTAGGCACGGTGCAATTTTGGAAGGACGTGATAAGTCCTTGGTTGGAGTTCCCTTCCTTGCAGCTCTCTGAGCTACAGAATTGTTCACGGTTTTCCCAAGCAATTTCACAAATGGAGGATGCACAAGTGGGCATAAAGCTGCTGTTCTCAGGACTCTCGCCTTCTGTGCTGCATTTGGTGGTAAGGTGTACCCTGCAAGGTGCCAGCGAGGTGCATTGCAGAACTCTGTTTATGATGTTCTAACAGAACCATTTACCGATAAGTAAAACAGCCATTTGTGCTAAACTGCAGCATTCACCATTGCATCAGAACCAATCTGTTGTTAAAGGAGCTTTCACAACATTTGCTTTAGTGAGGACTTTAATGTAGAATCCACATTTGGAAGGGAAGTGAAGGAAGGAACTTCAGTGTGTGACCAAGGATGACTGAAAGATGATGGGTAAGAGATTAAGCAATCAAGGAGACAATTACGCATTGGCTCAAGGTAGAATGCTCATCCCAGGCAGTGGAAGAAAAAGAATAGCAGAGATTCAAGAGGGAGAGAATGACAGGGTTAGACAAATGAAAATTTTGTTGGCCACAATGTTTTAAACAAGGTGAAACAACAAAAAGGAAAGAGAAGTCGGGGCAGAAGGTGAGGAATTTCTGAGGAAGAGCTGGAGTGAGGGGTAGTAACAGTCCAAGTGCATTAGGAAAAATGCACAGGGGAACACGGATGTCAGGGAACATGTATGCTTTTATGTTACAAAATGCACGTCCTAAATTGAGCTATCTCAGAGTTTAAAGTGATTCAGATTTTAGGTTAATTTCCTTTCCTAAAAGAGGATTTTATTTCTGAATAGGCAAACATTTAAAATCGTAAAGAAGAAAAAGCAAGTACTTTCCTTGGAAGGATGGATGAAACATAAATCTTGAGCAGAACTATAAACTGTTGAGACAAGGCAATTTTGCTGGATTATGTAGCTCATATCAGATAGCAATAAATCAATCCTTCAAAGACAAAAGACTATAGAAAGAAGAATAAACCAAAGACTCTGCAAATAACAAAGGCCAGATACACAAAAGTAACTAAGGAGCTGAAGAGGCAAATAGATGCCTGGCAGGATTTTAAATGGGATCATTCAGCAGAGACACTCGTCACCTGCTAGTGATTATTGGCATCCTCAGGCTCCTTCAGGCCCAGACACTTCCTTGGCTAAGGTTAAAATTCCCACCAGCATCAGGGAAACAAACTCATAGACTTAAAATCTGCATTTTTGGTATAGCATCCCTAAAGTAAATGGAATTTACCTAGTGGATGAGTTTGACCTATTGTGAGCATTGACAATACACTTTTTTAAATACAATTCTGTCCTTACTCACTTGGGTCATCCCACTGAGATGTGAAGTTCTGCGCATATTTACCTTGCTTGCTGATCCAGGCCTGACTAGAGAGAATAATAAATTTTGAGCAAAACTGTGGCTTATTAGGTTCGGTGAAAGAATCTAGCAGTGAGTACCAGCCACTAATGCTAGTTAATACTCACTTGCTCCCACACTTTGGAAATGAATTTTCTGTACTGTGAATCCTGAGTTTGGGGCAAAAAAGCCCAACATTCCAGTGCTGTAAATAGCAAAATCCATATCACACTCTATGGCTGTACCCAGTAGTCCCAGTGCCTTATTGTTCAGATTGTCCAGACCTATTACAGCATGCCGTGGCATGTTCCTAACCTGTACACCTTGGCCTTCTCCTGGTGAAAACAAGAGTATGAGAGATGACTAAAACTTGGGACTCATCCTGGCATGCAGTCAGAACAGTCACAGGACCTGGGAAGTGTTTCCATATCCCCAGGCTAGAAGTACTGGGGACAGGCCTTTTAGCTGAGCTTTGCTATGCTGATAGATATTCATCCAGTATCAAATATGGCTGTTTTGTTTGTTGATATTAAATAAAAGGGTGACTTGAGTTTTAAATTGTTGAGGGTGTGTGCAGGATATAGAAGGAGATTCCTGTCCTTCCTAAATCAGAAGAAATAAACGTAATATGGATAATAAGAAAGAGGGGAAAAAAAAGAGAAACTGCTAGACACCTATTTAAAAAAAAAAAAAAACAAGCAAAAAATATTGAGGGCACAAGATCTTATCATGTCTGAGAATTACTAGAACATGCCAGACATGGTGAATAAAAGGCAAGCGGGCAATGTTACTGCTGGAACAAGCAGAGATGTGAAAAATCTAGGAAAATTTGCGAGTCTTTATTTGCCACTAGTCTGACAACAGATGATGATGACATATCTGTGAACATATGTTATGAAAAAGAAAGACTACTATCACAATATACGCAGTGATAGGGTCATTGCGTATTTTTAGCTCCAGTGCTGGTTCTGGTTGGCCTGTATATCATCTTGAGTTTGAAAGTGCTGTTTAGTTCAGTCTCCCCACGGAATGTTGTTCCACAGAATATTTTAAATGCATTTATTTGGAAGGGAGCCCTGGCATTTGAATACAATATAATTATGATTGCAATCCAAGCCTATACAGTTTTAGGTTTGCTTCATCAAAGATTAATATTCTGTTTGCTTGGACTTTGCACACTTACAGAGTTCATCTGGAAAAAAAATCAGTGTGCACTTCTTACAAGCAAAATGGTACTTCTCTGAGTGGTTCTTTCAAGTCCCTCTCCCCTTTGGCACCAGAGAAGTGTTTTTTTCATTTCATGTCTTATGATGTGCAATACTTAAAACAGGGCAGCATGGAACACCATAAAAATAAGTCTTCCTGGCTTAGTTCGAAATACATTTATCTGTTTAAAAAAGAAAAAGATTCTTTTCCAAAAGCTTGTCTATACATTAATCCTGCCCAGGGGTACATTTGTTGTATGCTTTCACTATTTACATGGCTTTTATACACAACTGCTTGCTTTGGTATTGACTAAAAAATGAATTTTTTACCAATCAGGCAAGGACCGGACAGTGAAGCATGAGACTGTCCACATGCTATTCCTGATAACCTTTTCTTAAAGAAAACACCTTACTGATGCATTCCTCTCCACACATCTCTCAAAGCACAATTATTCAACTGAGAAAATGAATTTCTGGTCTCACTGTTTACTCTTTGCTCTTACGGCTAGTATGATCCCATTTTTTCCTCTCTTCTTTAATTACACCCCCTCAGTACACACACACACACACACAAAAAAAACCAAAAACAAAACAAAAAAAGCAGCCCTTTGCGAATGGCAAATCAGTCCATGGGGGCTGCTTGGATTTTAAGGGCAGCTGCTGTTCAATGTATCTGGTGTGTCACTTTCTGTTTTGTGCTACTGTTTTATTGCTGCTGTGGGAATGGAGCAAAAATAGCGGCTACTGCAGTTCTGTTGAATAACCATCAATGTGATTCTAGCCGATGTGTCAGTCCCTCACTGGGCAAAAAAATGTCCATATTTGATATCCACTGCCCTACCCTGACCTGTAAATGAAAATAGTAACATGCTAAAGAGCTACAGAAAAGCATGATTAGCTGAAAGACTCAGCTGATATAAATAGGTGTGTTTGTGCTGTTATGCATGTATGGGTGTGAGAATATACGTACATCTCCAGAAAGGTTGGTGTAAGTAAATAATTCATAAGGTGCACACAGTGTATTTACATGTTAAACACACTGGCTTTCGAATTCAGTGCAACTATCAAAACCTGCGTTTGGCTACAACCATGCAACTGCTGCATATTCAAAGCTAAATCACTAGCAGTCTGCAAGTGCTGAGTAAAAATTACACAAGCCCCAATTATTGACGGACCACCTAAGCTTGCCAGCTTATCCCTTCGTGGAGCTCAGATTTATCTTCCTCCCACGCAGGACTGCCGCTTGTTTCAATTTGAGTGTAGTCTTGACATCAGAAGTGCTGACTCATGAAGAGGCAAGGAAGGAAAATTTCTGTTGCTGCTGCAGTGGCCGAAGTCGCATGGATTTACCTCACCGTGGCTTCTCCTGCCCTCCTCGCTCCAGCCCGTGCCCCACGTCTGGCCTCCACGCATCTGAACCTGCTGCTGGGAAAGAGCACGAAGGTATTAACTCCGTCTAATAGCTGCTGGTTGACACGGTTTGGTGTTGAATCCGTCTAGATTGTTTTACCTCTCCTTTCTATTCACCAGCAAAAGTTTATCCTGCACCAAACCAGGCTTGTCACGTACTGAGTCTAAAGGGGCTTTTGTTCTACCAAAGGCAAAGCAGCGACGTGCCCGCTGCCGTTTCCTGAACCGGCTGGTTTTCCCCAACAGATGGCACTGCCTTTCTCTCGTAGTTAGCCAAAAGTTTAAAAACATTTTGTTAAAAATAGATGCCCCACATTCTTAATTGGCAATCCTTTTTCTATTTATTGTTAGGCACAAATCAAATGCTGTTTAGTTCTTAGGCAAGCTCAAAGCACAATACATAAAAGCCTAATGTAGAACACCCAGATATTCCCTTATTCTGTTCTGTATCTGCTTGTTATACCAGAAAATACCGAACAATTTGTGTTTTGTCAATAAAATCTTCAGAAACTTAGTTATAATAAAATGTTCTTTTTTCCATTACAAAGATAGACCCTTTTTGTTTAGTCTTAAACCTGCTACAAGGTCAGACGTCCAAGCCCGCACGAAGCCCCCATTTTCACATAAATGAAGCCAATATTATTCCAGCATCTCTGGAGCTCGGCTGCATTTACTGGGGTGCTTAAGACAGTTGGCCCTTACCCTGAAGAAGGCTTTGAAATCTCTCGTTCTGGCAGGTCTTTCTCGCATGAGGGGATGGAGGCACGCGTGCCGGCCGGGCCTCCCGAGCCGTGGTCCCCGCAGTGGGGCCCTGATGCTGGTTCTGGGGTCGGGAGGGCTCGCAGCCTCCCCGGGGTGAGCCCTCTCCGCAGGGGCTGGGAGCACGCTGCGGGGAAACGTGACTCCACCGCGGTCCTCCTCTGGGCCTCCCCTGGGTCCCCGGGGTAATTCGCCAGGGTAATTCCCCGGGGTAATTCGCTACAGCTCCTTACCAGTCTCCTGATGCCAGCTCGGCTCTTGCGGGGAGCGGACGGACGCGTCACCGGGGGTGAGCCTCCCTCTGCTCTCTCCTCAGCGAGCTAATCATTTCTGTGGCCTCTTCTGGGACTCGTTTCATTTCTGCAATTCCTTGGGCTATGCTGAGCAGAAAGGCCAAATCGCTCCTTTACAAAATGAAATTGTAATGGCCTCACTATTTCCTAGTTTAGTCTGCACCTAGTCTTTCTTTTCGTGGTCGAGTTGTTTATGGTGGAGCAGAAGGAACATGTTTTGTTTTGCTTTATTTCTTTGCCTGTTCTTCCACATGGACAGATTTTTCAGCCAGCTGCCTACAGTTTTAGTCTGTTCCACCTCCCCCCACAACAGTCACAAATTCAGCGTAGGTCCTGATCCAGACAAGCATTTCGTTTCCCTGCCGGAACACTTCCAGCAATGTCAATAGCACTACCCACAAATACGGTTTTGTATGTGCTCGAAGGCGGTGTCAGTGCGGGCCTTTTAGCACAGATGCATGGGAGTAATTCTTTCTAATATGCATTCACATGTGTCTCTCTCCAGTGACCTTCATTTGCCATCTCTCTGCCTATTTAGTTAGTTTATTAGGTCCTTCTGAAGTGGTTCATAATATTCTCATGATATTGGACAAGTCTCAGTAATTGTACTAAATTCCAATGTTATCAGCTGGATTTTGAAGCCCCTTCTGTTTGCTAACATATTAAACACTGCTGTACCTAACACAGTTCTTTGAGTCACCTCATTGTCAAAGCAATTGAAAGCCTTTTCTTCTGCCTCTTCTTTGGTGATTTTTACTTCCCAAGTTGGTTTTGTTCCCTTTGTCACTTTTTGTGATGAAGACTATCAGCTGTTTTTAGAAAGAGCAGTAGATTAATCAGATATGCTTGGACTTGAGGCAGTTTGCTTTTAAAAAATTCTGCACTATTTTCTCTCTTTTATAGAATGATAATCTGGTTATTTTCATACTTTATTTTTGTTATAAGAGTTTTGTTTTCCTAGTGGTAGAGTAAGGTTTAGTGGGCTGCAATTTTCAAGGCTAGCTCAACATGTCTTTTAAAGCCAGTACTCACACAGTAGCTTCCAGCTCTCAAGCAGCTGATGGTAATGAGCAAGGATGTAGGGGGTTTTAATTAGTTCCTCCGACACTCACTTGGAAATATTTGCATGCACCCAAGCCAGTTCTGAAGATCTGTTGCTCCCAAACACAAATGTTGCAGCACTTTCTGCCTTGAAAACAGTCTTTAATATTGATTTATTTTTCTTACATGGGAGAATAGATGTGCTGAAATGACATCTTAAAATCCTCTTTTGAATACAGGTGTAAATAAAATATTTGGGATCCTTGAACACATCCTTAAATGCTCATTTTTTTTCCTTCTTCAGTCCTTCTGCTTCTTGGGTATGTGCCTCTGTCTGTATGCATGTATGAAAGCATTACTTGTTTTTATTCTGACTGCTTGCTTGTGAAATTTTTTCATGGACCTATTTTTTCTGTCCATTTTCATGGACAGAAATTTTTTCTGTCCTGCATTTTTTTGAGGCAGTAACATGTGTATTTTTGTTTTGGTTTCAGCTGATGTGGGTTCTTCTTTGAAAGATAACTGGTAAAAAGCTTACCATGTAAACATAAACATTTATTTTTCCTTGACTTCTGCTTCCTCTTTGTGTCAAAATATCCATAGTCTAGTGAATGTATTACGATTTTGAGGCTTTATGGTTATTAAGAACATCTAGTGTTATTTCTTGCATCATGCCAGCCATGTGATTTCAGTCCCTAAGTCCCAGATGAGCCGCAGTGTATCTTTTGTAAAGGCACTCATTCTTACTGAAAAGGCATCAGCTTATTATATCCACTGCTCTCAAGCAGTTAATTTTAACCTAATGCTTACTTTACTTGTTAAAAGAACAGACAGATTTTTTTCCAACCTGAATTTGTCTACCTTCTATTTCTTAATCATTAATTATTTTTATGGCTTTGCTCCCTAGTTGAAAGTCCGCTGATGTCAGGACTATCCCTTCCCAGCACTTCCCTGGCACTGTGATGAGTTATCTTTGTCTTTTTGGGGGTTGCTGCCTGCAGTTGTCATGCACAGGTAAGGCTTCCACAATTTCAAATAATTTAGTGGCTCATTCTTGATTCCCTTGCAATATTCCAGAACCATCATTTGAAAATTGGATACCAGAACTGGACATAGCAATGCTGGTCCCATCAGTGATACATACCTGTAATATCATGGTCTCCTGCATAATCATGCAAGTCTTGCATTAACCTTAGCCCATGGATTGCATAGGGAATTCATGGTAAATTGATTTTCTGAAGTCCTTTTCAGTGTCACTGCATTTCAGGATATGGTATTCTGTGTTGTTGGTGTGACCTACATTCTCTCTTTTGACATATCTGACTTTGTGTCTGCCTGTATTAAAACCTTTTTAAAAACATTACTTCGTTTTACAAGCCGACTCAAATAGCACATTATAACTGACCAGTCTTTCTCCATCCAACAGTTATTTGACCAATTTTTTTCTTTGCATACCTTTAAAGTAGCCAATTTAAAATATTTGAAGTATTTTCTCTCCTGGACAGACAAATATATTTCCATCAATTCCTGTTCTGAATGTAGTCAAAAGGTGTTTTAAAAAAAAGTAATAGAAACACTGGAAATACTACTAGATGCACCCATATTCACATATGATAACCAATAACAGTGCTTTTTGCCAGTTTTTAATATGTTTTACTGTGTTATACATTTTTAGTACTGTTGGTTTTTAACAGAATGTAATGCAAAAACCTTAAAAAATATGAATTCAAAATTCAAATGCAATTATTTTTGACAACCAAATTTTCTGACAAATAGAAAAATCATGTCAGGCTTGTTTAAAAAAACCATGCTTCCCATATACTGACTAGGCTCTCATTTTTCAACATTTTTTTTGATCACAACCTGTGGTAACTTCTCTAAAGGGTCATCTTAGTCACAGCTCCTAATCCTGATGGTTCTTCCACACTTTGTGAATTTCTCTCTGTATGTAGCTCCTTTATTTTGTCTATGTGAAAAGCTGCTTCCCCCACCTTTTCACACAATCTACCCTGGAGATTGTATTTAAGCCCTTTCCCAGATCACCTAAATTTAGATGGTTACCAGAATCTTTTTCTCCTCCTTCCCTGCATCACTGTATGTGCCATGCCACAAACCAGCATCAAGACTGGTTTACACAGGCTTTCTTTGCCTTCTCCCACAGCCATACCCTGTGAACAGATCCCATAAAAGTCTCTTACAAATTCCCACCAGAGAAGAGACTTCATCTTCCATGTCAGTCTCTCTTCCCAAGTAACAAGCGACGGGACAAGAGGAAATGGCCTCAAGTTGCGCCGGGGGAGGTTTAGATTGGACATTAGGAAAAATTTCTTCACCAAAAAGGTTGTCAAGCGCTGGGACAGGCTGCCCAGGGAAGTGGTGGAGTCACCATCCCTGGAGGTGTTTAAAAGACCTGTGGATGTGGTGCTTAGGGACATGGTTTAGTGGTGGACTTGGCAGTGTTAGGTGTATGGTTGGACTCGATGATCTCAAAGGTCTTTTCCAACCTAAATGATTGAATGACTCTATGATTCTACCACCTCGCACTGTGGCTGGTTATATTTGGGCAGTGTAACTGTAAATGTTACCATTCAAACGTCCCAGCAAGAAACTGGCTTGCCAGTCTTAGCTTGCTGATCTGGTTTGCTAGTCTTGCACTAGTGATACACGTTAGTGTTTTCCCACTGGCCTGAGGACTCATCTGTTGAATCAGCATCACATCTATTGCAAAAACCACTGTGCTCAATTTTGAAGGTGAGAGCAAGAAAGAAGGAAAGAGTGTGTAGAGGTCAAAAGGCTCTGGCTCGATGCTTTCTATAGATGAAGAGTCATTCTTCTCAGCTTGGACCCATAAGGTGAATTTGAGGTAGCCCTGATGGCAGGAGGACCCTGGAGTCCAGCCAGGTTTGCAGCTGTGGCAGAGGAGGGTTTGCCCTTAGCAAATGGCAGTGCTTGGGGTTTGCATCTACAGTGGGGTGGACGTTCACTGGGGTTAGATGAAAGTTCTTTACTGCTTGAGAAGAAATTTGAAACACTTACTCAGTAACAAACGAGTAATAGCACAATCCATTTTTCCATCTCTATTCAGAAGCATAGGGAAAGAAGTTATTTTCACACACATATTTAATGGAATTTGTGATAGCTACCTGTCAATTGATAGACGAACTTTTAGATTAGTAAAGCCAGCAGAACAAGAGATGCCTGCTTAACCTGTTCAATGTTTTCTTAATGATAACAGAGGAGACTTGGCATATTAGTGTTTCCTTGAAGAATATCCAAATATCCACTGACTCAAAAGATCAAAGAAAACAGCAATGCTTTCAGTTATGCTGAGCATGATATGTGGGAGTATGTTCTTGCATAATTATTGACAGCTCGTCTGGATCTCTGTCACCTGCACAGGGTCTGTGCACCAGACAAGAGCCTGGTTGCTTAACTCCGTGGGTCGTTAAGGGTACTAACTCTTAAGGGTAGTTTGAAGAAGGCAATTCCAGATCCCAGTGAAGTGGTCTCAATTACTGGCTGTTAAATCAGTTACTGGCTGCTGTATAAAAGCCATTTTTTTTCGAATGACAAAGTTTTGTTTCACTGGGGAAAAAGAGTAAGTAAGAGAAAACCATAACGAGGACAAGGCAGTTTGTAATGGTCAGGTAGGCTGTGTGAGACTCAGCCTGCGAAGGGACTGAACCAGTTGCAGACTGTCACATCCTTGCTAGGATTTTACCTCCCGTTAGCTAACTGTGACTGCAAACGTGCTTTGTCCTGGTGAAGAGGTGCCTCGATTCTGCTGTGAATTAGAGAGGAATGGCAAGAGTTTGTCAGCCCAAAGGAAGCAATGCTGAGGAGCCCACCTCCTGATACAGGCGCTCTGAGAGCGTCCAGAGGTGCAGCTGCCTCTGAAAGAGTCTTATGAAAATACTGAGCTCTTCAGCCTAAATATACCTTAGTTTTTTGCCTTCAGAAGAGAAAAAGTCTTGTGCTGACCATGCATAAGAAAACCAATCTTGTTACTAACAGATACATGATAATGTATGAGACAATATTTGTTCAGCTGAGTCACTTGCAGCCAGAGATAAGTGACAGTTCTAGCAAGTAATAAGCTGTCATGTAGTGTTTCTTAAATGCATGGATTTTCTGAAACCCTGTTCGAGGGGTCAATAGCAGAGCAGATGCAATTGTCTGCTGCATCACAGAGACCTCGAGAGTCAGCTCTGCATTTCCCTTTATTTTTCATTCCCCTGAAGTGTTAAACTTCTTTGAGAATTTCCTCCAGAGCAAAGAAGCTTTCCCTAGATGTTGGGGGAAAGAACTGACTGTTTCATTTTGGAAATTATCTTGTGATTATTTTTTATTCCACCTGTTTAATTTATATTTTGTTTTGCATTGTTCCTTGAGAAACCAGTCTGTTTATTATTAGTACCATTTTTTAGCCAATACTATTTTAATTGTTATTTTGATTTTTGTCCTGGTAGTGGCCAAACTTGCAAAGTACAATTTAGTCACGAGAAAGGCCAGTCAAATCAAACTGTTAAAATCTATGCCGTGCACATTTCTAATGTGCCCTCATCTTGAATCTTGTATTTGGTTGATTGCTATGTTTCAAAGGGATAGAACTAGGAAAGGTACAGGGAAGGATAACAGAGAAAGAGTAAATAATGTAGACCCTTCAGAGGATCCACTAAGGGGAAAAAGACAGAGATGTGCACAATAATGAGTGTCATAGAGAAAGTGATTAGGGAGTGACTAATGCATTGTTTCTGACAATACAGGACCTAAGGGGGTTCCAATGTTATAATCACACGGGGAATTTAAAGCAAACTTTTGTCATGCAGGGCATAATTATTTTGTGGAACTTATTCCACAGGATGTTACGAGTTCAAAAAAATAAGATATATTACTGACGATAGGTCCATGGGGGACTATTAACATGATGGTACTGTGTCAAGCTCTAGTTCAGAAAGTCCTCTAAGCAGCTGATTGCTGGAAGCTGAGACAGTATGCACAGGGATTTCTGATTTGTCCTGTTTCTTATTCTTGTGCTCTAAGAATCTCCTGCCGATAGCCCAAAGACAGGCTACAGGGCAAGGATGGACTTTGATCTGACCTACAGGGATGTGTTTATGTACATAGCTAGCTCTCCAAAAGAGCAACACAGCAGAGGAGGCATAGGAACATACGGTATGCTCGCTAAATGAATGACGTGGCCTGATGATCTTTTTTAATAGCCAGATAACATGAAGCCAAATCCACTGCAACTTCATGCAGTTCAGCTGACCTCAGTAAAGCCAGTTTACACCAACACCTAAGGTACAAAAATTGTTGGTGCCCTATAGAGAAAGTCTTTTCCACAGTGTGCCTGTAATAGTGATCTGCTGACCGTCGGGGCTGTGGGACATTGTGGGATCTGTAGTAGCATCCTCCCTACGCACAGAGCCAGTTTTTCTACCAGAGGAAATCCGGGTGTACGGAGGAAGGCACACAGCATCCGACTGTGCAGCTGAATTGCAGCAGGAGTACCCAGGGGAGGGTGTGGGACGTACTGTGGAGCATATATGCTTGACAGGATAGAACCAGCCTGTTTTGAGATGCTGAAGTAAAACAAAGCTACATAAACAAGATACTGCAAGACCTGCTGGAGCCGGGGCTTACAGACCACCAGTGACAGTTTGTGTGTTCCCTCATCCTTCAGTAGATATGAAATATCTCCCCCTTAATCATGAACGAGGATTCGGGAAGGGTTATGTATGGAGAAGTAATGAGCATGGAAAAGAAATTCTATATGGGGTTTTGCCACTAACAAATGGTAAAAATGCCTAAAGACTGGATTAAAGCTTCACTTGATTGGTAACATTGAGAAATATTAAGAAAGAGAGGGTGCTTTCGATATAGAACATGGCGTGATAACAAGGCCAAGGCAAAATTATAGAGCAAATTGTATGTGATATGGTGGAACAGAAGACAGGAAGGAAATTAGGAGAGGGCAGTGGAGAGATTCAGAAGGGATTATGATCACATCAGGCACAGCTGGCTGCCTGCTGTATAGACTGGACAAGGCAATAGGAGTAAGAATTTGTTGAAACACAGGGACTGATGTAGGCAGGCTATATATTCACGTCTGGGACTGAGAGATGAAGGGAAAGGCGTGGAGTAGCAATGAAGATGGGAAACAGCAAAGCAAAGGTTTACAAGGCTTCAAGAATACTTTCAATCCCTGCCCCAGTGGTAAATGGGTGTCTGGGCAGGACTACTCAGAAAGAGGAGCACATAGACCTCCCTGTGTCTCCTGAGGTGAGGGAAATTGTGTTTTCCTTTGGGAAGGCAGCTTTGTAAGGTCAACAGTGAGTGAACATTAAGCTCACAAGTGCCCCGGAAACACCAGGCTTCTGGAAGGCTTGCTCCAGTGTCAGTCAGAAGAGGACAGTGTTTCTCATCTGTTCTGCGGTAAGGAGAGGAATACAGCTGTCTGCCCTGGCTCCATCTAGAGACACAGACTTTCTTTTCAGAGAAGGAAAAGTGTTTTCTTCTGAGATACTTAACAGCATCGTATAAATTCATCTCTCTCTCACAATTTAAATTCAGCAGACACAGATAACAGACCCCAAGCAGGCAAGTATCAGGTGCAGGATAGACTTCTGAAATTCTTTCGATATGGCAATAATTGATGGGTAAAATTTGGTTTGTCTTTTTCTTTTATGTTTTTCATTGTCTTTTTGTCATTTGATTTGTTGTTGTTAAATAGTTTTTGCCAAATTTATTGGCCTTTTACAAAATATATAAGCAAATATTAAATTGGTTAATTTCCTTAAAAATTACTTATAAACAGTTCAGGTTATTACATCTATACATTTTATCTATGTATAAACAGCCACATCATATTTATACTTTGTAACTCACATTCATCTAAGTATAATATGAAATTACTGCATTACAGGAAATTTTATGAGACTGGGTTTGAGTACTATAAAAAAACCTCTAGAATACTATTCTTCAACTATGCACCTACCAGAAGTGTCAGAGAGAATGTGATTGCAACAATTTCACTTTGAAATCTTCTAAATGCATATAAAAATGAAGACAACTACCTCTGCAATAAATTCCACCTTACACAGAAACAAATACAGACATCCACTAAAATTATAGAAAAGAGCATGACTTTAATATTAGATTTCTGTTATCACAATTGTAAGAGCCCTTTTGTACATCAACATAATAATAATGTCTGAGATTCCTACCCAGAAAGCACAGTTTCTCTCAAACCTTCTATTCATTCACTTAAAAGCAGCGTCAAGATGCAATAGCCGTCACTACTGTTTATGCATCTCATCCTAAATTAGCACTTTCTATTATTGGATTTAATTTTGGAAGACTTTCCAACAACCTATCAGATATTTAAAGAATGTACAGTACACTTGTAATGATACAGGTTGCTTATTTATTTAACTGTTGAAAGCTTGAAAGCCTCTTTCAGCTTCCTGTATCTATTTCTATATGTACGAATTATGAGACCTTGAATAATGAACATGTTATTTAAATTGTGCTGTGACACTACATAATGCTGAGAAGTCATTTTCTACAGTTCACTATTCTCATAGTCAATGGTGCTTGACTTGATTACCAGTGCCTCATAGCTAGAGTAGATATGGGCAATGTTTTAAATTTGTTAAAAATTGGTTAGATAAAATTGTCTTGAATGAAATAGAGTAGGTTGGAGAGCCTATTCCTTCTGATAGTTTCCTAGATGAGTCTTAATAGTCATGCATAAAATATCCAGGACAGATTACATTTTTGTATAAAAAATAAAATAAAAGAGTAAAGGAACAACAGAATGTTCTAACTGGTCTCTGCAAAACAATAGTGGAGGAGGCAACCCAGCCTTACATCCTGCCTTACATTCCTAAACCACAATTCAGGACAACTATGGTTAAGGAAATTTTGTGCCCGCACTTATTCCTTCATGGGTAAGGAAAAGTTGAGCAAAGAGGTAAGTTCTTAGTATCCACTAGCCCCTCACGGGTCAGCTTACGAGGCGGATATAATGATTAGCATTATTACTGTAAGCTATCTCTTTCTACTGGGAGAAAGGAGAAAGCAGAGGACATTGTGTCCGATACTGGTATGGCACCACAGGCTGCTCTGCCTATGCAGCTTCACTGCACTGGGATTTAGCGAGTGCCCCGGTATGGGCTCAGTTTTCCTAGCAAAACTGCTTTTGCCCTCCAGTATTGATTTGCTCAGTGATGCTAGTTTGACTTGCCCAGCAAAGTCACCATGTGTATTATCATGACGCATCCATGTAAGAAGTGTTTTGCTGGTGTCGCATACGTGTATTCCTGTATGATAAAGCACTAAGAGGTTAACTTACAACATCTGGGAGCCTGGAAAGGACAGATTTTAACAGATGGGGAAAAAATGGCTTTCTATGAGCAGCAGAACTACTAAAGCCTTGTTTGCTAGAGGTTGTGTGTTCCTTGCCACCTGTATGTAGGTATGGCTGGTAAGTATGGCATATGTCCTTAGCTAGCACGCTGCTCCCAAACAGTGTGTGTACTGTAACGTCTGAGTTGTCTGCCTTTCCCCAGTGGAGGTCTCTAAATTAGGTTACACTCCTTTACTAAAACCTGTAGGAATTTCATAGTTTGGAAGTTCCTACCTTTAGAATATAAGACATACTTGAAAGGCAGTTCTGAAACACAGCTTTGTTTCAGGTCAAGACAGGATCAAGCTGAAGTGTCGCTGAAATCGGTTCATCTTTGGAGTATGCTTCAATTTCAGTGAATTTTCTGGGGAGCAATAAAAATTTCTCTTGGAAACATTTTGACCCAGTGTCCATGTAGATTACCAGTCTTCAGGTTTCACATCTATTTCTCAGGGCTGAATAATATGCTACAAGTCAGGGCTGGCTGTACCCGTGTCACAACTCTTTTGTTTGCACTTACACATCTCCTTCTTCCTTTTCAGGCACATAGAAGAGACATTGCTTGTGGTGCAACTGGTTTTGATACCCTACCCCCTTGCCACACATACACACACAGAGAGGATTTATTTCATTCTTCTCTGTTATACGAACCAGAGATAATCCACACATTCTTGTCCCAACACCTTTTTGATCAATTTAAATATCTAATGAGATATTAACAAAATGAAAAAAAGGAATCTTTATTTCAAGATACTAGAATTCTTGTGACATGGATTTGAAGCAATTTATGATCAAATAGTATTTTTTAATTCATCTTGATTCATGTGAAAGTAATTTGAATCCACATTAGTATTCTGTGAACTGATCATTAACACTTTTCAACTGATTTAGTAAACATATATTGCTTCCAAAATAAATAGAAACAGGAAAGGAGTATAGTTAGTGTAGCTGAGGCATGAAAACATACACATTAGCATGCAAGGCAAAACTCCGGTGTTGAAATGGGGCAGCACATCAGAGTTATTTTTCTAGCCATGTTTTTGCATCTCCAGAGAAGGCTTAAAAACAATACACAATGAACATCCTAAAATAATGCTGCTTCATACTTCACTACAAAATGGTGTACTGACTGTAGTAAATGAATCGGCACAGCTCCTCTGAAGACATTGGGTACCCAGGAAAACACGACATGGTAAAGCTGAAGTGCACATCCTCCGAGGGGTTTGGCTCTGTGATAGCCAGTGAGACACCTGCACAGCCCTGTTTGACTTATAAGGCTTCTCCAGGGGCAGAGTCTCTCTACGTCCCAGGTGAAACTGAGGCCAGCCCTGATCCAGAAGCCACAAAGCCATAGTAACACATTGCTATGTCCAAACCAATAAGCCTTCCTCAAAGCTTGAACCTGTCAGTACTGGGCTAATGCAGCTCTATCATGTTCAGACTGGTGTTGGCCCATGTCCTGCCAGTGTGGCAAGCAGGTGGAGGGGCTCTGGTCTACTTGTCCATGCCCTGCCTTTGCTGGGAAATGCACAAAACCTCAGCAGACTGAGTGTGGAGTAGTGTTTAAGCAAGGCAGTAGGCATGCCCTGCAGTATTTTAGGCTGTTTACCTGGTGATAGAGATCTTTCCCTGAAGGCAGAGAGAGGCACCTTTTTTCAAAAAGAAACACCGCAGCCATCCTTCCAAAACATGGTCAGGGCAATGTTGGTGCCCTCTCCAACACGACAGTTCAGCAGCCAGTATTTGGGGGTCCAAATACATAGCTCTCTGAAGTTATTCAACTCTGCATCTCCTGCCTCCCACAGAAGTGCTCTGGCCTCCAGTTTGAGGCTATTGGGCTATGGGGAAGGAAACTTTTTCTTTGAAGGTTCTGCACTTGCATGAAACTAAAAAGATTAATTGAACTAAAGAGATAGAGCAAGTGCACACCACATTGTTTACTTACATGGCTGAGGTGCTTCCCTGGGAGAGGGAAATCCTGTAATTTATTCCTGTTCTGTCATCTGTTGCTGTGTTTCAGTTTAAATAGAAGTAAGGACCCCTGGAAGTGGTCTTTTTCCTCAGAAGCTGGTGTGCTGCCTACTAGCCATTGGGTAAAAAGACGAGGGAACCCTCCACCTCTTCCTCGAAGGAAGGGTAAGTGCCCTTTTTGAGGGATTTGCCCAGTTACCTCACCTAACAGATTCTGCTCCACCTGTGAGTTACTTACAAGAATATCAAATTTTATGATCCTCACAGGGCTGAGGCATGAAAAAAATGCTGAGTTGTTCAGCCCTGCTAATAGTAGGAGACTTTTGAACATTCCCAAAATCATAAGCACATAGAAAACTAACAGACTATAAGTGCCTTTTTAGTTGGCTGACCAGGAGCTCAGAGGCTCAGCACTGGAACTGTCTCTGTTTCTTGCAAGGCTCAGTCTAGGTGCCTTCTGTAGATCTAAGTGTAAGTTATTTCTGAATATCGTCTAACTAATACTTTGAATAAACCTGGGAATGGAGCACTTATCCCCCTGCCCCTCAGTCAATTTTGTGAGAGAGGAGTGTTTATGGCTGGGAAGCAATATGTTAAGCATTAGCTTGTACAACTTGGGCAGCGTCTCCCTCTGAAAACTTCATAATAATTCCTCTGTGAAAGCTGTAGGGGTTTTTTTGGTGCAATGTAGCTCTCTGACAACTCACTTTGTGTGCAGTGGCCATGCAGAAGGGAGAAGGACATCATACTTGTATTTCTAAGACTTCTGGAGTGGTCCCCATGCTGCTAAAATTGACACTGTTTCAGGACGGATGCTGACAGCAGCCGAGAAACATTTGGCACAGCTCAGGAAAAGAAGTGCAAAGGTGACAGTCTCCTTTACTAGCTAGCTGGGGCCAGTTCAGCTTGCACCACCTGCCAGCAGACCCAACTGCGCTAGGACAGCCAGCCCCTCCTTGTCTTTGGATTCATCTGGACTTGAAAGGTACTGAGAAGATTTGAATTCAACCTTATGCCTCATGCTGGGAGAGTGATTCAGCCTAGAATCTGCTTCTACTTAGACTATTTTGCTGTAATATCTTATAAAAGGTCTTGTAGAGATATGGTAAATATCTGCAGTGCCCCACTTCGGCCCATGTTCTCCGTCAAATCTCTCAGGGTCGACCTTGCCACAGTAAGGTGTACTCCAAATTTTTCCTTTCTGCTCTGGTGCATCAGTGCTAATGGAGTATTCCCTCCCCAGAGAAACCAAGAACATTATTTTGAAATTATAAATTCTAGTTCCATGTTAAAGCAAAGATTTTTGCAAATACTGCAAACACTATTGCTGACTGGCAGCTATGTCTTAGCTGCACATATGGAAAGATGGAAATTTTTTGTGAAGAGGCATAAAGTGCTTCTTGAAGCAGAGATGTGAATTCACATCAAATGAAATGTGCGCAGGGGGTCCTTTTTTTGCATTACATTATAGAAAATGGTTCATTGTAGATTGTAAATAGTAATGATCTGGACCACACTCTTGTGTATTCAGTTCTAATTAGAAATGCACTGAGCTACCAAAACTGATGCACCCAAGCCAGCTTCCTTAGGACTGTAGTTATCTTCTACATAAATATACCTTTAACCAACAGCATATAAAAAGAGCAATGATGACATCCAGAGGACAGATAGTTTAATCATAGGTACTGTAGGTATCCTCACCAAATTTCCCGGGGATATATCCCTCACCTACTTTTTCTGTTTAAAGTCTTTTCCTATTAAATCAATTATTGACAGCCTGCTGAGTTCCTCTAATTCTTAGTTTTTATGAAACTGACCTTGTAAAGTTGAGTGTTTCACCCGCAGTGCAAAAATTATATGTACAAGGTAAACTTTTAATAGTTTCATCATTTTTGTGTGCACTATCATTCTATGTTATCACTGAATCCAACTGAAAAGTAAAGCACTCCTTTAAGCTATTGGTAAACTTCAGGTTAATAGCTGTCTGGCTTACTTCAACTGTAAGTGCTCCTACTGTGGAACCTCTCCCTATATGTAGGTTTTTGTCTAATCTGCCTTAGTAACCTTCCATACTCTGGTTCAGCAGTTATTTTTGGTTTTGATTTTGTTTGCAACTGCAAGAATATTGGCCAGGTGCACCATATGTAGAAGCCACTACATGGAAAAGCCTCTGAATTCCACAGAAATATCTATGGATGGGTGTCTATTTTATTGACAAATTTGAAAAAGATACATTACCAATGTTAGTCTGTTAAGCAAAGCTCCACAATCAGAATTTAATTGAAGCATGTTACCTATAATAGGTTGAGATATTTGTGTTCTTCAGCATTTTATGAATTCAGAAACAGATGGGCTATGACCAGGAAGCAGTGGAGAACAGACTGGCGTAAAGCAGGTTGGCTCTCTGACAAGTGCAGGTACAGCTGTGGTATGTATTTTATTCAGCATGCCCACCTACTGTATCAGCAGCCTGCCCTACCAGCAATTCAACTACAACTGACTTAATGAAGAGTAGAAGTAAGCATGAATCCAGACTTTCCATGGATCATAATATTTGAGAACCCAGAAGAATCAACACGACGGAAATCATGCCAAGTAATTTTTTTCTCCATCTTTACATGCAAGAGATAACAAAAACATTGGCATTTTGAAGGGAGGGAAAAACCCCCCACAAAATGTAATCAAATTATGGTATAGTAAAATATTCCCCTTTTGGTCTTTGTTAATTGCTTTTTTGAAAGTGAAGAAAGAAAACCTTAGCAAGTAGTAGCTTACAGCTTAAATCACCATAATTGTGCCAAGGAACATGATGAAATGCTGGCTAAGAGTGCTTCTGTTAGTAAAAGAAGAGAGATATAATGGGTGACAGAGGGACCAGCTATTGAAGGTTTCATGCAAGAAGTGTACAAAGGTTATTTTCGCTCCCATTTGTGCCAGTCTTTGCATCTTCGCAAGTCCCATAGGGAAAGAAATTTCTGTGGCTAAGGAGATGGTGGAAAAGAATCCTTGATCTGAACATTCCTTAACTGGAAATGTGGTATTTGCTATTTTATGCATTTAAAAGAGGTGCCTCTCTTTGTCTTTTAGCATTCCTTATATATCTGGTTGAATAGTCTTACATTTAGGTATATTACACCTTTTCATCTCTATTTCTATATCTATCTAACATCACATATTGTAACCTGCAGTAACCTACAGTAACCCACCAAGTGAATTTGGAAAAACAACAACCCATAATTATTTTATACGGTGATTGTCTGACTTGAAATATTGAGGTAATTATCAAGTTAAAGTCCTATGATCCCTGCAATTTCTATGAAACCTGGAGATGTCAGTACTTGAGTTCTGGCATATCTCTTAAAGTAAAATTATACCACCTCAACCTAAGGTCGTAATTAAAGATGTAACAAAGCTAAGTGAAAAATGGCTATATGATTTGAACAAAAAGCAGACTATTCCCCATAATGATAGAGGGTGCAAAATTAAACTAACTGGCCACAAATTCCACCACATTCAGGAGCTGCATACTGCAATCCATAGGTGGACAAGACTTGTTGATGTAGCTGGACAAATGCAAAGGGGAAGCCTGGGGTGTGGGTCCAGGAAAGAGCCCATGGGACCACTTGCTTTGGAAGGTGAATGGCTTCTTCCAGAATGCAGCGAAGACTTGGGAGAAGCCTAAATGAGAGGGAGGTTTTATAAATGTAACTCTACTGTGACTTTTGTTTGGGAGACTAAGTACCGCTTTGGTCTCCAAAGTGACACTGTGGACCATGTTGGCATAAATTACTTTTTTTTTTTATCTAGATTCCTAAGAAGAACTTTAAAACACAACTAAATAGTATTTTAAGAGTTCTGATGAGCAGCAGAATATGCAACCTAATCTATATGTGTATATGTACCTGTGTGCATACATGCATCTATATCATAAGCATGAATATGGACTGGTGCTTACATTTGAAAATGAAATCCTGGAAGACTAGTATGATTTTAATGAGCCTTCCACACCCATTTTTTTAAGGCTCCTTCCTTTGTTGTGGTGCAGGTGCTGTAGCAGTGGAAGCCAGGAGGGCTCAAATGACAAAGACACAACTGGGAGTGCCACTTCAAGACAGTAAAGCAAAGAGCTGCTGTTCAGGAATTCAGTTTTGCAGTGTAAGTGTGCTAGCTGAGCTGTACGTGCCATGTATCTTGCTTACATCCTGGACTCTTGAAGATTTTCTTTTCTCTCATTCTCCTGTCCAAGCTCCGCATTTAACCTTTGAGGCAGTTTTGAATGTATCCCTTCATAAATAGTAGTCCAGTAGCACTAACCTCAGGCAGCTCTTTAGTGTTTTTGACTCCCTTCTCACACTGTTCCTCCTCAGGCTTCTGCTGGTCATTCTCATTTCTCTCCTGATGATTTTGTCACTTCTCTTCAATGTAAAACTCAGGGGATCTATGAGACTGTACACTGCGACTCTGTTTGTGATGTTGGGGCCTCTGCCTGATGCTACACTTCGCTTCATTTACCTTTCTCATTTCATTGCTTTCCCCATGTTCCAGTAGTGCCGCCTGCCCCTCCCGTTACTACTATAGGGCTGACATACTGTCCATCAGATCCTGTCCCCTCCAGCCTCCACCAAAATATGTTACCTTTCATGTTGGTGACTCCCTCAGATACACTAAATCTTCTGTGTCCTCTAGAATTTTTTCCGTTTGGTTTTAAATGTCCCCTAGCTGTTCCGATGCTGAAAAAACACCTCTGGACCTACCGATCCTTCACAAGCTTTTTAAAATCGTTCTCTGGTATTTCTTTTGTCAGCATTTTTACAGCATTTCAAGACTAGTTGGTGTCACAAAAGAGAAGAATATTTCACAGTGAGGGTAAAATACTACAGTCAGTTCCATACAGGCTTAGCTCTGAAAAGTCACTTAAGCGGAGTGTGATGTTGGATGAAGGGATTAAGTGATGGTTCTTTGAGATTTGTCCAGACACAAAAATGTACGTAAGCTGTAGCTCAACTTTTTTTCAGTTGACAGGAAAAAAATAAGCTTTAGGTATGGAGGGGAGGAAAGTTGTAGTCCTGTCGGCTCCTCAGGTACAGAAATTGTCCCATCCAAAACCTGGTAGAAGGGACCCCATTCTACAGGACCGATATCTTTGCTTCTGAGCTGGTGAAGGATGAGTGCCCTGGACACTGGCACCCAGTTGTGTTGGCAAAAATCCCTTTACTAATAGAAATACTGGAATGTGATCTCCTGCATGTAATGAGCTCCCATGAGTGCTGGATAAACCCCAGAGCAGTTTCAGCCTTGTCTCTTCTGAAGTCAGGTACATCTGCCAGCCTGTCCCATAGCTGGTCATGCTGAATATCTGCAATGTTAAAAGTAGAAATCAGAACTGTTCCTGAAAAGATTTCAGTAAACTGATTCAGGAAAGCTGCTTGATTAAAGGGGTCTAAGCATAAGGATAGCATGATTTGAGTCCTACATTATTTTCATGACTGCAACAACAGACAATTCTGCCTTCAGATCTCCACAGGTGTTTGCAGGGAAAGCAGGTGGTGAGCTGAGAAATTTGGCTGAGGAAAGCAGTCAGGTACTCTGTTGAAGAGAACAAAATAAGATCTTAAATAAAGAGAAGATGAGATGTTCTTCAGCTTCAGAGTAGAGCAGACCAGAAGCACTTGTTAGGATCACCATTCAATTTGCTGGTTCTGATATGAGTGCGATACTCTGTCATCACTGGGGGAAGGCTGAAAGGTGTCTGCTCTCTATCCCGGGTGCACTAAATCCTAGCTGCCAGAAACTTTAGTGAGAGCTAGGAAAATTCAGGGAGAAAGTGCTGCATCTGAAGTCAGTCTTTTCCACCTCCCCGCCCAAATAAAAACCTCCACAGTTACTTTAAAAGAAGGTTGGAGGGACTGAAGCTTTAAAGTAAAGGTCAGTGAGCTACACATGCCAATTCATCAGCTGTGCAGGCAGTTGTGGTTCTGAGTATCTCCCTCCTGCACAGGATTGTTCCTCCTTCTGTTGGTAAGTGGGGTGGGGTGCAGGGCTTTGCTGAGGTGAAGCTGAGGGCAGGGAGCAGACATGATATATATGATGAGAATTAATGTTTCTGAGTACCTGGTGTCCTATACTGAGCTCAGCAGCTGGGTTGTAGAGCGACACTGTGCAGGTTATTTCAATTCCATGTGTAAGTAGTAAGCAGGGATATTTAAGGAGGCCAGTTAAGGACTATCTCAAGTTCAGAGCAGAAAAGGATGCCAGCTGATCTTTAGGAAGGATTTAGATACATGTAAGCAGAAGGCAGAGGAGCAGAGAAGACAAAAAAGAAGCTATAATGAGAGATGATGGGTTTTGTATGTACGGAGTAAAGGGGATGAGTTCAAATTTAATGGGGAAGGGTTTTCATGAGGCGGTGTGGTTACAGTGAGTAAGATAACATTTTAGATGCTGCCATGAAATAAACTGAAGAAGTATGTAAGAAAGTAGATAATAAGAAAACTGGAACAGCTATACTATTTCCTTGTCCTCCTTTTGGCTTTGTGTTTTTCATTGAATGAGCTGTGAACAGGTCAAAAGCAAGAGCCAGAGCACATTCTGTAGGACTTGAAGTGCTGTGCACCATCTCTGCCAGACAGTGTATGTCCCTTGCTGGAAAGGATGCTGGAGAAATAGCATCCTTTTTTATAGTGACTCAGACCTGAAAGTGAGAATAATAGCTCTGATTCAATCACAGGCTGTTGTGGAGGGAGATTAATGCCAGGAGACATGGCCAATTCTCTTTCTTTGTGTCAATCTACTTTCAAAATACAGCACATGCCAGTTATTTCTCTTGGAGAGGAAAGAGAGCGAGTTGATATGAAACAGAGATAAAATCTGGAGCGTAATTAAACAGGCATTTTTCATATCTTTATCATTGTCTTCTTTCTCTTCTTTCTTATGCTTCTGTGTCTTGTTCTTTCTAAAGCTATTGCAAATGGGATGGATGCTGAACAAATAGCAGGTAGTTTTGATGCCAAATAAGTACTCCACATTTTATCTGATACATGGCAAGACGACACATTCAGGCATTTTTGCTGTGCATCTGATTATACAAGGCATTTTATTAGTAGTCCATCATACAAAGGCATTCTGTTACTGGAATTGTCACATCTTCACATCAATTTTCAATTCAGTTTCTGCATTTTCCTCGCACTTCCAACATGAAATATTTAAAATAATTTTGATTAACCAAACCGAGATTGCAGGTAATATTGCTTTGACTTGATGTTTTATTACACTAATTTTCTTTAAGACCTAGCATTGTAGATTGGCTCAGGATAGGGATAGGTACCTTTTTGTTGTTGAACTGATATTTCAAGTCTCTCTTCAGTTCAGAGTGAACTAGCATTTCTGTTATCTCTTGGCTTTCTGGTGAATGGGGTGGGTTCTTGCTGAACACTGCCATAAGCGGTGGTGTTTGGCTCCACTTCTTTGTTCTAGCCAAGGACATTCAGAGTAGAGTTTGAAAAAGGTTTAAGACTCTTTATGATACTGATATAACCCTCAAATGTTCTCTCGCTACCCTGGGATTGGGATAGTCCCAAGTGTAAGTAATATTTCTGTCTAAATGACACTAGCTTGGTCTTGTTTTTAATGCTCCGTGAGGCAGCTAGAAAATCTCAGGCTACAGAGACCCAGCCACAGCCTGTGCCCCTGCACAGATCTCCATGGTAAAACTTTTTCTGTTGCCTGAGGTGCTGAGAAATCTGCCCTGAGAGCCTTGCCCTGATGCAGAGAAGAGCCTGACCTCCCTTAGGCTCAAGGAGTAGTAACCCTGCTTCCATACTCCATGAGCTCCTGTAAAAGAGCAGGTCCGAACTGGGTTAGTATACAGAACTAAGTTTGGGAATATAAAGGGCTATACAAACAACTTCCAAATCTACTACTACATGAGGCAAAGCAGCTTTACAGATTCCATTTGATGCAGAAACTATTTGTCTTACTATTACATGTAGATATTTACCTGGCTGTCCCTCCTGGCTCTTTACCTGTTTCACTAAGTGGCAGATAAATTCAGCCCTACCCCATCCCCCATACCTTCTGAAAAATTATACTTTACTGCCACTGCAGCAGCAATAGAAACATCATTGCTAGGAATGACTTGAGTGAGTGACTGGAGCATGGAATATGTAAAACGGAGCCATGAGTCTGCTCTGATGGAGAGCTTGCTTCTGGAGAGCACCGTATTGATTTGTTTAAATGCTTATGCTCTGGGTTCTTGTGCTACCTTTTGCCTTTGTGCTTGTGTTTGCCTTTCACCTTCACACTGATATGCAATGAGTCCCATGGGTCTGTTTCCAAACTGTCACAGTCATGGTATCTGCTGTCGTTACAGATACACAGAAGGGCAGGAAATGCTTTTCTGTTCTCTTTCAGGTGGCTTTAGAAGTTATAGGCCTTCCTGTATGAGGCAGTGGGGACCAGGGCATGTAAAGCTGGGCTTGTCCCTTGCTGAGACTCCTCAAGGGATTTTGGCAGCCGTCCTGGAGCTGATTCCATTTGTCCTGTGCTGCACAAGGAGATGTCAGCATAAGGGTTGCAGATGTAGTCTAGATGTAGAAGTGGTTGTTATCTGACTCTTCTGCTAAACTGACTATTTTGAAGGGTACTTTTCTGTGCTACTGTGGTTCCCAGCCCTCTCCAGTAATATCAGAGATATGGTGAAAGTGAAGAATGCACCAAAAGGGAGCAGACACTGAATTCTGTCACCTGCTACTGTCCAGGAAAAGGTACCACAGGTCCAGAGATCCAAGCTGAGCTGGAAGGAACTTCAGAAGTGGGAGATACTTGGGAGAGAGAAGCAGCAGAAGAGAGCGTGGGAGCAGAATGGGTGTGCTGGATTAGTAGGGGCCTTGGGCATCAACTGTCTTACTCTGTCCACACTGACACATGTGTGAGCCACAGGGGGATGGTGGAGTCCCAGGGTGCCCTCGTCTATCAAGCTGCATTGCATTTTTGCATGTTGCACAAATACAGCTCCATGCACTGTCCTGCTGTAGCTCTGGTATGGCTGCGAAGGGAATGTTTATGGGCCAAAGCTTGCTACTGAGCCTTTTCCCATGTCTTCACTAATGTCTGTTTCTTGTTGCTGGGATGTTGAATGTAATCTGTCATTAGGATTTGGATAACAGGTTGAAGCTGGAACACTCGCTCTGTGCACATTTCCTTCACTGCTTTTAAGCTTTCTGTGCATCTGACAACCTCCTGAAATCTGTCTCCAGACAAATACAAAAACCTGAAAAACAGATAGCGTGGTTATCAAAATAGCAAGGCCGCGACTGTATACACAAAAAAGCACGTACAGTGATGTCCGACCTTTGTGGAGAATATCATAAAAGCAGGATCTGGTTGACTGCTAACATGTGCAGCCTTAGAAGCTGCCAAGTACATGCTGCGTCAGGAGTTGTCTGCATGTGCCCCTAAATTTTTTAAAATCAGCCTTCCCCTATGGAAACAATAGTTGTTCAAAGTTAGAGTTAGCCTTTCCAAGGCACAGAGGAAAGCCTACAAGTAACGAGCTATGATTAATTTTTTGTTTGTTTTGTGTACACGCAAGAAAATGCTGTGATATTTTGTGGGGATGAGTCATCTTGTGTGTTCACACTTATCTCTCATATGCCTGGAAAAGGCAATCTGTGTTTTGGGACCTGTTTCCTCATGATCAGAGCTACTACATTAGGTCTTACAAACCTTTTCAGAAACTGATTAAGCTTCATCTAAAAAAGCAGTTGGGTTTTTGGCCCTCAGTATTCCTATTACTGGGCAGCCATTCCAGGGCTTTTATCCATCCTATGACAGCCAAAACCATTTTATTTCCAACCTTAGTTTATTCATTGCCAATTTATGTCATGTGAAGAAATGAATGAATTATCAAATATGCCAGACTGCAGAATAAACAAAAGTGGTGTCACTAAACACCATATCCAGCATTTAGGGAGCTGACCTAAAGTAGATTCAGAAAGAAAAATCAATGCAAAAGGCCGTATAGCTAATTACCAAGTACATTAAATGACTACCATGAAAAATAGGCCATGTCGAGAATAATCTCTGTCAAATGTAGCTAAAGACTGTCCTCCTTAATCCGTTTAAGAATTGAGAGCATATTAAAACCTGGAACATGTAAATCAGTTGTGAAAGTTTACAATTCACTGAACCTCGCATATCTCCAGGTTGGTTTGTGTGGAGGGAATTCCAATGCCTCTTTAGGAAAACTTAAGATAGCCAAGACTGGCTGGTTTGGAAGAAAACCTCTACCAGCAAGTCTCAGATTGCTGGCAAACTAGTGTTAAAAAGGGTGCTGTGTTTCACAATAAAGCATTCCAATGATGTGGATGCTGTGACATGATCTTTCCGAAAGGTGCAGAAGGTGAGATAAGCATCTGTCTCAATTCTTTACAGAGCCCTTGGGTTTGACAGTAGCAAAACATATGCTGCCTGGCAGGTGAGCCCACATTTGATCTACATAGCACTTTCCTTTAATGCCTATGGTCCTGGCAAGGGCTGCACAGCACTTAAGATGGCTTTTAGTAAAACAGGATTTTTGTTCCCAGAATTACGGTTTTGCTACAGAATATTGAGTGGGTTTAGTATTCCAGAGATGCAGGTCTGAGCACTACTGAAAGTCTAAAGATCTGGGTATTGAAATATTTTGAAATAGTCATGGTCCTGGTATAGAGGTCTTCAAGTGCTCTTATCCATGCTTGTCTTGTTTCACATCAACCAGAGTGTTACTCCTTCTTGCAGAGGTAGCTGAAGATTTGTGAGTGCTAGCAAAATTTGAAATTATATTGTTTTCTCACCATATTCAGTGATCACTATAGAAAACCCTTTTGACAGCAGCATACATGTACAGTTAACTTCTCAACAATGCACAGATTTGTATGATCATATTCATGAGCAGAGGAGCATGTTAACAAACATGGACATCCATCCAAAAAAAGATACTATGTCTTCACAAAGAGGGAAACTTTTAAACAAATAAATGAAGGGGAGTAAAACATCCTCTGTTAGATGTGAAGGGTCAGATTCACAGACTACTTAACTTCCCCGCTGCTGTGCTGTCTTCTCGGTTGTAAGACAAAACCCCTAAGTGCTCTTCCAGTATCATCAAGATGTTCATTACAACTTACTTTTGTAACTATTTGTTCATATGGTTATCTTTTACAGGTGATACCATGCAAATAGCTTTCTATACTTCACTATTGATCTCTTAGCATCCACTTTTCCTTCATGATGAAACTTTTCTTTGCATTGCGTTGTTATAGACTTCTTCAAGTTCTTAATAAATTTCAGCTACATCAGCTTTCTGAGCTCTAGGTTATCAGGAATTTTAGCACAAGTAAGTATATCCAATGCATACTAGGTCATTTGGAAACAAGGCTAATAACATGTCTTGTTTGGGAAGCAATGCAAAAAATCTGAGTTGTTTGGCCTAACTCAGCTATTCGTGTGTTTGACTGGCTGCAAATGGACATATCCCTACCTCTGAGAAGGCCCCTGTGGCCTTTCATAGGATTCAGCATGCATATAAAGTTCCGCTTGCATGGAGGGAACAGGAGGATCAGGGACATAAATAGCAGAAGTGCGTACAGAAAAAAAATATGAACTCAGTATGTCACAAATATTAAGTTATTAATAAACCTGTTAGCTTACCATAGTACAAGACTGGCTTATTCTATTAAAAAAATCCCCTTTCTGTTAAGCTGTTAACCTGAATTCTAGTAAACACAAAAGATACTGTCACAAACAGTATAGCGTGTGTTACCTACCTTAGCATAGATGTTGTCCTCACTAATTGAGTGCCCTTAAAACGTGGGTGCTAGGAAATGGTGCAGAGATTTGTCCATGAAAGTATTGCTTTATTCCAATATGTGCACAGCCCAGCTAGGTTGCAATTAATAGCTAAGAAGGTGAAACCAAACTGGACTTTAAATAGAGTCCTGAGCTATGAGTAACTGTAATAAGGTTACACATTAAATTACCTTAGAGATCAAAATTAATAAGCCCCAAACTAATAATTGCCAGCTGCAAGACAACAATTTGTTATTTCAGATGAGCCAACTCTGAAGGGATGTGAAAGGAACAGAGAAAAATGAGTTCATGTGCAGTTACAGCAGATATCACTTATCACACAGTAATAAGATAGTGGACAGCCCAGATTGCAACTGTGAGATATAGATAAAGCAAACTTGCAAATAGAAGGAAATGTGATCATCTATAACAGTGACAAGCAAAACTAAGAAAAAATAATAGAAAGGGAAAATAGAAATCTAATTCAGTAAAATGTGGAGCACAGATTACAGAGTAAACTAGAAACACTCCTAAATTAAAAAAAGAGAGCTAGAGTCCAGTCCTAAACTGGAATGCAGTTGGTTGAAAAGCACATACTAATGCTCTCTTTCCCTCCATTGCTGCTTTCTCTGCCTGGAGTGAGCCCTCCTCAGAGATTTTGTTTCTCACTGCCATGATTGCTCATTTTTTCAGTAGAGCTAATGAGATCGAGGCAGGAATAGCCTTCTTTCAGTCTCTTATTCCATTTCATTTCTCTCCTCCCATTTGCATTACAACGGTGGCAGGGAAAACGTCAAGGAGATGAGTTGGTAGTAGTTCGTGGTCAAGAGGTAAGACAGGCTCTGCAGAGGGGTCCTAGATGGAGTTTCAGCTGGGGTTGAGGCACACTTCTCTCCCCGTCCTCCCCACTGAGCTGGGTTTCTCCGTCTTCACATGACTCTGTGTGATCCTCTCTGGGACCCACAGGGCAACTGGGATGGTCCAACAGAGGAAGAACGAGGCAGCCATGAGACTTCTTGGATGCTTGGCTGTGTTGGTTCATCAGCAGTGCACCACCCTGGAGCGGTGCTTTGAGGAAGGTTTTGTAACGAATAACCCAAAATCTGTGTGTGCATATTTTCATAACAAATTGCTAGGAATCATCCTAGCCAGGCGCTTACAGACAGTGCTCAAAATGGAGGCGCTCCTCCTTTGCTGTTTCACAAATATCACCTGGAAAGCACAGAACAGGAGGAAATGGTAAGGAAGGTGTGTGCCCTGCAGTGCACTTGTGCAACCAGAAGCCAAAATTAGCAGGGGGACCATCTAATTGTATTTGTTCTGCTTGCAAATAGATAACCCCCCTGCTAATTTCAGCTTCTGCTTACAAAAGTGCTCTGCAGTATTCACTCCCCCCTTCCTCCTGTTCTCTCCGTGATTTTTTTTTTCTTTTCTCAGATGTGATTACCTTACATTTCCAGCTCTATTTTCTCAGTCTTTTCATCAATATTTAATATGTGAGTGGAACAGTGGGCAGTTACCTTCCTTTTCTTTTTGCTTTTTTTCCCTCTAAAAGTGCTGGTACTCAGCTCTGGCTGCAGAAGCGCTTGGCTCCTGGGAGCACTTGCTCAGTTTGAGTACTGCCTGCATTAAGGAGCCAAAGCCTAACCTGAGCCTGCCAGAGGGGGTTTAAAAAAGGCAATAATGACTAATTGACCTCTTTAATGAGCTTAGGAGTTATAAAGTAGATAATTGCAGTGCATATGACATATTTTATCTAGGTTTTCAGAAAACCTCTGATAAGGATCTACATGACAGGCTGTTTCTGAAGATGAACCTAACAGGGGCTGAGAAGGACATGGCATAGAAATACATGAAAGAAAATGAATTTTCTGTGCTGAGGGATCTTTGTCCCCCAAAAGGGAAGAGTTAAGTGTGATTAATACCTGGATTCACAGTTTGATTTTAAATAAATTACCTAGCTAGAAAGACCCACCGTAACTCGCTGTATGTGCTGATGATACTAAATTATGATGCGTACTGAGCACAAAATGAGTGGCAAGAAATATTCATCGTGCCATAGATCGGCTCAGTAATTGAGCTGACACATGGCAAATTAAATTTATTCCTGAGAAATGTGAAATAATGCACATTGTTCTTGGTATAGAGATGACAAACATAAAGCCCCTCTAGAACATTTTGACAAAACAGCCTTTATTAGAAGATAGCTGTCCTAGACAATGTATACAGGGAGAGAAATACTTGAAAAGCTGAACACAAATGGGACTGGCTTTGGCATTTGGTATTCTCTGTATTACAGTGTATTGCTCCTGCCCATTCATTACTTGTTTTTCCAGTTCAACACGAAGCTCTTAAATTGCTGATTATTGATTTCTGAAATCTCCTCTCCATACCTTGTCATTCTATTAGGAAGAAAAACAAAGAAGTGAGCTGGATGCATGAAGAAAAGTCCCTCAGTCTTGGAGCTGGAAAAGCAGGGAAAGTGCAATAACTGAACTTTTAAAATGTGCTGGAATGACCACCCTGAAAACACCATCTATTTTACCTTTATATTGGTGGCAGTAAGGTAAAGAGAACTGAAAATAACTATTTCATAGGTCGTTGTACTAGGACTCAAGTGAAATGGGTGATGTGGGTTTGGTCATATATATCTGGCTTTTCATAATGTGCACACTCTGTGGTGTTGTTAAAACAGCTGATGGCTAAGATTTGAGGCACACACCTGGATCTTGGGAGATCTGATGAACTAATTAATTAATCCAGATCTAATAGCCCAGGGCAGTGTCTGTATGATTTGTTTAGGTTTTTCAGAGTTAACACCAACATTTCCCATTATCCTCCTGTGTGGCTGCTGTGATTCTCAGCACCTATTTTCATGTCCTTACAGTTGTGCATCTTTGCATTCACCGGCTTAAGTCAAGATGGAGTCTACTTTACGATATTTACTTCTCAATTTCCAACTCAATTTTCCAGGTATGATGGGCAGTTTCTTGCTAACAATTGGCAACAGAAGCTGCTGCTTGTTTGGGAGGACTGGTGATGCAAGGAAGAGCAGGGGTAAGGGATTCCAGGCACAACCAGCCACCAGAGAAAAATACAGATATTTGACCTTTTTTTTTTTTTTTTTTTTTTAAGGAAGGGCTAAGTTGTGACTTTTGGATAGAATTCTGTTGTTCTTAAATTCATTGCAACAGAGGAAAAGGGGAAAGACACAGTCACAGGGGCAGGTCACAAGACAGCAGTCCCTCTGAATGGTCCTGATGACCACAGGATACTTGTAGAGCTCTACTGACACCCTGATTACAGTTAAAACACACTTAACTATGTGACTCATTAAAATTCACATCTTATCAGAATTAGTCATTTTAGTTGCTGCTGATGGATGCAGACTTAATTTCTATGGTGTATGCTCCTCCTTTTGTTTTTTTCAGCCATCAGGATGGTTTTGGTTTCAGCTTCCAGTGTTATGCTGATGACAGATCTGTGATTTGTTTCTTGACTACTCAAAGCCATTTAATCTCTTTGAATTTACTTTGAATGTCAACATTTTGAAATGTCTCTATGAAAATCTGTCACTATTCTCTTAATTTTTTACTTCATTTTTTTGCCATCTGAGCTCTGCTTCATGAAGGCAAGGAATTACCTCTTTTTCAGGATCACGGTACACATTCTATTTACAAAGCCATCTTTTCATGATTTGGAAACATCTCACAAACAAAATGTACACAGAAAAAGAAATGAAAAGGCTTACCTTTGTAGCACATTTTACTTTCCCCTGGATTCAGAATTCAGTTGCAAACACAGAGCATTTGATTCAACTCTTAAAATATACCTTGTTAATAATGGGTTTCTAGTTCAACAGTGTAGGCCAGATCCATTCCTGCTTTTGCAACTGTCAGTACAATTGGCCTTATAATTTAATTTTGAATTGGACTTCTCATGGACTTAGCAGGCAGTTTTAAAGAGCCTATGTTTTTGAGTGTCTGAACACTCTTGGTATCTCAATTTTTGAACAGTGTCCTTGAGACTCTTGAATAATGTGGCTCCCAAAGTTTTAAGTCAGGAATTTTCAGTCATAAAATTTTACCTAGTATTTATCATTGATCCAACAAAAATTGATAGCCTTTTTATGAAGAGAAGGAGTCTTGTTGTCTACTGTTCTGCCAAAATTCTTAGGATTTTTTTTTTTAAGTGAAAGGAACACGTGGTGATAAGAAATTAAAATAAAGAGCGAGTAGTTTATCACTGGAAACAATATCTTAAAGTGATGAAGTACGGCATTTTTTAAAGTTGGATAATATGTGAAATATGTTGGGAATGAATGAATTTTACCTGTCACATCCAGCTCTATGAAGATGCTATCACAAGTCCATTTGCTCAAAATTTTGCTCAGGGTACCACCACCTGCTGTTTAATTTCCATTTTCTAAGAACTCTAATAAACCAGAAGTCAGTATTTTTATCCCCTACCACTACACTGGATTGGTCTGTTTGACTGATTGTAGTTTATGATGTGGAAAGTGCCTTGTTATCTAGTAGATGATCTCTGCTTTTGAAAAAAAACCTACGTTCGTTATGTATTGCTCTATGCTTCTTCATGCCATTTGATACTATTGATCACAGAAGCTTCTCTCTTGCCTCCAGGAAGCTTGAGGGGTAAACAGAAACACCCTTAAATGACTTAGATCCTTCATCTCAGATTAAAACCAGAAGTTTGATTGGGGCAAATGGTTTTCCATGTCAGCAACCATCCCTTGAGAGCCTCTACAAGGGTTATTCCTCTTCTCCCCTTATAAAACATCTATGTGATTCCACTGAAAATTGGTATATATATCCTGATGATTTCCAAAGAAACCATCTATAAGCACCAACTTTTTCTCACTGATACAGAATTTAAAATCCCGTCCTTTTCTTTATTACCTATTTTTTTGGTTAATGAGAAAATAAGTCTTCAGTATCCATCCCTGCTGCCATCGTATGGAAAAAATACTTCAGCTAAAATCATCTTAAAGGCCCACCTCTGTAACCACCTCTCTTCTTCTGTTATATTCCTGCACTGAACATCTTCTGTGCCACACCAAGTTCTTACCTTTTCTCATGATCTTCAGGCTGTCTGGCCTTTCCTTCTTGTCATTCATAACGTTGCTATTAATCTCACACTAGGTCCATCCACCAGTGATGTGATTTATGACAACCTGCTTGTCTCCTCTTTCCATAACTGTGTCTTTGCTCTAATGCCATGAAATGCTCCTTCTGAACTGGTAAACTGCAAGGCCACTACCCTTTCCTTATATAAACCACTTTTTTTTTTTTTTTTTTTTTTTTTCCTGCAATGCCTACAGGAAATCTAATGAAGGACTGGATCTGCCTTTCATAAAGTGAACATTACTATCAACTTCAGTACAGGTTGGACTGGACTGTAAACTTGCTTACCCGTTATCTGCATGAATTTCAAAAATGTCTAATTGTTTAAAAGTCAATGGGACTTGGTTTTCTAAGTTACCCCAGGGCTTTTGAAAATCCTTCTCCATAGCTTGTCAATGAAATCAGAACTCAAATCTGCCTTCAGCACGTAACCCCTTTCTACTTCTCTCCTTCTTACGTCCTCCCTCATAACTAATTAGCTTCCTATTGTGTCACATCTTACATTAAATTCTAAGGTCTGTAGGACTGAAAAAAATACCTTTTCTGTTAGGAATATATGGGGGGAAATTTAAGCTAAAATAGTAGTAAAGGTTTCTGTTTCAACAGGAGAGCCTTTTCTTTACCTTTTCATGTTGAAGATGGTATTATTGGCATATATAATAACTTTGTCAGGTAATTATAAGTGTACTTCCCTAACCTTGCCCTGCTTTCTGTGTGCATGTGAAGCTAAGGCATTACAACAAAAGGAGAGGTAGGACCATTCGGGGCCATATCGTGACCTCAATTCATGAACAAAACTCCTATTGAGAGATGCCAGCTTGCAAGGGGAGGATGTGATTATAGCCAGGAGTGTCTGTCTCCACCCCATATAGCCACAGAAGGGGCAGTAGCAGTTCTCTGGGTCAAACGAGTCAGAAAACGCTGACTGGCTTTGATACTGAAAGGCCGTGTGTTTGTTAGTATGGAAACTTTTAGAGATGTAGAAATGCCAAGTTACAGGACGGCTTAGGTCCCTTAATCTAATGAGAGGCAATGATGTAGATATAGGTCTGGAAAAGGTAAAGGAAACTCTAAGAGGCGATCTGTGCAGAGGCGCTCGGATTCATCACTAGAATTGTGAAGTCAGTGCTCCCTGTGATGCCTTCACAAGAATAAAGTAGATTCACATTCACATCGCTAGGTCTTATGCTTCCTTTGAGGCTACTTGATTTCTGATTTATCAAGTGCTCAGTGTATTTTATTTGATGGGGGCTGATATACCCTAAGAGTGAGACTTCATGAAAGTAAGTATAATGATGTGGATAAGGAGTTTAAAAACCACTACTATCATAGGAGCAGGACAATATTTGGAATCAATTGCAAGCAGATCATTAACTCTTCTGCTTGCCAAATTTGCTTTAAATCAGGCAGGTGATAAATAAGTCAGCCCAGCTACTTGGGAATTATAGTGCTTCCATTCTGGGAATTAATGATTCTGTTGTTTGCACATGCAGATCAGTTGGAGGAATAAAAGTGTGCTGTGCAATAAAAGGCTGGGGTAGAGATGAAAGGTCAGGCTCTGAGCACTGGAAACGGACCCCATAAATCCATATTTGAGGATATAAATAGAGATTAATTGTGTGGCCAGAGGTGCTGAGCCCTCTGACTGCTAGTCCTCATGAAAGCTGGTCCTCTCATTTGTCCTTCGCTAACCACCTCTTCCATCAGGACAGCTCTGTAAAGTAAGGAGCATGAACCTGCCTCCCACATGAAGCAAAATTCATACCGTCATCCGAGAGAGAAAAGAGGGCAGGTAGGAGCCAACGCTGCTCTGTTCATTATTATAACAGCTTCCATGTCACCAGCGGGATGTTCCTGCACACGTGTGACTCCCGTGTGTTCACGAGGCCCATGAGCCCATCACTGTGCTCCGACCTGTTGTGAGGAAATGAGAAATCAATCACTTGTGCATTTGGCAGAAGCATATATGGGTCTAGAAGTAATCGCTGCAATCTACCTAAAATCTCTTTTGGTTCTTTTTCTCCTCCTCCTCCCCCACCCCAGGCAAGGGAACACAGCAGCCACTTCGCAGTCCTGCAAATACTGTTTCCAGAGTTTTTGCTTCTGTAGGGTAAAAAACAACCCTCTCCCCGTGCCCCTTGCAAACTGCTTGTTTGCAAGCATCAAGGTAAACATTTAAATGTCACTTAAACATGAAAATAGGTAGGAGACACGTTAAAGAAACTTCACCTCCACTTCACATCAACACCACTAAATGCATTGTTACAACAGTGACTAAAACTGTCTAATAATATCATCAGTGGCAACTGGTCAGTTAAAATGTTTTTTAATTGTGACTTGAATGTGTTTATCAACCTCTTTTTGTGACATTAAAAAGACAGCAAGAGAAACACATGGAGACATTGTCCTCGAGGGAAAGGATTAATCATCAGTGAGTGAGCAGGCCTAAGCAGATGGTCAGCTGAGCTTTCCTGAAGTCATTTCTTCTATCCACCATTCAGTGTCACTGCCAGAAACGAGAAGAAGTGTTATCTTGACATTGAACATCTTTATAATAAAATCACTAATTGGCATCTAATACCAAAGGCTTTATAGCTGTAAAATTGCAACAGAGGTAGCTAAGTGGTTGACTGGGTTTCATTTTAACAACTGCTATTTTACAAAGCCTTCCTTAGCACAGTCAACATTGTGCTATCATTGTGAGACCTCTCAGAATACGATGGTGTGTCTCCGTTAGCTCAGTTCCAAACGGAGCAATTGGGAGTCTTTTTAATGGCAAAGCAGATAAACGTGTCACTGCCGTCGTGCTGTTATTTTTCATGTGTATGTAATGCTAATATTTTACAGGAGATGTTCGTTAGGATTTAGTTCTCAGATTTTTCTTGGTTTTTGGCAACCAGAGAGAGTCTGTCATAGTAAATTATCACTTCTGGTCTTAGAAATATATTTTTTATGAAAGCTGAAAGTGCGTCAGCATTGGACATCCATGAAATTCTCATGGTTTATTAAGGCTTTCTTTTTCTTTTATCCTTCTCCCTTCAGCCAGCAGCATTTAGAGAAAATATTTCTTTCCCCATTAGCTATACACTTTTTAAAAAAAATACGATCAAATCTGGGCTGGAAAGAGTTACTTATTACAGCAGTTATGTGAATATAGCCATTGCTTTTATTATAATTCGAACCTGTGGGTCTTGTTTCCATGACCCGTTTTCTCATTTAGCAAATCTTTTCATAAAGTGAATGGTGAGAGCCAGGTTCTGGCTTCACCACACCGAAGCCAGTCTGGAGTACCTCAGACACTCTGGACCATGTTTTGGTGCAGCTGAGGCTGGGTTCTGGCTCGACGGTCCATCTCTTGAGAGCACCTTTAGCGGTGCTTGACCACAATGCAACCAGTACGATGCTGCTGTGCTGGAAACTGGGCCTGATCCGAGGTTCACTTAAAGCAATAGAAAGAATCCTGTGGACAGTAATAGCTTTCAAACAAGGCTTTCAATTCTTTGACAGTGAAATTTGAAATTTGCAGAGAGGGTTAATGCCTGGAAAATTATATAAATATGTTATGTCATAATATTATATGTCCCAAAATATTGGTAAAGGGTGTTTTTCCCAGAGATTAGAGCATTAGTGAAAAAATAATGATTAACCTTTAAAATCAGATTGGCATTTCTTTTTTCTCCAAATGTAGAATTAATACGCATTTTTTAATCATTAGTGTAATTTTCAGGATGATACTTTTGTTCTTTTGGCTGTTGAACTGTTACGGCTGCTAGTAACCCTTCAAATTGTTTGCTTCATTCAAGCATTCTTTTTTGAATAATTCATTAGGCATTATTATCCAAGCGTGGAACACCTCATTTAGCACTGGTGATCTTTTCCTTATGTGTAGCTGACAGGCAATCAAAGTTTTTATCAGTGCAGAAAATTTGCAATTCAGAAATGTAGTTGCAGCAATTAGTAGCTATCAGGTAGCATAGGAAGGACAGCTTCATAAAAAGAGAGAGTTGAATGAGCTCAACTGATGTTAGCACAAAAGTAATGGATAAAACTAACCAGCTGTTTCTAAATTTACCAAATGGAACATTCCTTTTTCTCCAAGTAGAAGCTTTAATTAACTTTGTGTTATGTGTGGCTTCACAAAAGGAGAAGTGACTAGGTGACAGAATATCCCTCTTTCAGTGCCCTTCACTTGATTTTGTAACTGTATTAAGATGTCCTGTCGATATACAGCTCGCTCACTGTCTCACTGCAGGACAGACTTCCAGGCTTTCTCTTTGCTCACCTTAGGTCCACAGGAGAGCAATAAGTTTTTTAAAATGTGCAGCAGATTTTTTTCTCTTTCTCTCACTGATGCAGCAAATGTTGAGGTTTTTATGCTGCTGCAAGACCCTTGCTGAAGTTCGGGCAGTTGAGGTGTTTCAGTGAACACTCTGGGTGAACTCCCAATGCGGCTGGCTGCAGTGACTCTCAGTCTGAGAATACAAATAGATATTTCTAGGAAACAAGGTGGGAGAAGAGCTTGTGGAAGCAGGAGGAAAGAATTAACTTTTAATTTCAAATTTTAGCAATTATTCTAGCTCATTTCCGTATTGCAGATCAGGTGATGTTTATGATGGATTTGAACTTTCCGCTTTCCAGAATATGACTCAGATTTTATTGGGCCAAAAAGAAGAAGAAAGCATCAGTGGCACTTAACACCTAGAGTGTTCACTGGAGTCCTAGAGGAGACCTGGGCATTGGTCTTGCTCCTGGGAAGATTTATCTGGTTTGGGGTGGGGTTTTTCAGGGTTTAACTTCAAAGGCACAACTGGTTTTGGCCTGCTAAGGGGATCCCAAGTCCTCACGTTCTGGCGAGCACTCTAATTTGTTTGTGACTGAATAACTGTCGCAGCTCCATCACCTCCTCTTACCATGTTTTAAAGTAAGAGTGCTCCCTGATCTTTCTTCGTGGAAGAAAAAGAAAAGCATGAAGGTTTGTGTTTGAAGGAGAAGTGTCCTGGCACTGGATCCCAGACAAGCATTGCCTGCACGCTGCCCCAAACAGGGCAGCTGGCCGGTGAGGTGGGCAGGCGGGAGAGGAAAGCCCATGTCCCAGGGGTACCTCCAAGCAAGAGGCTGTGCAGCACCCTGGCTGCAGGGCGGTGTGGGAGGCCGGGGGGCCGGATCCCCTTCGGAGGTCCCTCACTCTCGCCGAGTGCTGCAGACGGAGGCTACAGGTGTGTGAGGGCATTTACTGGGGCCAGGTCTCTAGAAACCTGGCATGGCAAAGCTTGTGGCTCCACGGCTTCTGTCCCGTCTTGCAGCCTTTCACAGGTGAAGTTTCAACAAAGCTCTTTTTAATGTGAGCCCTTCAGTGTCCCAGGTGAAAGGACAACACTCAAAATGCAGAGCAGCCCAACTACTTCAAGAACAAGAAGGTGTTTGGAGCAAGGCACTACATCAATTACTTATGTGTCGTGGTGATGGAGACTGTGAAAACTGGGAGGAAATGCAGGGAATCTGTTGCAGTGCAATTTAGAAGCATGTTGAAACCCCTCTCTGTGTGCTTATTGCTGATGCACTGTATTCAGACAATGCTTTTAAGCACCAGCATTGAGCCACACAAGGGGACTGTGAACATTATTTTATCCATTGTGTTATCTGCTTCCTTTTAGTGGAATGAAACGATGCCATGTTTCACATACTGTTCCTTCCCCTGACAGCAGCCACAGGGCTCAGGAAACTGCTCAGAGCAGCGTGGGCCATCTCCAGCAAACGCTCCCATCTGGGGAGGCACTTGGGAAGCTGCAGAGGAGGCAGGTGTGCAGCTGCCAACCCCCACTCCCCACGGGGAAAACTGCATTCCCAGCAAAAGGAACCTCCTGGCGCGTTCTCCCGTCTTGGGGGCCTGCCTGGCCTTTTGCTGACAGCATAATTTCCTCAGGAGTCTCAGAGTCTGACATCTCTCTTCATGACCCTTTTTTCTAAGCAACATTAATATCTGCTGCAGGTCTGGCAGGTGCAACGTCCGCTAATTGTGTCTGCATCGCCAGGCCTTATTCGAACACCCCTCTAACATCTGAATTTCTACTTGGGCAATGAACAGGCCTCCTTTTCTCCTGGAAAGAGTGCACTGCTTACTCGTGAGCTCTTGGCCAACAATTCTCCATCACGAAGAAATATATAGTTAGGAAATTTCCCTAAGCCATCATTGTGAAAACTCATCCTTATGCCTGATGGAACTGAATAGCATTTGCCAGTCTGAATTATGGCTTGTGTCACAGGCATAACTGAAGCACCTTTATAAGATGAACAAGGAGACATCTACCTCGAAATGCCAGAAATAGTTGATATCCACTTGACTGACATGGCCATCTGAGGTGGCGGAAAGCAGCACAGTGGGAATCCACAGTGACCAGACACTGAGCCAGGCAGAGGGTAAGTCTGGGCTGATGAGCTGCTATGTCGGTGAGCTTCCCATCCCTTGCAAGCCAGTGAAGCGTGACTAACCTGGCACTGATTACTCATCCCTGGCACTGGTGACTCAGTCCCATTCATTTTTCAGAAGTAAATAAGATTTTGAGAACATGCTTTCTTCATAATAAATAAATAAATAGGTAATCCCCCTGTGATCTCTACCACAACTAGCCACTTAATTAAGTAGACATTTGAAATATAAATAGTATATTAAGATAACAGTTAATCAATACTAGATTTGTGTCCCAGCTGGTTCTCTCTACCAGCAAATGCTGAGAAGCTTCTGAAATCCCTCGTTTTTCTTATTGTCATAAATATACGTGTATGGATTTTAACATTGGGAACAGCAAGAGAACCTTTGGGAAGGTAAACAGAAATCTCAGACTTGACAATCCTAAGATTTTTTTTCCCCAAGATTTAAAATTCTCAGCACTTCTATTTAAGTGAACCAGTATATGTAATTTGGATTGTGAACTAACAAATGCTTCTAAGACTGAACGGAATCAACCTTCTGCACACCCTGGCTTTGCTGAAGAGTGGAATTAGACCCAAAGTATAGCTCCTAACTCTTCTTCATTTTTTTGTGGATTTTGGGGGGTGGGGTGGGGTGTGTTTTTTAAATGCAACCGATATGGTGTTGTAGCAAAATTACAATTCAATACTGAAACGCAAGAGTGAATGAAAACCTTTTTGTGCATAGCCACACCATACTGACCGAGTCTTTTTCTTTTAATCCTATTTCAGCTGCTACACAAGTTCCCAGGTTAGACGTAAATATTTTATGACATGTCAAAACTTGGCTTGACGCTTTTCAGAACTGTATAGAACTGGTTCCAGCTCTAAAATGTCTCCAGCTGAAAGCCTCTGAGATCACATTGGAGCTGGAGGAAATTACTTGTGTTGCACCCTATCCTGGTCACTGGATTCTCAGACCAAATGAAATGTAATGCTGTGTCCTAGAAAAGCCAGGGTGTTTTAACTAGAGAGGAAGAAGAATCCCTGGGATGGGAAAGTAGATAGACCTATTTTAATACTGAGTTTTTAGAGGATTTTTGTCAAAAAGTTAGGTGGAAACAATTGTTGTATCAATGCAGGAAGATGGTCCATTAATTCTTGCCAGATGTGATAAATTGCTCAGTGTTGCATGAACCAACACAGGTTTGGTGATCAGCACCAACTGAGATCTCCCCTGCCGTGCTAGTATGTACTACTTAAATCAAGCCATAAGCTTTTGACCTTGAAAGGTAGTGGGAAAACCTGCGGGAACAGGTGCCTTTTTGAGATTTCTAGTGTCTAGTGCCCTTGGACATTTATTGGAAATGTTTTTAGGAGGAAAACTTTTCAAGCAAATAAAGTTAGAACTTCTCTGAAATGTCAATCTTATTTCAGGTTCACACAATATGTTGAGTCAAGTAATTCCTTGTGTTTAAGCTCAGGTCCCTATACAGCTCTTTGGACAGTGAGAGTCACACAGCCTTAGAGCCTCATGCGCTTACTACTGCTGTTCCAAATCCTATGGAAAAGGGCAAAAGGACTTCTAGGTCTGTCACAAGGTGTGTAGTCCTAACTCTATACCACTGAAGAATGAAGCCCCTGCTGCAAGGTGACAGTAGATGGCATTGCGTTGCTTTTTTTTTCTGAAACTCTGAACTCTCCCCCTCATTTCCTGCTTCATTAGTGGAGGAAGTGGCTGAGTACAAGTACTACTCAACACATCTCTCTTTATTATTGTTATTATTTTGGCAGAGGTTCATCTGTATTCACTCCCACCTGGGTGTGGAGATGCCAGCCTGATGATTTGTCCTCTGAAACTGAACCAAACCCTCTGATAAATACTAAAGTTATGGGGAAGGACTTCCCTGGCCAGTCAAATTTTTGGAGAAGCTTAACTCAGATGAACCTATTGGCCAAGAAGGGTAAAGTTCCCTAAATAATTTCTCTCCTAAACTTTTCTGATAATTAAGAAGGGACACTGGTCACTGAAGTCATCATTGAGCAAGCAGAGGAGGAGGAGAGCAAAATCACCAAATGATTGTTTCCCCAAAACTACTGTGTAACCATTCCCACGCCCAAGACATACCTTTCCATCTGGTCTCACAGTTTTTTCTAAGGGCGGTTTCTTTCTTCTCTAATTATTTTTTCACAAATCAAATGAAGTCATTACACAGTCAGAGAGCATTAATCACCTTATGTAACTTCGCAATAGTGAAAAATAAAGGCAACACGCAAAAATATAAGTAATAAAAAAAATAAGGGATGATGATGTGTATGTGGAAAGAACTGCCAGGCAAAGAAATTGCTCTGGATGTGTCACCACTTTCTCAGGTGTATCACAGAAGTATAAGGGAAGTCATCTCACCTCAATGTTGTCTGAAGCACTGGAGATGTAATCCATCTAAAACTCAGCAGAATAGCCATTTATATATCACTAGGAATTAATTACTTTGTAGGTATAGATTTGAGAGGTAACTGAAGCGCTAAAGAGTAGAAAATATCAAAAAAATAGATGGACAGCTAAGCACAAGCTTCATGCCAACATGAAGCCAACATGAAGCCAACATGGCTTTCCTGCCAACAGGACTTTTACTGTGACTTCACTGAAACATAAGAGTAACCATAAGGGCTCAGAGGAAGGCACATCTCAGCATCCTGTATCCAGCAGTGGCCGTAGCTAGTGCCTAGGGTAGACTAAGAACAAGGCATGCAGCTATGATATTTCCATATTACATTACTCTCCTAGTCTCAAACTGGTTTTGATTTGAGAGCTTGCCTGAGTCTAATGCAATTTGAATGTTTAAGTGCCCTCAGTAGATCTCTTTCAAGTGCTTGTCCAGTCTCCCCTTTCCAAATCCACATTATCTGCTGGCAAGGAGATCATGGGTTGAGGGGCAGATTACAAGATTCTGCCTCTTGCTTCCTTTTGGAAAAAAAATAAGAATGTTTCTGGAGACCCACTGTGATCAGCTATCTGGAGACTTTCTTTGATAATTTCTGAATGAAGAACCCTTGTGAACAGTTTCGATAAAATGCCTAACTTTTAATCAGTAGGAAATATTGCAAAAATCACACAGGGTTTCTATGTCTCATTTCATTTCAGCACTGACATATTACCAAATATGCAGCTTTAGGTTTCACCTTTGTCTTGAGTGAGAAATGTCAATGGATTCCAAGCATGTTAGCAGCTCACTAAATATTAGTAGCATTATAATAAAACACTCAGACTACCAGCTGGTCTAGAGTTACGTGTTTCAAATGATGTCCACTCCCTTTTGGAATTGCCTGTCATTTGAATACACAGATACCACGTTTTTGCATGTATACAAAAAAAGAAAGCATTGTTTGACTTTTATAATCTGAATTCCTTTTTTTTTCAGTGTAGCATAAGAGTGTCATGTGTTGTCTCTGTAGTGAGGGACCCATCACAAAGTTCAGATTTGGAACTGAGCCTCGACCAGTCTATGGTTGTTACAGTCCATGTTTTTTGTGTAGGTCCTTCCCCAAAGATAGATAGGATTTCAACAGGCCACTCTTAACATCATTAAGGATGCATCACACAGTAACCCTGTGACTGCCAAGCACTTTAGACCAATGAACCACTGTCAGCCATTGATATGTCTTGCAAACTCCCCGTCCTCGTATAGAGCCTGGGACACAAGGTGACGGGGCAGAGACATAAGGGATTTCAATCAAGGTCCATGTCATACAAAACTGACAGGTTCATATATGTTGCTGTTTAGTATTTTCCTAGAGCGTGTGAGGACTATTTATTAGGACCTCAAGGATGACAAAGGATGAGTCAGCCACAGTTTGGAAACTACAACAATGTAAGAAAAATCCAAAGAGCTGTTAACAACATCAGCTGGAATCAGCTTCACAGCTCGCCAGCACTGGCGAGCGCCTGGTCAGGCCCTCGGCGGGTGATATACAGCCATAGTTCTTCATCAGTGAGGGTGAAGAAGTTAGTTCAGTTCAACTGGAGACAGGAGCATGTGGCTCCTGAAACCCAATTATCTGAAAATATGCTTTGTGCATTGCTAATAAGAGAGGGAAATAGTGCCATTAGACATTGGCTTAAGCTCCCTAGCCAGGAGTCTGTTAGGAGATGCAGACAAATGTGTTGGTGCCTCCCACTGATGACGGGAAATTAGATTATCGAGTTTGTGGTCTGTGAAAAAGGAATAAAGTTCGATTTGGTCCAGAAGCTAGAAAAATACATATATAAAACATTTTAGGTGCTGCTACAAAATATATCTTGTATTTATTTTTTTATATATGAAATGAACTGTAGGTCTTTCTTATGTGGTTATGCTTAACTGTCTTGCTTCCTATTTGAGGAGCATTGCACAATGATTAAGGAGTATGATCATGACTCTTACTGAAACAAGAGTAAGTGTCTTGTCAAATTAGCAGCCTAATTATTGACTCCAGATTGTATCAGAATATCCCCACATATTCAAATTAATACTGGATTATAATACTTTCTGCTGTAGCTGTGTATTTGTAACATTTGCCTCTGAAGTGCTGTCAATAGCTCTTCCCTTGCTCTGTTATTCAGTGCCTTGATTAGAGGAGAACAAATGCTCCAGTGAGTGTCAAGCTTTACTGTTTCTCTGCTCTTTTTGGAATTGCTGTGAAATAGTTCCCCTAATGCTAAAGAGAGACTATAAGACGCTAAACCACAGGCATGTATGAACAGTACAAGGTGTTGTCAGCTATGGGGAAGACAGAAAGCCTATTTTCAAAACCTTGTGAATGGGTTAATGCTGTTGCTTGGAAAGATTTGCCCTTTTACAGATCTGAAGGGAGGTAATGTTGACAGTAAGGAGTATAGGCCTAGCAAGATTTTAAGTTTTTGTATGACTTTTATTTCGGGGAAAGAAAGGGCATTGACAACAACAGCTGCCTGTAGCGCAGCTTCCCCTCCTTCCTTTTACACTTGACTTCTAATATGGATTCCAGGCATGATTCAGCAAACAGAGGGAAGAACATTTTTACAGACGTGGACTGGCACAGTATTAGAAAAAAAAGATGCAAAAAACCATCCCCTGGAATAACATAATGGGCTTGCTTTATTTGATGCATCTAAAATATGGATCTAAACAAACATGCATAAGCCTTAATTTGTAAGAGTTTTATGGGGCTCTTGCTTTAACTGCAGAGAGTCATTTGTTGAGAAGGCAGACTCGGTGACTGGCCTAAATCAGAGAAGGTCCCCACTCACCTCTAGGCTCAAAATGAAAAAGATAAAACCACTAAAATGCATTACCTGGAGATTCATTTTGTTGTTATTTGAGTACATGGCCAATAGACAGAGGATGATTTTGTGATCCAGAAGTGCCAGGAATGACACTGACATCTGCAGTACTTCATCCCTCCTTCTTAAATAAGTGCTCCCTTTCCAAATCTGGGACAACATTTTCAAGCTTGAGGAACAGATTTTTAAAGACAACAGTAAACCTCAGGAGCTCTTGCAGCCTATTCTTATGCCCCAAGACAAGAGCAACTCTTTCTAAACCGTATCTACTAGACTGAAACATGTATATACACAAGCTGTTCACCTCAAGTAGGCAACTATGAGGAGTCAAGGGTTGGCTGCATATTAAGTTGAAAGCACCCTGGGCACACATAAATACAGGGACAGAGGAGAAAAAAACTTCTGAGGGAGATGATAGAAACTTGATCAGTGTAGGAGTGACAGATTTTTTCAGATGGTTCTGAGAGTTGGTGGTTATTGTATTTTAGCATATGATTAGAACAGCTTACGTTTGGATATTGTTGAAATCTAATGGGCAGTGGATAATCTTCAGCAATTTAAGTGTGAATTAAAATGATGAATGTCTCCTTTTGTTGAAATAGTAACACTGTGTTTCATGTTACTGGTAGAAATAATTTATACAGCTGATGAGCGCAACACTGTATTGACAGCAACATTAGATAGAAGCCTGTAAATTATGGATCGCAGCACAGACTCATAAAGCACCATTTTCCTCTTTGCAACTTTAAATCCCCAGAAGCTTGTACCCATAATGTCCATACCTCCTCCTTCTCCTCCTCTTTGTAATTGAAGACTGCTCCTCTTTAGTTAAAAAAAAAAAAAAATTTAAGCTGGCAAGGTCAGTCCGAATATTTTTCAGCACCATGTGTGTCCTATGATGGTTCAGGAGATTTCAAATCTACATGTTTTGTTGGTTCTGGGACTGGCAAAGAAACAGTAGAGGAGGGACTGGCAGAGACTACAGAATGCTGGTGATGTGCGTAGAGATGTGAACGTAGCTACCATTTCTACACTGAAGTTTTAATAATGCTTTCATTTTCTTTTCTCTTATCAGAAATGGAGACTCATCCCTTGTGATCCCTGTGTTAATTGTGCTGTTTATGATAATAACTTTCTTGATTATTTTGGATGATTTGAGTTCTGAGACTTTTCTCATATATATGTGAGTGCATCTGCATGTTTTAAGATATGAAAATTGCTCTGGTGTATTCCTGTTAAATTGCATGGTAATAACTATAACAATATCCCACATAAATTATGACTGTGGAGACTTACCTACTTGTCCTTGCCTCAGCTAATTATATTTCACCCCCATTCACTTTTTTCATGCTGTCACTTCAAATGTATATTTTTTGGTTCTCTAACTCTGCGGTAGATCTAGTACATTCCCTGACAGCAGAGTGGGTTACAGTTACAGTGGGAAGACTTGCTGGACTGAATGAACTGAAATGAAAGATATTTTAGTCTCTTGACACACAATCCTCAAGTAACTATGTAGAAAGCACTGATTTTTTTAATGAATAAATACTTCTGACACATAATTCAAATGCCCCAAACTAGGCACATCTGGGGGCAGATTCGGTGCAGAGGCAGTCCAGCACAGGTCAGACACTGCACCTTCTTGTTTTTCAGGGCCAGGACACTGGTGTGAAGCCCAGCATGTTGCCTAGGCTCTCTGGACCATGCATGGGGAGGAAAGGGCTGCCCAGAAGGGCAAGCCCTGAAACCCTGCCCCTCTTGATGTCCTGGCATTAACCAGCCAGAACCATGAAGGGTGGGATCATGCTCCAACTTCTACCTGTCCTCCAGAGCTCAGCTGTCCAGACCTGCACTTTTAAAATGCATTAGCTTATGCTTTATATTGAAGACCCTTGATACTGGAGCACTCGCCTAGGAAATGACTGACATGAATTCAAGTCCCTCCTCAGTCCAAAAAGATCCAAACTGTTACCTCCAGGAGGGCAACGAAACCCAGGGAGCACCCAAACTACAGTCAGCCTTTCAGCTAAACTTCTGTTTATTTTTAAAATAAATTCACCCTTGAAAAGAACATTCTTCTACAAAACATTTGGCTCTAGGTTTTGTTTTGGGTGGGTGGACATCTTCAGAGACCAGCCTTGCATGCTAGAGCAGCTTTTTGTTGAAAGGGCAGGCCTGGCTGCATGTCCTCTCTGGGTCCAGAGTTGCTGAGGACACGTTGTCCCCCATCCCCATGCCTTCTGGTCTGCATTGTCCCAGAGGAGCAGCGCTGTTATCCAGAGACCTCTTTGTTCAAAACCTATGTTTTCAGTGAGGGTTTTTAACACTCGAGAAACTGCCGTGGTATCAATGCGACATAAGTTTCATAGCAAGCTGTTAGCAAGGTAGAAAATGTATGTATCTTCACTGTGAATGCCTCAGTTCACCACTTAGATTTCTGCCATTTTCTGATTCCTTTTCTGAAGCATTTATAACTCTCTAATGTATTTTATTTTACCTTGCACGTCCTTCTTGCAAAAATAACGATAAAAAAAAAAAAACCTCCTCAATGGGAGGATTTTTTGGTCAAAACACTTCTCAGCTTGATAAACAATGAGGTATTTCAATCAGATTTAAAACCACAATTTCCCAAAATTTTACCAGTTATCCTGGTGACATTGTTACTGTATTAACCTTTCTATTCTCTCTCTGGCTTCTTATGCTGTCAGATATTATCAGAGTAGCTAAGCATCTCACGCATAAAATCAATAGCAAAAGTAAAATCTCTACAGGGGTTCATACTCTCTGGCAATGCTCCCTTTTCACTGGTAAAGAATTTGCTTGAGTCAGGGCTTTTTGTCTGATTTTGAAGAGCGAAGGGGGAAAATATTTAAGAATAAGTGTGGTATTTGAATCGTGTGAGCTGCACCCATGACAAGAAGGCTCCTTGGAGGTCCTGGTGGCACGTCCTGAAGACAGCTGCGCCAGGGTCCCCCGTGCCCAGTGAAGTGGGCATCCACGTGCCCACCCATGCCCATTGCCTGACCCTGGGTTGCGGGGGAGGATGCAGCTGATCACAGAATCTGCCCCAGCACGGGTGGGATCTCCGCCTGAAACCAGGCTGGGTGGCCTTTGCACCACATGGTCCCTGGCGGCCCCAGCGCTGGTGTCCCCGAGAGGGTTGGTGTAACCCCTTCTTTGAACCATTGACCTCATCTGGCTTCCACACCTTCACATGAAATGTTAGATTTCAGAGAAATTCAGCACTTCTATTTGTTCTAAAGCCCTCTGTCTCATGTATCTGTTGAAGTACTTTGCATCTTGATTCGCCTCCTCCACACCTTTTTGCCATGTTTCTCCCCTCAGGAGTCTCTTTTTCAGGATAAATAGATGCTATTTAGCTTCTCCTCATATGGAAGCTCTTCCATACTTTGGATCATTCTCATCTCTGTTGTCTATAACCTGTCATTATCCTCTTTTTTACATGGAGAGACCGGGAGGGCAATTAATTACCTCAGATATGGATGCACCAAGGGTTTAACCAATGGCATAATGATGTCTTCTGTTTCTGCTATCTTTTCTTCATCTTTCTGTGCACAGGGACACTGATGAACCCCCCTTAATAATGTCACCAATGTCACTGTAGAGTTTTCTTTTGTATTGTCATTTGTGTTGGATTTTAGAAGGGAAGAAGTATTTTTAGTAACACTTGAAGCATAAAAGCAGGTGCTGCATCTTTCAGTTTCACAATTTAACCCAAATGGCTTTCTGTGTCATTAGCTTCATGCAGTCCTGCTGAAAAGAACTATAAACTACAATCTAGGCTAGTTTTTTTCCACATAAAATTTCCAGCAGCAGCATATGTGCTTGTTGTGTAGTTGGGGCTGATCCAAGTTCTGCAGAAGCACATTGGATAGGGTCGTGCCTGCAGTTACCCTGCAGCGCTGAGCTCACGAGAAGAGCTGTCGAAGGGCTCCTGGTTATCCCCCACCATGTGCCAGCCACCCCAGCAGGGACAATGCGACGGAGCCGTGGTCTTCTGGAGGTCCCCTGCTCCTCACAGCATGTACCTGGTGCTGCGTCCCGGCCTCATCCCAATGCCAAGAGGAGTTTGCAGTCAGCGGTAGGTCTCAGAGTGGTGGCTAATTGCTGCTGGTGGCCCCCCTGCTGTTGGCAGATGTCTGCAGAGAGGGCTCTGGCTGTACGACACCCTGATGTCATTGCAAGGGGGAGACTGGCTAACTCCCATTTAGCAAATCAAACGTTGGTGGGTAGGCCCACATGTTCGGTGGGTCCAGGCTAAGTAAATTTGGTGCCAAAGTAATTTAGTTGTTCCCCCCACCCCCATGATGAATTTTCCTCTGAGAGGGCCATGCAGAGCTCACGCTCAGGTTGTTTGTGGTGATGGTTTCTACAAAAATGTGAGCTGACACCAGCACCCGTTTCACATGCAGTTGGTCTTAACTGCAGCCCTCCTTCATGCCGCCCACTCTTGTGCCAGCCCACATAAAATAAGCTGCACTGTAGATGCAATCTCCAGTAGTGACATGGATATGGGTTAACCCAAGTTTTGGGAATCTGAGCTAAAAGGGAACTGATTCTTCAGAAACTGCAGGCTATCCACCCCTGGAAAACAAGTGCTAGCATTGGCTGTGTTGCCTTAGAGCAACTCTGTGGCTGCCCTTAGTTAGGCTGGGGGCAGCCATCCCTCTGGCTAGGGAAGCAGCGACTGGTATTCACTCTTTTATTGCTAGTCCTGGAGCAAGCATATTTCAGCCAGATCAGAAAATCTGAGACATCAGTTTGTACTGCTGATTGGCAGCTTTTGCTTCAGCAGTAAGTACAGTAATAATGGCAGAATATTTCTGTGGGTCCTCAGGACGCTTTGTGCATAGTCATCTCTGATCAGCAGAAGAGAACATATTCACACACAAGACACTTTCTCAACTGCGTCATTGCTGCTGTAAGCCCAAAAAACTGTTGTCACTACAGTCCACAAAATTCATATGCTACCACAGCCCATTTCCCATCTGATTCCATGCTGCTGGACCAGTGGCCTAATCTACGTTGTGTTACAGGAAGAGCATGAACAAGACTGAAGTGTGAGTTGTTGTCTTTGCCATAGCTGTGGTGAAATGTCTTGGTGAAGCTACCAGATGAGTGCAGGAATCAGACCACACTTTGTGTTAGACAAGAAACCCTAAAATTATCCCTGGTGATTAATTTAAAAAAAAGCAGTGAGAGGACTTGTTCTTAAAACTAGAAAACAGAGCAAGAGTGAACCTCACATAGAAAAGAGATTCCACCACTTCCAGGCCCCAGGGACCTCCCTCGGCAGCCTCCAACAGACTCCTCTCGTGGTGCTGGCCCAGCGGCCAAAGGACGCCAGGCCCTCTCCTCCTCTCTCCCTTGGGGCTCCGTGCAGAGGAGATGGCACCTCCCCACCCTCCAGGGGCAGGCCAGGGGACGGGGAAGAAGGGCTCGCGCAACACTTGGCAATCAGCCGTTCTTTAATGGAGTGGTGGGAGGCCTTGCACAGGCCGGCTGTGCCTCCCTTTCCCGACAGCGGGATGTGTGGATGCTTCCCTCCCTGTCAGCCGCTGTCAGGCATGGGGGGCTGCGCCACTTGCAGGGAGCCGGGTTGTTGGGGGGTCACTGAAGACCCCTGACCCTCCTGGAACATCCTTGCCACCATATCGCCCAGGGGAGCCCAGGCACGGGATGAGGAGGGGGCTGGAGCCCAGGCACATGAGGGGAGGTGGGGGGCAGCGCCTGTGCCCAAGGGGCAGCAGAAGGGCACAGGGGAGCGATCCCCAGGAAAGGGGCCCTCAGCTCCCCGACCCTCCTCCTTCTCCCACGTGAGGCCATCTTTCCGGCCACGGGCCCCCCAGCTGCCAGAACAGCCCGATTGGTCCACACGTGTTGCCATCACAGTGGCCTCCTGGTGTCATGAGCTACCTCACTGCCCATTGTTCCGGGGCCCTATAAATACAGGGATTCCGGCAGCTGGCCCACAGTTGCTGAGCGACCCTCGAGTTCCAAGCATGGCTGGAAGAAAGAGGACCCACAGCAGCACGGCGAGTGGCTGCCCACGCCTGCGTAGGGAGGCAGAGGAGCGGCTGCAGGAGGCGAGGAGGAAGAGGAGGAAGTGTTGGAGGAGACACACCAGCCACAGGGCAGCGATGGCCGTTGCTCATGTGGCTGATGGTGTGGAGCCCATGGAGGTGGATCCACCGGAAGACCAAGAAGAACCGATGGAAGTGGATCCACCTCCAGCATGGCTCCCCTCCAGGACACCATGGCGGCGGCGCCACAGGAACACCCGGCCAGCGCCCTACCATCGGCCCAGCCGCCGCACCTCCCGTTAGCCGCGAGGCCCAGCCTCCATGCGTGGCCATCCTGTGGGCTCACCCTTTCCATCTCCCAGCACCAACAATTATTTTGTTGAGTGCCATGGGTGGTGTGAGCCCTTCTTTCCCATTCCACCCCTCACCCCCACCCCTCCTGAAGGGGTGCCATCTCCTCTGCTCTGAGCCCCACGAAAAGGGGATGAGGTGAGCTGGCTTCCAGCAGGCTGCTGTGCCGGGGCGACAGGAGTTGTCCCTCAGAGGGCCACCGAGATCCCTGGGGCCTGGAGGTGGGGTTTCTTCAGTCTGAGGACGAGAAGGTTGCCTGATGGGTGGTTGAAGATGAAGCCAGACCCTCTGCGGCGGTGCACAAAGAACAGCAACAGATCAAGCGAAGGAGTTAGACAGCTGTTCCTTTGGAGAAGCCGAAGACTGCAGCTCTGCCAGGAAGAAGTTCTGACCTTCAGCACAAAGGTCCCTTCTACGTGCTTCAAGGTTGGGCGTTAAGCAATTTTAAAAAAAACCCCAAACAATAAACCAAGCAAATAACAGTAAAAATGCTTTCCTTCTCTCTTATTTGGTACTTTGGCAACTGCATCTGGACCCCTCTGTCCCCTCCTGGTCGCCCCAGTCCAGGAAAGACGCTGATACGTGGGGTGGGGGCCCAGCCTTTGAGATGGTGAGGAGCTGGGGTACACGGCACACAAGGGCAGGCTGAGGGAACTGCCTCTAGTCGTGAGGGTGGTGAGGCACTGGAGCAGGTTGCCCAGAGAAATAGTGGATGCCCCGTCCCTGGAACTGTTCAAGGCCAGGCTGGCTGGGCCTTTGGGCAACCTGATCTAGTGAAAGATACCTGGTCAGCCTCGCCTCTGTGGGGTGGGGGACATGGGACAGATCCTCCTAGAAGGTATGTTAAGGCCTGGGGCATGGAGGACAGGGAGGTGATTTGAGAGCGCCAGCATGGCTTCACCAAGGGCAAGCCTTGCCTGACCAACCTAGTGGCCTTCTATGATGGAGTGACTACATCAGTGGACAAGGGAAGAGCTACAGATGTCATCTATCTGGACTTTCTGTAAGGCCTGTTCATCGCGGGGAGTTGGTTTGGACTAGATAACCTTTAAACATCCCTTCCGACCCAAATGATTCTATGATCCTATGATTGATTTCCTTGCTTTCCCACTGACTTCCACCGGAAAAGCGTGGCCCATTCTGATGCTCAAGGTTTGAACTTGGGATCATTTACAATAGCAGTGTTCATTCACCATTATTTTGTTGAAGCAATGTAAAAAGACAAGACTTAATTTGTGAAATGGGCCATCTGTTCCCACACAAACTGCATAATAGAATGCACAACTATTTCAATTAATATAGTAAACCATCTTTAAGCAATACGCATGATTTTGTATCTATTTTTGACTGCAGAAGATGTCATCATCCTTTGCTCTAATTGTTCTTGATTCTACCTCCTCATCTTTTTATTTAAAGAAAAGGAATGACAACTTGTCTCAGTGGGAGCAAAGTTTGCTCATAGATGGCTCAGGAATAATTAGACCAAATGGTACTGCAAACTCCAGCAGACAGGATATCTCCATTACAGAGAGTTATGTTGTCATTTCTTTGACCATCCTCCCATCAATCCATCCATCAACAAATTAAAGTTGCCTAAAGAGCCACTTATCTTGAGTGCTTTTTACCCTGATCGCTGTCAATCTAGGTAAATAAACATTTTCCCTAGGCAGAGTTTACATATTTAACCACATTTCAGGAGACAGTCCCCTTGCTACTCATACATCCAGCAAATTGCGTATGCTTTTGCTGTGTTTCCTGATTCACCTCATCCACACATTGCACCTTCATTAAATGAGGCCTGCTCCCTCTGCCTCCCTTTGGTTTGTCTTTAAAGATGGGATTACCAGGATAAAGTTGCATTAAAGCTTGCAGACTGAAAAAAGTCTAGAAATTAATTTTATTCCCTTAGGTTGGAAAAGCCTGGTGTCCCATGCAGGATGCACATCAATAATGGACCAAGTGTTATGAAAGAAATAAAAAGCAGAGCCTTATCAGCAAGCCTGCTTTGAGGAATACGGCAATGCTACTGCATCTGACTTTCATCATTTGAACCATGATGCCATAAACGACTTTAGGGCTTCATGATGAACATACACAATGATACGAGCAGCATTATATTTGATATCTAATAAATATGTATGTGCCAGTGAATACACTGTTAAAGATATTACTTTCTCTCTATTATTTATTTTTCACTTAATTGTTACACAGAGAGGTTCACACTCTGCCTGCTGCCTATCAGGCAGACGCAAAGGAATAGCGCTCTTAGTTATTAGTATTAATGTATGCCCAGTGCTTTTCAAAAGTCACTCATACACACACATGCGCATAGAAGGAGTGACATTCCCCTCCTACTGAAGTCAGTAGGCTATGTACCATCGCTGTCAGTAATAACGGGGGCTGTTCCCAAAGCTGACAAAGTAACTAAATCAGAATAAGGCTGAGAACAAATGTGCTGCGGTTGGCAAAGCTGGAAGGTTGTTAGGGAAGCACGAGAGGAACAACAGCCTGATATTGCCTATTGATCATCAAGGGCAACTTGTCTTTCCCTCTCAAATACGTTGCAAACGTGACAGCTCATTGGTACTGACCAGAGACCGACACATTCAGTTTTTGCATTGCTGTTGCACGGCCAGGACTAGGGCCGTGAGAGCTCTTGGGTGCTTTGCAGCCCTGGTGTCCAGCTGCGCTGCGGAAGGCACAGCTCCGTGCACGGTGCTAAGGTGCCCTGCGCAGTGCCCGCGGGCCAGGCACAGCCGCGCCTGCTGGCCGGTTCACTCCCGTAAACCCTGCAGGCTGCCTGTGTGCTTCTTCGTGCCCCCTCACCTGAGGCAGGAAGAGGCTTGATCTTGTAGCCACAAAAAAAACATGTCTCAGTTGTTAGATTTCCCTACAGTGAAGGCAGGACATAAGAAAATGCTTTTGCAGTGGCAACATGCATGTTGGATAATGCTGTACCGATATCAGTGGAAAACACTGGTCCAAGAAAGATAACGACGGCTCCTCAAACAAGTTGGAGTCACAAACAGCAGTATGGCACTGACACTGCCTGATCCCCACCTGAAGCCAAAGCAGACCCCAAACAGCATCTCCTCTATTTTACCTGAAACGTAGTTGGCATTGAACATCTTACTGGTCACAGGCTTTTCTCTCTGATGTAGTCAAAACAGAAGCAAAGGAAGAGTTGACTTTCCAAACACGGCTTGTCCCAAGTACAGAAGTATGTCTTGACACTGCAACTCTGAAACAGTCATTTGAGATTTAGGCACACCCCTGTTCCCCCACTTGCCCTTCCTGCCCCGTGGGTGCTCACTCAGTGCAGAGAGGCTTCACCGGGACTCACTGGAGGGGCTATCACCCCCTGACGATTTGTCAAAGGCAGGAGATGGTACAGCTGTGCCATAAAAGTCATCACAGCCAGTGTTATGGAAGAGGACAACTCAGCGAGGGCACCTTTCCCATGGACTGCAACAGAGTAGACGTAAGTAAGTAGCATAGCCTTTCCTTACACCCATCTCTCTTCCTACTGCCTGTTCTTCTCAGGAGCTCAAGGCAGGAGTTTGCTGTAACATGATGAAAGAAGATGTGACTTTTCCACCATTTTAATAGACACAGTGAGCAAGAGGTGCTTTCATTTCCTCTGCCAAAATAATTCACTTCTGCCTGGACAAATAAAAGAGACCAGATGAGGGATTTGTACTCCTAATATTTTAATCAAACCCTACCAGAGATTTCTTTCCTCAAGCACAACTGTAAGACTGGTGTAAATCTGTTCCTGCCAAGTTCAGCAGTTGAACTGCAAGGCGCCCTGCCACCGCAGGAGCATCCACGCCTCCCCTGCCCGATGCTCCCACCCGCGGGAGGCAGCGTGTCCTTGCACCGTGTCCCCACGAGGCTGTGTGCCCGTGATATGACCTCACTTCTCCCATATACCTGTCCATAAGCACAGGGGAGAGAGTCACATGTGTGGGAGCAAAGAGGTCATTTACAGATTGGGGGAGGGGGGGCAGAGCTCAAGGAGGAGGTGCGGTTTGGTCGCCCCCCTCTGCGAGTCTCGTGGGGGACAGTGACAAATGCCCCCACTGCAGCTTCTCTCCTGGGGCTGTCCCCCGGCACCTGGTGCCCTCATCCTGGAGCAGGGTCTGTGCCTCATTTTTCCCAGAGGAAAACACTTCCTGTCTCAAGGATCTTGGCAAGATACTTGAGGTGCTTCATCACATCCCGTGTGTTTCAGTAATGATGAAATGCCACCCACTGCCCACCCGCTCGTTAAATCTCAGCTGCATCTTCAGCACTGATATTCCGATCAAGGTCTTCAAACGCAAGCGTGGATGGCTTCTTGCTTGTCGCTAAAGGGGCTCTCAGCAGAAGCCAAAGGTGGGTAAGATGGCTGAACCGATGTTGCAGGAGTGGCCTCCATCTTTTAGCGCTTGATTTCCTCATCTTAGCTCTGCATAAACACTACTTCTTTGCATTTATTTATACTCAAGTTTAAGTGCCTGTGCAAATTATAGCACAGACAGCCAGAACAGAAATGAGGCATCTAAATGGTAAATAAACACTGCCTGTGCATGGTGGTGCTTTTATAAATAATATCCCTTTTTAAGCTTTATTCTCTGCCATACAGGAATGTCACTTTTCAGAACATCTGAACCCACAAACATCACACATCAATCTCTTTATATGCTTATCTAAAGAGCATATCAAACTATTTCTGCAAGCAAAAGGACTAAATTATCCATGAATTCCAGATAACCATCCTTAACCCAGAAAATGTCAACAGTTTCTGTAATAATATCCCCAAACATGGCAGCTGCGGTGGTTGGAGTACCTCCCTTAGGAGTGGGAGAGCCATACACTTCTGGGAGCATACTCACCACTGAGCATGTTCTGACCTTGTATCCCAGCTATTAGATGTTGTGTTCCACATGTTTCTCTGCCCTTGCAGTTGCGTAGTGCCTTTGCTGTTTCCCCTGTGCTGTGTTGCTCCTCTAAGGGTGAGAATTTTCAGGAAAGCTCTCCCCTAGCTCTGGAGAAGCTCTTGGCAAGCAGGTGCTCAGAGAGGTGCTGCTGGAGCAGAGCCGTGCCAAGCAGATAGCGGGGTGGGGGGATCTCGGTGCAATATGATTTCTCTGTTGCCGAGGGTGAGGGGGAAGAAGAAAGTACTCGTCTTCATTATTTCTGCCTGCAACTTGCAGAAACCATTCATGACTGGAGGCTCCCACCCTTAGCACTCCATTCATTAGCATGATATACCCTGGTTATAAATTTGGTCCTGTAGTAATTCCTTGTTGGCTTTCGCTATTGTCCACTAAAATGCAAAGTAATAGAAAACCTTCCACCTTGCTTTCTCCTTTAACTCCCGGACTTCTTTCCATGAGCTCTGGATTTAGAGCCACCTTCTGATGTTTTTTATTGCAATGTTTTCAATGCAGACCTATAAACATCTACCAAGTTCAAGCTTGTAATAACTACTGCCCACAACCATCTAATAGGGGCACATCGAGATTTGCACCTGAAACATTTTAGTGAGGATACAGGTGGTTCATGTGCACACTCTCAGCTATTGAGCTGGGTGCTGTTTCGAACAACAAACCTCCATGATTAAATTCAGACTGGTACATAAGCACTGACCTTAGAGAAATGTGTTTCTCAGTCCCGGATTTTGGGCACAGGTAATAATGTCATACGATCTATAGAGCTACATTTGCTCTGAACTATACGTAGTTCCTTCACTGCAGTTAGCAGGGAATGGTGTGTGTTTATGGCCTGCAAGGGAAGAAAAAAATATTCAAAATTTTCTAATGTCCAGAAGCTACCAACTGCTAACCAGTCATGTGGCATAGCCATTTCCAGCCTTTGCTTTCGAGGAGTGAGTGGAAAGTGGAAACAGACTGCAGTGTTTGCTCTTTCCTGAGCTCCCAAAATGCACAGCCTGCTGAGGACCAGCCCCAATTGGCTTTGATTTCCTGCCCACCCCATACTCCATCTTTAGTAAAAATATGACTTAAATTCACAATGACAAGATGATGCAGGTGTTTTACTAATATGAAATAAGCAGTTGGGAACAAGTTTGTCCAAATTGCTCATAAAGTTGATAAGAGACTAGGGAGCTTTTTCGCTTTCCAGCCGGCGGGTCCCCATGGTGGAGGTGGGTGGTGGTGGGTGGGTCTGTGCTGTAGCAAAGCAGTTGCTGACTCCAGCACAGACCCAACCACCCACGGCACGTCTCATGCTGCTGACCACTCTTCTTGGCAGTCCAAGCACAGACGAGAATGGACATAGAGGCAGAAACACCTACTGACCCTGCTGAGGGATGCTTCCACACAGTCCCCAGATGTGTTTGCAAGGTGGTGTGGAGAAGCTGGTGTTGCTTTCAGTCCTACAGTGCCTGTCCCGCGGCTGCAACGTGGGTGTCAATGTCCAAACCTGACAACCTGCCAGGCATTCGCTTTCTCTAAAATTTTAACAGATGTGATGGAAACACAAACTGCAAATTCTTTTCAGCATGACTGTATTTGGTCTTTTTTGTCTCATAATCAGAATATGGTGCTGGGATTTATTGTAGATGCAGTTTTGCCATCATAGTGTAAGATGCAGGACTGAGAAAAAATTGAATACCATGCGAAAAGGACTGAGGCAAAACACATGAGCGTTATACAGTCTCCTCCTAATGTGGTCTCTCAGAGTGGATAATAATATAAACATTCATCCATTAGAAAAAAACTACCCTTTACTGCCCCCCATTAAATACATTGGCAGTCCTATTAAAATACAAGTCAGATTTGTGTTTAATGATCTTGAAAGGAAAGTAATTGCTTGAGTATTACCATTCAAATGTTCTTACAGCAGCATATAATATTTACAGTCTAAGCGCCACTTCTGAGTGCTACGTGGCACCGAAGATTGCCCAGCCTCTTCAGAGAGAGAGCCTGCGTAGCTGGGAACCAGGGTACAAAATGATATGCTCTCTGAGCACTGTAAAGCCTATGAGAAACAACTAAGCAATGGGCTGCATAATTTTTCAATTTTAATAAGCTCTTGAAAGAAAAAAATTCTTTCAAAACCCCTCCAACCCTGCAAAGGCAGGGCTTGAAGACTACAAATGCTTGCTCAGGTGAGGAGTTCTGGTGTTACTCACATGAGTCAAGCTCCTGGCTCTGTAAGCATCATATGCCAGCATCAGGTACAAAGTCAAACTGAGAACTGTGATATTTTGCTCTACCTTTTTGACCCCCGACAGTGTCTTAGTCAGTGAAAATATCACAGATTATTTTTATTCAACTATCACATATGTTTTTGTGGGAATATCCTCAAATCAAAGCTCGTTTTGACTAAGGAAGAGCAGAACGTGGAAGTAAAGAGGAAACAAAAATATTTTTATTAGGTTTATTTGTACAAGTCTATCAAGTGTAAACAGGTAGAGTATTTCATAAAGCATGTGGCATGAGTGCCACAAAGAATATCAGAACTTTTCCAGTGGGAAAAAGTGAGTTCCCAAGTCCTTTTTCCCATTTCTGATCTGTCTTGCCTATCAAGGTCTTGGTCCCTAAGGCTTCAAGAGTGATGGCAAAGTCCTGGGCTTGGCGTCAGTGCCACACTGCCACCCCACCAGTGACTCATGATAGCAGGCCCTGGAGTGTAAAACTGCTTGGCAAGGTCTGCCCCTTGCTCTGGGCTTGTACAGGGTGTAGCGCGGGGAGGCCACGGTCATCACCGACACCCTGCGCCCACCTATAAGCAAGATTAATTAAAAAATGCTAACAAACTCAAAATGTCTAGGGCACTGCATTTTGTTGGACATGCTGGTTCTGAGAATGACAATCCTGCCATAGCAAATTACCTTTTACAGCCTCGGATGCCATCCCAAGCAGGGAGGACAGCAAGGATATGATTTGAGCAGAGTCAGATAAGATGCAGTAAAGCACCAACATGTACTAATCAAACTGGTGCCATGGGCCAAATATTAATGTTAGAATTTGGGGGGGGGGGTCTGTAATCACTTTATTATTTGTAATGGTTAACGTTTCTGTAAGGGAGCAGATTACGTAGTTTACCTCCTTTGTGTGCACTTAACTGACAGACTGTTTCCTCTCTCAGGAGGTGTTATTCCTTGAAGAGTGTGGTCTTGGTTATAACCCTTTCTCCATCTCAGCCAGTTGTGAAGTGGTGGTTGAAACAGTCCAGACATGTTGATCTTGATTCCCTTTTACACCGAGACTTTCTTAGGTCACTGTCACGATAGAAAAGACCTGTAAAGCAGGTACGAACGTAGCTCATGTTCCTGCTAAATCCCTGCGCGATGCCAGGGGCCTTAGTGCAAGTAAGAATGAAATATGAAATCTCTGCGAGTGCTGTGAAATGCCTCTACACCTCTTCATGAGCAAACACGGAGGAAAAGGAAGACAGAGAACCAGGAAAAGGGAAAACATTTGCAATTTATGCAAACTATAACAGCAAAGAAGAGTGGATAGACCCTTCAAGTAACCAGGGGCGCACATCTGCCTTTGAAGGCATGAGCGTCACTGCATATGTGTGTATAAAGCAAGACTATGCATGCCCATGGCAGTCTAGCTGTGTGCCATGCAGAAGCAGCTTTGCAACCCAATTTACTGACCTAAGAACTGAAAATCAGCACTCAAGTCTACCCCACTTCCCTCTGCAGATTCATGCATCTTGGGATCAGGATGCTCGAGAAGTCCAAAACACTAATAGTGTTTTCTCTGGATCCTCTTCAGTCCTTCACCAGTGAACTGAAAAATGTGACTGTGCTGAGAGATCTGGGATTTAGCTGAGCTCCTCATTACAGTTTCCTGATTCCCTAATTAGTGTGGTTTAAATTTCAAGCTGGAACAGATCAGGTACGATCAACAAACCCAGGGAAAAAATGCACCTATGCAATTTTAATATGACTTGCCTCAGCTTCAGGCCAACTAAACAATATGTCTGGATGACACAACACATTGCTCTTGAGAACCTGAGCAAAGCTCTTGCGTTATTATTGCAGTTGGGACTGGGTGTTATTCAGGCTTGATGACCAACTGGTGGTGCTAATGCTTCATTGGATGGGAGGTGAAGAAGGGTTCATTACCTCTCACTAAATATGTACATGCATTACACAGACCCTCTGCAAATTACAAAGCAGCTTTCACCAGCCTTGCAATTAAAGGATCCAGCTTGAGTTTAAAAAGACACTTGCAGGAAACAGTTACGCACATATATTCCCAAATTTCGTATGGCAGCACTTTAATCATGAGAGCTTCAAGGAACAGGCACTTGCTTAGGACAACTGGCGTTCAGTCCGTAGCCCCTCAGTCCTTATGTTACGATTTTGTGCGGGTTTTTCCTATCTGTAATATAATGTTTATTGCCTGGGAGGGGGATTAGACACTAACTTGTCTGCAGAGGGCTATGAAGCAGTAAAGCACTGAGACAAGCCTGGGTTTGAGGAATAGTTAGCCACAGTCGGAGCCAACAAGCCTAGCTGATAAAGCACAGTCTGAGCCTTGGTGGGTGGGGAAGGCTCTGGAGCCAAATGTCACTCCATGTTTCAGGCAGCACGGTCATTGACTGCAGCCAAAATAGACTCCAAGAACTGCAGGAGTGTGAAAAAAAAAAAAAAAAAAAAAAAGAATCCTGTTACTTTCATTTATTCAAGTAAGTGATACTCCGTTTAAAAAAGCCAAGGTACCATCATTCATATTTGGTGGAGGCTGTTTACCCTCTTAGAATTTTGCATTTGGTGGCATTTTGCACCTGTAACAACCAGGTCAATGGCAAGTTGTGCGAGGAATTGTCCTGTTGCCCAGAGAGGAAAGGAGAGGAACTGAGTAATTTTCTTTTGCAGCAGGTAGACTGTGAGAGGAAAACCCCTTTTCACACTAGCTCTGACCTGTGAGGACGCTTTCTCGGAGAGACTGAACTTGAACTTCTCAGAGTAATGGTGAAGAGTGGAAGAGGGGACCTGAAGTGTGACACGGTGGCAGATGATTTGTGATATATCAGGTGATGACAGTTGTCTTCCTAGCACCATGCTTGCCATTGTGTTTATTCATTCCCTGAAATCATCTTTCTCCGACAGCTGTTAAATCTCGGGGGGAGTGAGGTACCCCTGGTCCCAGCAGGAGTGGGCAGGCAAGGGGACACCCACTGCCCACTCCCTGCACCACGCTCCCATCCCACCCACAGTATTTGGTGTGGTGAGTGGCTGGAAGCTATTCGCACCTGGCAAGTCCAGTGAAATAGCTAGAAATTACTGTGCCTGCTAAGGAGCTGGCCTTTTTTCACATTTTCTCCAGCGATCAGTTTTAATGCTATGGAATGACCTATTGGAATACTTTGGCTGTTAAAGCCAAATTTTTCCCTTAGACAAGCGCTGCCTCATCTTCCTGTAGTGGCAGAATGCTGACCACTTTTTGGAGTTCAGGGGAGCACCAGTGCACTCTGTAAAGCCTCCTCTCATAAAATAAAGGCATATAAATTCTCAGTTTTCTCTTAAGTAAAATACCTGCAGGTACTGTGGATGTTCCTGTAAGGTCAAGCTCACAGAAGTCTCCTCCTCCTCCTCACCATGGGAAGAGGTAGCACAGCCTCCCGGGAGATGCTGTCCCACTAGCAAAGGCAGTCGAAGCAAAGAGGGACCTGAACTTCATCTGCTGGCGTTCACTGGCCAGGGTATCAAATTAAGCTGTCAGTGGTAATTGCGAGTCTTCTGTCTGTCCTTCCTGCTGAAGGGGGCCTGCTGACACACAATGGTCATCAGTCCCTGGTTTTCTTTCTTTTTCCTCCATTCCAAACAATCTCTTTTTTCTACTCCATATCCTTTCCTAGTGGTTTTCTAAATTTCTAATTTTCATGGACAGTGCCACTTTTACTTTCCTCTCCCCATGCATGCTTCTCTGTGAGGGAGCAGCCCTGACAATGGTTCTCCACTTGGGATAATCGCCCGGCAAGACGCGAGCTTCATTGTTTGCTTTCCTTTCTGGCTCGTCCTGCTTGTTTCCCTACTCAGGCATATTAATATTCCAGCTCTGATTGTCATTGTTTATCTTTTGTTGGAGAACATTTGCCTTCTGTCTCATTTAGAAAAAGTGAAATCGGTGCCAGATTTTTAACAAAATGAAAGCTTCTTCTCTATTTTTGTTGCAGCCACTTTAAGCTCAGCTACTTTGAATTGCGGGATATGCAAACCCCAAGAGGCACACACATGTTGGGTGTGCAAGTCAAATAATTCCATGTACAAATGCCCAGTTAAATGCATGTCTGGTGATCTGCATTCCTAAATACATGATCGCTATATACCACCACGTCAAATTGGGGCTGTGTCTCAGTGATGGTGCAATGTGAATGTTACAGCCACTGCGCAGCAGCGCAGGGCAGAGCAGACGGGTGCGCTGGCAAATGTGGCCTGCATTTCTGCATGCAGTCCTTGCCTTTTGACATTTGCAAATTTGTCCCTTAATCTCTTGACAGCAGGATTTGCTGTCAAGAAACATCGTCTGGGATGAGCTGTTGGGATTCAGATTATCAACCAAACATTAATTATTCTTCTGACTAAACCCTCAACAGCTAGGCTAGATGATACAAATGTAAAGAAAGTAATGAGTATGAATCATGTTCAGTACTTGAAATCTAGACTGAATCATACTGCAGGAACAAAATCATATACCATAAGCATATGTGTGTCGAGACATAACAGAGCCAGATCCTCAGCTGGGGCTGGGCCACGTAATGCCACTGGCATCAAAAGATGCTTTCTGTGGTTTAAGCCCCCAACCTGTTTGGTTTATTCTGAGCAGCTAAAGAGCGATTCCAGATAACGACAAGATGTGTCAGGTTGTGCTGAGGAAAGCTGAAGCCAGAATAACAAATAAAATCTGTTAATCTTTTGCAGATTTTTTTGGTTTTAAGCATGCTTATGCAAGAACCTACTCAGACAGACAGTAGTGTAAGCCCCTGGAGAAGCTGTAACGGGTGCCTACCCACTCGCCAGGCGAAGTATCAATGCAAAAAGCATCAGGGCTTTTTGAAAGAAGACCAAGCACGCCTATATGTTGTAGTTACTAAGCGAGAAGACCCAGGTCTTCGGGTTGTGTAACTTGGGGCGGCTCAACTTACTTCAGTACACCTTTATATTTATATCCCTATGTTCCACATATGGTAGAAATGTCATGGTGCTTAATACCATCATGGTGTTGTCCTTGTATTCAACTGGGCTAGAGATTAAGTGTTTACATTTCACTATACACAACTAATGCTTTTAAATCCAAGTCAGGGGTTTAAAATCTCAGAATAGAGCCATAAAGAGCTAATGAGAAGAATAAAAATCAGGTAGTTAAAAAATGATGTAAGGTAGAGTCTTAATTTTTTATTATTAAATTCACAGCACATTAAATATTAAGTGTTCATAAACTTTGTTTTGTGCAATGATAAATTAATAATATCTACACAGACATGCTCTTTTACAACAGGGAAGCTAAGAAACATAGTACCAGAGGACCTTGTGTTGACAACTGAAGCTATTAGAATAGACTCCTTAATCTTCAATCATAAAAAGTAGATAATGTTATTTCTTATTACTATTAAATGCAAAGTGCCTTACTAGGAAACATATATGTCATTACTAAAAATAACTACCAGAGAATGTTTTGAGCAAGGAAGAAAAAGATGTTAGCAAATTATATCTTGAGATAAATTCAGTAAAATGTTCTCTGCTAATCTCTGCCATATAAAAATTGCTTTTCAACTCATTTCTTCTGTTAGCTCATAACAGGTTGCATAAAGTTTATATCTGAGCACAGAAACAGTCATGGTTTAACATAGTTTGTTGTACTTTTGGGAATAGTTACTAATTGCTAATGCCCCCAAAATGCAGGTTGGTGTATACGTATGCTTTCTGTACTACTGAAAAACCTCTGCTGACCTCTGCCTGGGGAAGGGATGATGAACTTTGTGGTTTTCTTCTTGTCTACAAACAATGAACACTTCCTTGGCTAAAACCAGGGGACTTCAGAAACTTTTGTCTAGGATTTAGCAACATTATTCATTCAAGTGTTTCCTGTCATTCCTAAATATGTGAAGGAGGAGGTATCTTCCAGGCCAGTGTCCTCAAAGACTAATTCCTTGTCTGCAGACCAGGTCATGGAGGTGTATTTCAGAATGAAATGTAGCCTAAATGAAGGAATTATGGTTTTGTTAAGTATTTATACATGACCTAGACAGCAGACCCATCCACTGGTTACTGGTATAGCTACCAGTACATGGTAGTGGCCTTAATCTGAAGACAGGAGCCAGCAGGAGCCCCTTCACCAGGACAGTAGTGCAGCTGGTGAAGAGCAGTTTCAAGCACCTTAAACCCTCAGTGAACCCTCTTCCAGAAGGGGGTAGGACAATAATGTTGATTTGCATGAACACACACTAATTTTTGAGTCCTGATACTTCAAATATTTTTTTCCAAACTAGGAGTCAAAGGAGACTCATTTAGGATTTCTAGGAACTATTTTGAATGGACAAACCAAAAGAAGTTACCTTTGGACACATTTTTGCCTTCAAAATCTATGCAGTGTCTCCTGCGTTTGCCTTCGCAGCGTGCCCCTGGGTGCAGGGACCAGCCACCTCCACCCCAGGGGCACGCCACGGCTCTCGTACAGCTCCCGCCCCAGGGGTTTTCTCTCATGATCCTGAATCAGAGGCTTGGGTAAGGATGGGCTGGAGCAACACGTGCTCTCGTTGTCTGTTTTTAACGGGCGTAGGGTCTGCCCCGGCCAGCTGATGGGAACTAGGACATGCCGAGGAGTGCATCCTCCTCATTCAGCTGCTGCGACGGCCTCGGAGCCAGCTGGAGCGTTAAGGAGCCCAGCAGCTCCCTGCCAGCCCAGCTCCCGGGGCCAGCTCTAGGCGCAGGCAAAATCGGCAGTTGCCTGGAGAGGCAGGCTGGTGGAGGCAGCGAAATCGCAGCCGGGAGAGGACGAGCTGTGCCCCGGGATGCAGCAGCAGCTGCTGCTCCCTGACAGGCTTCCCTGGGCCCCCCGCTCCCCTGCGGCACAGCCCCTTCCCGTCTTTCTTCCCAGTTATGGGGGCTCTGGCTTCTCGCCCGCAGCCCTGCCCTTGCTCTGCCTTGCCCGGTGCTGCCTCTCGCTCGGGACTGGCTTTGCCGCTGGGACCCCGGTCTCGCACTCTCCCTTGGAGCCATGGCAGGAGCAGCAGGGACCATCAGTGGCCCACAGTCACCCCTCTTCAGTGTCAGGCTTCCTCTTCAAGAAAAAGAGGGTTCTGCCTCACAAAAAGCATTCCTAGACCTGTGCCGCAAACCCAGGGGACACCGGACTGTGCTGCATTAGATGCAAGGCCTAAAACCGGAGAGAGGGCAAAGGCGGTGGGGAGGAAGGCTGGGCTCTCCCTACTTCAAGAAGTCCTTTGAGGGGCTCTGCACTCACGGTTGCTTGGGGAGGATGTTCACAGGTGAGAGCTCATTCCCGCTCGCGCAGCCAGGCCGGGCTCTGCAGGCGCTGCTTCGGTAAGGTGAACGCAGGGCGGCTGGCACATCCCATCGCCACGCTCTGCCCCTCCGAGCCCAGCGCCGTCTCACGGATCCCTTCTGCCCAAAGCCATCCGTGAGAGACTGCCACACGTCAATCCCTCTGCTACGGCTTCGCAACTTGCTCTCGGTAACACAAATGAAGAGTGGAGAGGGGCCGTATGCCAGCCAGGCAACACTGCTTTATTTGCTGCATTAAAGAATAGGGAGAAAACATCCCTGAGCAAGCATGTCAATGTCCTGATCCTCCAGGTGGGTGTCACTGACATGTCAAAATTGCAACCGAGGTTACCTAAGCACCTCAGGTACACCCCAGTCGATGGGCAGCCTGGCGTCAGCTCCCCAGCGGCCTGGGGGCACAGCTCCTAAACTAGATAAACCTGACCATATGGGTCCCCAGCAGACGGGTTGGATGTAGGCTACAGATAAACAGCGTTGTCAGAAAACGTCTTCACAAAATACTGTGATTTCTGGGACACCTAGAGAAAGCATAAAAAAAGGTCTCAAACTGATAGGCATTAGTGACAGGGAAGGCAAATGAGTTATCCAAACAGCTAATGGGGTTTAAGGGGGATAACCCCAGGCTGACAGTGGCAGATACCATCGGTGAGACACCTGGTCGGGAATACCTGTGCTGCACAGCATGGGTGTTATTGGCTCGGCACAAACTAGAAGTACGGTGCAGGCTAGCAGGATTAGTGGAGACCTCCACCTGGCCGAATTTAGGGTAAGCTCCTCAGCATTTAGTCCCAGGGTAGTTTAAATAGTTTTCTGCTTAAGGGATTGGCTCTGAAAATCCCTCTCTTAAGCACTTAACTACAGGTCGGCTCGTTGGCACAGACTGGCCTCATTCAGGCTGCACGTTCCCAAAGGCGACGGCTCAAGGGAGGGCTGGGAGCTGCCGCTCTCTGATGTGCGCTACCTGCAGAAAGGAGCTCCACGTCACTCCTTTCAGGCTGCTTCAAGATCACCGCCGGTTGCTGCGCTGCCTTCTTTGCAGCGAGCGGGAGTCGTGCTGCGCCAGGCTGCCGGCTGCAGCAGACATCACTGCAGCGCAGGCGGAGGGGCTGCGCTGCTGCGGGGAAGGAGGCCGCTCCTCTCTGCGCTCTCCCAGAAATGCTACTGCTGAATTATACCTGCCCAATGCTTCATCAAGCAGCTCTGTGGCTTTTCTTTCCCCGTTTCATTCTGGTTTTTCAACTGGTCCAGCTTTCTGTGATGCACTTACAAAATACGGCATTGCTTTGTCATTATAATTTTTTTTTTTTTCATTATAAACCTACTCTAGCTGGACTTTTCCAAAGAAGCTAAACTGTATAGGCGACAAGCTTTTCATTTGTATACTTGGGAGTCATTTGGTCAAGTAAAGCTGCTGTATGTAAACGTCGCATTCACTGCATAACAATTGGAGTGAAGTTTTTATGCACAGGGCTTTTTATTTTCCAATCAGTAGCCCTGAGTTGGGACTTTTGGGGTAAACTGGTAGCTCTGGGCAGCTTTGAAGCATCACAAGTGGAAGGTTTTGTCTTCAGAAGATTTACTAGCAGTGAGCTTTTCTTCAACCGTTTTATTAGCCTCCTTTTACATATGTATAGTGGTGAGGGGAAAAAACCTGTTGTTGGTGAAGTAGAGAGCCTATTTCCCCTGTGGTATTCACACAAAAAAATTGTGTGAAAAATTGTTGCCCAGGGCCTCCCCAAATCCTGAAATTTAGCTTAAAGCTGTGAGGTTTTCAAATCCTTCAAGACTTCTCCTCCCCCACCCCCCCCTCTTTTAAAGGTTGAAGCTGGGGTAACAAATTCAGCAGCGAGAATGGACGCCCTGCCCTTGGCTTCAGCCGGCACTGCCAGAATAAATCTGGGCCCCCCAGCCAATCCACTGAAAAGTTTTCACCCGCTTAACACGGGTTTTATAATTTTAACTTGCAAGTTCTTGTTGAATTGAGCCCCGTTGCGTGGACAAATTGGACAAGAAAAGTTTAAATGTTACCACTTTGGCTTCTCCTCAAGTGGTGCTGAGCACAGATGTTTGCAGGGGCCATCATGTCCCTATAAGAATGGGGGCTTTGTGTGCATAACCTTACAAAGGGCAGAATAGCCCTGCTTTGCTGCCAGCCACAGGATCATCCTATCTTTATGTGTTGATTTATTAGGCCAGGGATGAATGAAACCGTAATTAATATTACTGAAGCATTAGAGTCTATTTAATTTAAATGCCACTGAATATTTCACTTTCAGTTGGGAGTGACAATGTGTTCGGGACTGTTGGTGAAAGCCTCAGCCATCTGTTACCCCTACTAAGAAGGGAAGACAAGAGAGACACAGGGAGACGGAGAGCATTGAGCTTTGTGGCTTTTCCAAGCCTCCAGGATCATCATTCAACTCAAGGGCAGCCAAGAAACATTCCTGCGCACTGGACCCTTAGTGTATAGGCGAAAGGCCTGAAAGGGTATAGGGCCAACGCATCTCCCTGAAGGATGGAGAGAGAGGGAGAAAGATAAAGATTTACAGTACGTACGTATGTACATACATACATGCAAGTATAGGTGAGCATGTGCATCGAAATCAAGTGCCAAGGCAGTAGGAGGGTAGAGCAGGAAACTGGCCAACTTACAGATGATCTAAAAATATTTTTAAAATGTAGGAGGGAGGAAAGAGTCAAGGCAAGTTTTGAATGTTGGTTTTAATTAGCCTAAGCAGTGAGGTTCCAGTCCAGCTCCGCCACAGCGAATATCCAGGCTTTGATTTGACAGGCGTCATGATGTTGGGAGCACAAGACATTTCCTACAACCTACTGCTGCGACATGGTCTTCACCAAGCTAAAACAAAAAAAAATGGGGAAAAAAAGTAAGGGCAGAGGCACAGGCAGCAGCCTTAGTCCCTGAGAAATGCTGTGCGGCGTCGAATGAGCAGCTGGTGAAGAATCACCTTTGCTCCTGCAGTGGTGGGGGGGATTCAGCGGGTCCCCAGGCAGAGCAAGGGGCTGGGTGCGTGGGCGGGAGGAAGATGCCGGCGCGGGGGCCACGCACGGGAGATGGCGGGGCAGGCGGCTGCGCAAGGCCGCGGGTGGGAGGCTCCATCGTCCGTGGGATGGTAATTAGCACAGTGGGTTTTCTTATAATTGGGATCATTTGTTCTCCCAGTTTTTCTCCTGCAAACTGATTTCATGCCAGAGGGAAGCTGTGTGACTCACACCTTGCCATGCCAATTAGCTGATAAACATCAAATGTAAACAAAGATGGCCTAATTAAGACTAGTCGCCCAACCTCTACATGCATCTTGTCAAAATCCCACCAGCCTTTTGCATCCAGACTTATTTTCTTGTTTGCTGGGACTAAATTAGTGGCTTTACACAAGAATGACTTATCTTTGAGAGACGCTTAGAGCAGGTAATGAGGAAAATTGGGAACCGGCCACGGGAGCGGTGTTACCCCCTCCGTCTCGGCAGGGACAGACGAGGAGAGCGCTGCCTCTGAGCCCCACGCTGGGGACGAGGGCAGGGATTTGTCCGCCACTGGGTAATGCCGAAGGTAATGATGGTGTCTGATCCAGCAGCCACATCTTGGGGTATTCACTCAATTTGTCTTCCTGAGTGCTACTGTCTGTACATGAAATCTGTAATGTGTGTGTCTCCTGCAGCTCTCACCTGCTGTGAAAATTCATCAATCAGAGCCCGTCGCTTACCATGGACCTATCCCCCCGGCTCGCAGCCTGGGGAGTTATTTGCACTTTGGAGAGGAGGTGTACGACAGCGACACATCCGAGTGGCAGCGTTTCACACCCACTTCGCACCGGAGCGAAGGATCACACAGGTGAGCTGTGGCAGAGAAACGAGCCCATGGAGGAAATTTTATTCCAGGAGGTCTCCTAATGAAATCCATAGGATTGTTTCATGACAGTATAAAAAAAAAAAAAAAAAAAGGCAAGGAAGGGATCTCAGTGGGTCATCTGGACCATCCCTCTGCCCCTAGACAAGATCCCCTGGGTCCCTGCAGCACCCATGGCTCTCCCCAGCAGCCTGTCCTGGCATCTCCTTGGCCTTACTGTGGGGTAAAACTTGCTTTAGGTCTGAACTGAATCTCTTTGCTGCACACTAAGCTCATTTGCTCCTGTCCTACCCAGGATGAACACAGAGAGCAAGTCCTTCTCTTCCCTTTTATGACCATCTTTAACGTACTTGAAGGTTGTTATAATCCTTTCCTCCCCAGCACTTTCTCCTTTTTGAAGCTCAGCAACCCCAGGTCATTCATCTGTTCCTCATAAGTCGTATTTCCCAGGTCTTTCATCATTTCACTGCTCACCTCTGAAGTCTCTCCAAGTATCTCTGTTGCTCCTAAAGCGCAGCATCCAAATGGGAGCAAGCCGTCTGCCTGGCTGTGCTTCGCTCCATCCCTGGATGCTACACCCTTGTCCCTCCGGCGTTGCACCTTGCTTCTCTCAGCCCAGCATGGTCCTCCTGAATGCCATCCCACCCCTGCACGTACCACTGGTCCTCTTTGCTTTGGGTCATCTGAGACTGTAATTACATGATACCAGTTCCACTACCCAGGGCAGGAATAACGATTTAGCACTGGCTGATTGCAAGGCTGACTGTCCTCAAGCCCACCTCACTGCCAGTCCGAACCGGCACTGGATCAGCTATACTGTCTCGCTGCCGCTATGGTTTTGTAACATCTCTTACACTAGCTTCATCTGAACCACGTTGCCCAACCTTGCTCAAGAAACATCATGTGAAGCACTACCTTCCTAAAGTGAGAGAAGACTGGAGGCACAGGTACATCCACCGCTTCCCTCCACGTGACAGAAATTCCCCTGTCACAGAAAATAACTGGAGTGATTTAACATTGTTTGTTCTTGACAAATCCCCATCGGTAGCTACCCCCGGGTGTTTACAAGTAGTTGTATGATTATTTGCTCCCACACTTTCCTGGGGTTGAAAGTGGGTTTCTTTGTCTAAAACTCACCAGTGCCTCTTTTCCCAGTGTAAAGGTCCTCTACAAGCCCTCCGTGAAAACCGCTAATGGCTCTGAGCCCACTTCAGACCCTTTGCTAAACATCCCAGGCAGCTGGGGAATAACCTCTCACACTATGTCAATGAGAGTGATAAAACACTGTTGATACTTCCCTGCTTCCCACAAAAGATTACAGGAAATAACTTTGAGAAGTTACCTGTTCTGGTTTAGTCTGATTGAACTGACGTCGCGTTCATCCACATGTGAGAAAGAGACCTACTTCTCTGAGAGGGGGCAACAATTAGTTATGCCTCGCGCTCGTGGCTCGGTACCCATCTTTCCTATGACCAGTTACACCGTTTGTGTCAGTGTCATTGGAAGATTCATTGGAAGGAAAGATGAAGGTATGCAGGAAAGGCAGGCATAATGCAATTACAAAGGGTGGCAAGTCACCGCCGGTGTCAGTGACATTTTCTTCCCGACCCCCTGCTTGGAGATGTTCCAGAAACGAGCACGGACTCTCCCCACTAGACTGACCAGGTTTGGGAAGTGGGACTGGATGGATCACCTCTTTACAAAGAGGGAATGGGAAGTATATCTTTTCACACAACAAATAAATGTAATTCTGATGTCATTTATTTAAAAAACCTTACGGCCAAAACCCCAAATCTTTGAAAGTTATCTGTCTTGCAAATTATCCGAATGCCGGGCACCGCTTTCCAGTGAAGGCAGGAAGGACGTCTTGGTAGCTGGCTGGAAAAGTGATCAAAGAAGCTTCACACCAAACTGCAGCTTTCCTGATCGGTGCAAACGTACAAAAATCAAGCACAGAAATACGGTTTGCCCTACAAGTGTGGGTGTACCCACAGCTCACACCAGCACAGATGTACTTACAGCACAGAAGTGAAGGTGTGAAGCTACCTCAACTGTTTTAATAGATAAGTCATCTAATACATAATAAGAGAACAATTTCACGGCTGTTCAATAGTCTGGTGGGGTCTGGGGAAGACAGTTCACAATAACGCGTAAAGCAGGCCCTTGTTGTGGTGTCAGCAGGAAGTTTTTATATTTCATGAACTTACTATTGTCTAAAAACATTTTGAAAAGAGTTCACCAGCTAATCAGCAAAGTAATGTAATTATGCCAGATGACAAAGCGTTTTGCGCGTATGGGTTTCTCCACTAGCAGGGCTCAAAACAACATGTAGCCTCATAACTTTTTAAATTCCAGTCAGATCCCGCACGCTCTCCCCACCGGCCTCCAGCTGACTCATCCTTTTCAGAATATTTCTTTTCATTACTGTGTTTGTAGGCTGCTCATCCCAGAGCCGGAGCCAGATCAAGCTGGTACTAGCCAGTGCAGTGAACCAGCGTTTCTCCATGGTGGTCTCATCAGTTTCTGCTGAATTTCAGCTTTCACTGAAAAGGAAAGGGAAAAAAAAAATCAGTTTCTCTAGGAACGAGGAGCAAGCTTTGTGACTGTGGCCCCATGGAGGGATGCTTCACCAACGTGGTAGGGAAAGAGAAGCGAGGGGGAAGCGTGACCGAAGTACAGAGGGGACCTGCGGCAGGTCCCGACGGCAGTGACGGCAGCGTCACCTGCGGGAGCTGCCGGCGTCTCCCCATTCCCACCAGCATGACTGGGGCACGGGGCATGGGGATGCTGGAGGGGAGACAACCCACAGTTTACAAATCAGGCTGCTGCAAGGGTGAAGCAACCTGGTGCAAATGCCACACCGGCGCCCCTGCCCTGGGGTCCTGCAACGGGAGGAGCCCCTCGGGCACGTCCCGTCTCCGCGAGGCTGCTGCCCACGTGCCTGCCCTGCCTGGCACAGCCGCTCCGCACCAAGTGACCCTTTCTCCACGTGAGAACCAAGGGGGAAACGATGCTCGTCAGCCAGAAAAGCACCATGGAAGTAGAAGTGGAAGATTTCTAATTCCTAAAGAGCTACCAGTGAGCGTTTTTGAAGTGGCGTTAAAGAACACTTTGAAGTACAGCCCCTGAGTTAAAAAATGCTTTTGGGGGATAAATCCATATCTCATTCCAAAGATACAAACTAAGCTTCATTTTACTAAATATAGACATGTAAGGCAGGGCAAAATTCATCAAAACTCTCAATCATATCTCCCAAAGAGATGTGTTGTGACAGGAGACCAGCAACCCCATGAAAATAAGGGATCGGTATTTCAGTACTTACACGCACGAGTTACCTCCATAGTGTAAGCAAAGCCACTGGATCAAACGCTTGCAGGATTACACCCCTCACATTGGCAGCTTACACCAGGTCACTTGGCAGGATCTTTCCCACCGAGTAGCAGCTCGCCCTCCGGCCAGGCTCCCAGCACCTCCTCCATGCTGATGGTGAGTCTCCCGAGCTTAGCTTTTCCACCATCAGAGATCAAGTAGAAAAGTGATGTTAAAAAAAAAGTTTTATTGATTCTGTTATAGGAAATGATCCCCTTTGCAGCACGGTTTACACTAAGCCTCCAAATCTGACATCTCTTTGAAAGCCCTCTTAATATATCCAATTATAGATTTTCAGCAACTTTGTGGAATGTCGGCTTTCCCGGCGACTGACCCCGGAAAACACCATTGAAATCAGGAGGGATTTTGCTATTGAGCTCAGTGGGGGAGGATCAGGTCCTACATAATTTTATTGTCAGCAATGATGACCTCTCTTCACAAATGAAGAATACCCATCCTGAACCATGGCCTTCGGAACGTAAACCATTTATTTTTATAGCTGGATCCTTCCCCAAGTGGGATATTTTGTGCATGGTTAACTTATCCCAGGGCTTTAAATGCTTGCCAAGTGGCTTTAATAGCAGGATGTTGTTCAAAAAGATTGGGAAGGATTGTGGGCAGTAATAGAGATAATTGCCAAGGAGAGATAAATGAATCTTCAATCTCAAACCAACTTGGCTTTATCATTGGGTCAGGAGGGAAGATCCAGAAAAATCCCCTGTCTAAGACTACATGCGTAATGATAGTTTGGGATTTAGGGAAGTTGGCAGCTGTTGAGATTTTTTGATTAAAACATCTTTTGAGGCTTAATACAGGTTTGCAATTCCATATAAAGGCATGAAAGCCCCTTTTCACTCCAGGGATTTGGCATCACGGAATAAAAAAGCTGGAGGTGAATTTTTGGGAGAGGAGCAGACAGCAAGTGACATCCTGAACTGAGTTTTGCAGGCTGCACTGGGGTAGTGAAACTGTGTGTGAAGGGGCTGAGCACAGAGCCAAGCAGGTAAGGAGTGTTTTGCAGGACACAGGGCACCTGCACGGAGATGGCCGCCCCTCGGACACCCCTCGGACACCCCTCGGACACCCCTCAGCTGCCCCTTGGCCCCCAAAGTGGCTGGGAGAGGGCAGCGCGTGCCAAACCCAAAGCTTTCCTTTCTGCTTTGCAAATAGCAGAGAGCACATTTCCAGAACATATTCGAGCGTATTTATTTATTTATTCATTCACCAGGGAGGGGAGGAGGTCGAAAGCCAACCATTTTAATGAGAAATTATCTTACCTTATCATGCAGAATAAGGTACTGCATGACACAGCGACTTTTCGGGTCAACCTTTTTAAAAATGAGTTGCCAGATAAAGACTGCTGAAAAAGAAAAAAACGAGGACTGACTTCAGACAGGTCTCCCCTGCTAGGATTTGGGGGGGGTTGAGTGGAGTTGCAGCTTTTCTCCCTCTGTGACATCTTCTTTTTCCTTACGGGGGCAGCAGGACCCTTGCTGCTCTCTGCAGTCTAAGCCACCCGGAGTGACTTCTGCAAACACTCACAGGGCTTTTAGAAGAGTAGGAAAAGGCATTTTAGAGAGAGATTACTTATTTTTCAGAAAAGGCCTTACCCAGCTGGGGGGCGGGGGGGGACACGGACAGGAATTCTGAGATGTAATCAGTGAATGTGGAGCACTCACGGGGCTTTCGTGAGAGTGGAAAAGGTATTTTAGTGAATTATAACTTATTTTTCAGCAAATACTTTTTCCAGCTCAGGGTGGGACTTTCCCCAGTTATCTTCTTACCAGGCGACTTTTCTCCTTTCTAGACCTCAGCTACAGGAAACAACACGGACAAAACCCAGAAGCACTGTACAGGGGGAGGCCTGACAAAATGATTTCTCTCTTTATGATCTGAAAAGGAAACTGTGACCCATTTTTCCAAAAGCAATATTAAAAAAGACAGAGCAATGTGACATGAGCAATACAACGTGGCCCACCTTTGGATTAAAGAGTCGCTATTTCAAACATCCCAGCTACTTCTCATGTTTGCAATTTCCCCCAAGAGACTGCCAAAAGCCATGAAGGAGGTGCATGGTTTGGCATGATAAATCCTTCTGTGTACACAGGGTCCAGGAGCAGTGTTGTTCTTGCAAGGTTAACAAAAAAAAAAAAAAAAGAGATCAAAAACAAGCTATGAAATAAAACTAGGGCAAAACCATCCCAAAACATGAAAAAAAATCCCCTGCCAGTGAGCACCGCTCCGTGTTACCCAGAAGGAGAGCCTTCCCACCGGTGTGTGAATTACAGCCCATTCCCAGCTCAGGGATCTGCATTTTTGGACTGGCTTAGCCCCTCTCTGGGGAAGGGGCACAGCCTCCCCAGCCAGCAGGCCATCCACTAAACTCCCCGCTGCCTCAGGCTCCTGTTCACAGCCCGCTTGCCTTTAATATTGACATGCTCACACTTGGCGGTATTATTCGGAGCTTTGGGTCTGATGATCATATTTATATGGCTGACACCCAGACCTACTTGCCTATTCCTGCGGATTCCCGTGAAGTGCTGTCATGGCTTATTACCTGTCTATCTGCGCTTCAAGCCTGGGTGACTTTTAATTTTTTGAAGCTTAATGCTGGGAAAACAGAATCGCTTCAGATTGGTTCAGTTCACCTCCGGGATGTACGGATTTATGATACATAATACTGTATCACACACAGCTTGGGAGCTGGTTTCATTGCCAGCCTCTTAAAAATGGTCTTATTTTATCTGAAATAAACCTTTTCAAAAATGCATCGGCAAGAGGAGAGATGGGAAAATATCTTTATCGGATTTTGTAAACTTCTGCGGCTTTTGTTGCATGTTGCTTGTCAGGCTGAGGAGCCCTCGTTCATGCCTCGGTCTAATCCAGAGTTGTGTATCGTAGCTCAGTGATAATTGGAAACTCTTCTCACTCCAGCATTTTCAGCTGTTGTAAAAGTCTGCAGCTAATGTCATAACAAGAATTAAACTGTCTCATCATATTACACCCGTCTTAGCTGACTTCGCTGGCTATTAAGGTGACAGCGCATTGATTTAAAATTTCTGTTAATTGTTTACCCCTTCTTGCAGAGGCTTTCTTGGGGTTTTTGTAGCGAACTGCAGGCTTTCTGTAGCTGTGGATTATCTTTGCGTTCAGCTTTATATGGACTTACAAAAAAATATCCTCTTTGTCTGGATCACACCACGTAATACCCTCAGCCCGTGGATTTCTTTGGCACATATATTCCCTGCATGGGTTGCTTTTAAAAATAAGCTAGTGGACAGGGCATGGCTGGCTTTGACAGTACAAGACTTTAAGATGCTTTTTTCCCTCTCAGATTTTTATTTGGATGTGTTGCCTTTCAGTTTTCCTGGCTGCTAATAGCAAGGGTGTCATTTTAGATAAACAGAGGTACTCACTCTGCCTACAAAACCTTTCACTTTATAGGTTTAACAGAGAAAGTGGCCTGTACCCACCTTGCCCACAAAAGAGACCTTACAGCCCATGTCCCTCAGGCTTCCACTTTTGGGGTGAATAAATCGATCCCCTTGTAAGCCCATGGTAACAAACTTCTTACCTAGAGTTGAGAATGAAAATTGCTTTGTGCAATATGCTGTCTTTCTGGCACAAAATGAGCATCATCTCAACAGGAATATGGTGGTGATTGCAGGGCTGGTAAATAGGGGACATTTGCTCTTTTTCCCATGATCTAGCTCTCCAAATCCATAAACAATGTATTTCTCCACAAATATTAAAAAAAAAAATCCTTTATTGTCTCCAAGACTATGAATTTTATTCACTTTCTTCACTGAGGGCTGAAACTTTTCTTACCTTCTGCTCCACTTTGTTGTGCTTTATCTCACTGGAGCAATTACTGAATGGAAAATGGGAAGATGTCAACTTGTCCTAATGAAAAAATATTCCGGTTTAATGGAAAAAAGTAAGTAATCAAGTAAGTAATAAATATGTATTTGTGAGTTTTAAATCCCATTGTTTCTCGTCCCAGATGCCAGGGACTTTGGATCAGACCTCAGGCTCATTCTTGGAACGTGACCTTATCTAAAGGACTTCTTCCTAAGGAGACCCGCTCTGCCTTCCCCAGGCAAGAAGTGCTAATCCCACAACCAGCCTTTCCCTCACCCCATGTCCCACTAGTTCTTTTTCGCATTTTAGTAAAAAAAATGAGCTTGTGCATGAGCTGCAATCGGATTTTAAAATTCTCTAGCGGCCAGTACATTTTACAGAGTTTATAGCTTATAAACGTGATTGTAAATTGCAAAACCGCTCCTGGTTATTTGAGTTCCCAGCGTTTATTCCTGGGGAAAAGCAAAGTCTCCCAACTGTCATTAGAGAGCACTTCATTAGAAAAAAGCATTCACTATTTATATTTTGAGCAGAAAAGTGCCACTCACTTGTATGAATAAAGCATGTGCTTTCCCAGGCCGTTGCTGGCTGTTCCCTGCACACCAGCGGCCTCGGCCAGCTCCGGCACCCACGCATGACAGAGCCTCCAAAATGGAGAGGGATTTGCTGTAATAGCTCCAGCAACAAGTACAGCTGCCGCATGGCGCTGAGGGTCGCCTGGGTGCTCTTGCCATTAGAGCGGTGCCAGTAAGGTAGTCTATATTTAACGTGAACTTTTCTGCCTTTGAAAAGCATTGCTTGGTGCACGATAGCTGTGCTTTTAAAGCCTTTTGTTTCATTCCTGTTTTGATGAACTTCTTTCCCTTTGATGTTCATCTGGAGTTTAATCGCGATAAAACGCGCACAATGACTAGATTGTGGAAGAGAAAAAGGTGCTGGGAGAGCACAATACAGCGCATTATCTGCTGTCTCCCCTATGCCGCTCGCTTGGCAGGCGGCAGCAAGCGCTGCAGCGAGAGCGAACCAGGGTGACAGCCTGGGCGTCCTGGCCTCGCGCCGGCTCCCACCACAGCCGCAGCCGAAACCGGGCTCACGGCGGAGGATCGGGCACGGCCAGGTCCCCGCGAAGGGCTCGCTGCTGCCAGCACCTGGCCCACGGCGCCCGCCTGCAGCCGTGCCGGTGCGGGGCTACGTCGCCAGCTCAGTCCCAGTTTGGGGCATCCTCCCCAAAGGCCTGCTCCGGCCTCAGGGAGCAGCGGCCAGCCTCGGCCTGTGGCGTTGACGTGGGCAGGACGCATCCTCAGCAACATCCCACCTCAGCATCCGATGCCAGCACATCCCATGTCTCCCCTACCTCTGTTGCGGGAAGGTGAAAGTTTGAGGAAACCCTCCCCGGAGCACTGGGATGCTCCCGGCACAGGGGGCTGCTCCGGCACAAATGCCAGGGTCAGGCTCTTCCGTGAGCAGCTCAGTTTTCCTCCAGAGATGCGTTTCCAGTCCACCTGACTGGGGAGGGAGCCTCAAAAAGTAGGAGACGGAGGGAACTCCGAAACATGCTATTTTTATAGTCTTTCCGTGATTTTAAGAAAGGACACTGACGCACCATTTCAGAAGGCAAGACGAGGCACCATGGCCAGTCCAGACAGTGCATCCACGGCCCAGCACTCACCTGGGCATGTTTCTCCCTGCCCAGACCCTCTGGGGGTTTGAATCAGCACCCCCAAGGTCTACGTCTCCTCACCAATTTTTTGTGTGTATAACTCCTGGTGCCACCCACTTGTCCCCCAGCAGCCAGGACCGGTGCCGCCTGCGCGGATGCCGCCCTGCCGCGGTGCCCCATGGTGCCCAGGATCTCCCATGGAAAGGGCAGTGCCCGGGCTGCACCCCGTGCCGGTTGGGGACGGCAGATGAGGGGACCCGGTGACACCTCTGTGACTCAGGTATCGCCCTTGCCCTCTCCCGGCCCTGCCCCTGGGCAGAGGCTGCTCCCAACTGCCTCACAGCACACGCCGTCCTGGTCACGTCTGGAGACACGCCAAGCCGGGGCACGTTTCGGGACGTGCCTACCCCCGTCACGCCCTGTGCCCGCAGCGGGCAGCGCCGCCAGCCTGGGGTGCAAACTCGGCGCCCTGCCAGGCTGGGCACGTCCCCAGTGCTGCCTTGCACCCCGGATCCCATTTCAGCTACCACGATCCCGGACCCCTGAGGGTGGGCACGGTATATATTTGGGATATTTTTGTGCAGCACCGAAGTAGTAAGTCATTTTCTGTGAAGCTCCTCATAGCGTTTGGTAGCCTAAAGCAGAAACGAGCCCAAGCGCCTTTTCCCGGGGATGGCTGAGACGGCTCCTGCTGTTCTAGTGCAGTTCTGAGGTTCAGGCCAGGGACTCGCAAGGACACATGTCTGTCCTGCCTGACCTGTCCCACTGTCTGCAGACAACCCTCTGCGCAAAGTAAGGTCAGAGTCCTGATGAACCCATATATAATCTCATTTCTCCTTAGATGGCCTCTGCTACTGACAGCTGTCTCTGAATTGTTTCCTTAGAAGAAAATTGGAGTTAGATCTTCCGCAGATATGGCTTCTTACCTGAGAACGGGTTTGAGGGTTTTTAAGTATTCATTGGGTTGCAGAGTTTTGGGATCACATGTTTTCCATATTTTTGCTTGGATTTTTAACCTTATCTTATGACATCTGTACTCGCTGCTGGTCTGACCTACTTAGTGAAGTCAAAGACACTGGAGATTAAACTGAGCGATCCAGTTCAGTGCATACTTATAATTTCAAGGTCCTGACAGAATTCATTAGTTTCTAATAACCATTCCTTGCTATTCAAAAACTAATTGTAAATTTGTATTAAAAAAACTTATTTACAAAAAGAAAATTGTTTAGTTTGCCTGGGAAGGTAAAATCTGTAAGCCCAAATAACTGAACTGCACCTGAAATGTATACACAGATTTTTAACAACGCTGCTTATTAACCACGCGAATATCTGCCTGTGTAGACAATGGTGTGCTGCAGTCCTTGTAAAATTTAGCCTGACTGTGGTGAAAAAATCTTTTTTTCTTTTTTAGGAATGCTTTCCACTGCGTCTCCATTTCAAACCCAGAAAGCAAACAAGTTGTAGCAGACTTTCTCTCGCAAAATGAATTTGTCAAGCTCTGCTGCTTTTTGCTGAAGTGTAAGAAACTTAAATAAAAGTGATCCTAAAGTTAAGAAGCTGGCTTCAGGGCAGAGACGAGTGGGGATTTCTGTGAGTATATTCACTGTTCCTAAAGTTGGAGGCATGAGTAGGTTTTCTTGGTGCCAGAGGAAATAATTTAAGACCTTCCGAGACTGATTCCCTTTCCTTTTGCACTATGCAGCTAATATTTTGATAACGTTTTGCATATGGAAGTGAAAACAGGAAATCACTTTACAATTTTGAGACAGCATCTGGGCTCTGCCTTTTATTCCATTGCATTTTATATATACGTATGTCAAGCTTTCATAGCAAATTAAAATTGCCAGAGCTAACAGCTTTCAGGAGCATTCATGCAGGGCCTGATCCAGAGCCTCTCCCCATCCCAGGGGCAGGGGCACAAAGCTTCTGAAAATCAGGCACAAGGGTTTCAAGTGGGTCCTGGACACTGAACATCTTCAAACGCCTTCTTACCTTGATAAAAAAAAATCCTTGGAGTGTTACGGCATGTTTTCTGGTATATGATGCCTTGGTTTGTTCTTGGGGAAGTACAGCCGCACTATTTAACACTGCATTTTTCTGGCTTTTAATCCATATTATGAACCTATCACCAAAGAGCCTTCCAAAATGATTGCATGGCTGTGACCATGGCATTCATGTTTGAAAAGCAGTTGCTGTCTGCGCAATATTTTTCTGTGTTTTTACCACTTACGTGCAAGATGGAAGACATTTTTTGCACGTCTCACCCTCACTGAAGCAGCCTGTATAAACTGCCGTTAATATTCGGCGGGCTCATGCTGCCGTTTGGGAACTCGCACACCTAGTTTTCAGTGACCCCTTCAGACAGAGGCACAGACCTGCTCTGCCACGGTACCAGCTCTCTATATACATGAGGATATTTGCGGATATGCTTTGCTGGGCAATGAAATATAATTAAAAATGTGCAAAATTAATGCGTGCAATGTTTTATTCCTGGAGGTAAAACCCACTTCGTAAAACGTCAGCGTTCTACTGAGTGAGAGATTTGTGCTCCAAAATGCACTTCTGCAGTTTTCTCAATGAATTTCCTCAGGTGATTGATTTATAGATGGCTGATTAGTGGTTAAAAGCAACATAAATTACCAGTATTAAGGAAGCGCCAGATCCTGGGAGAGTCTTTATTACTTTGGAGTATCTCACATGAGTAAAATAAAATTGTTTCACGCAACATGAGACAAAAGTCATTTGCAAAACAGCCTATGGAACCTAACTGAGTCCAATTCATTTCTAAGCTCTGTAATGCAAGGGCTGGTTTGCTCTGTTGTTACTGTAACCACACATTCGTTAGTTGTGATATTCAAAGATTTTTCTTACCCAAAAATCAGTTACATCCATGGATGCCACTTTATAATGAAGATACAGATCCCTGAGCCTGCCAAGATTCAGGTGGAGCCTTAACTCTGCGTACAGCGAGGAAGCTCAGAACCCCGGTGAAATCCCTTGCAAAAGCACATGCAAAATATTTTTAGGAGCGGGGTCTGTAGAAGCACCCTTCAAGGGCCATCGCCACACTCCAGCAAACACTGTCCGTCTCGGGGACAAATTACAAAGAAATTGTCTTAAAGCCTGGCTGGGCCCCCCTTGCGCCGTCGGAGGTGGCTGCGGGTTTCGTCCCGCGCTCTCAGGCTGGGACGGGCTGGCAGCGCCTCGTGTCCCAGCCAGACCCCCCTGGACGTGCGGGAGCCGCGAAGAAGTGCCAGCCTGGGGCGCGGGCAGGTGGGCTGTACGCGGCTTAGAGCTCGCCGAAGGCTCGGCGTTCGTTGCCTTTGTGCCCTTTCCCCAAAAGGATTCGGGGCTCCAGAAAGTTTTCTGCGTTAAAGAGAGTTTGCCGGACATTTTAGGGGAAGGGCGAATCGCACAATTTGGAGGTGGCTTATGTAGCTGCCCCCTCCTGCTAAACAGCATATTTCTGTCTGCGTTTGACTGCGTTTTTCTACTCCGTCTCCTTCTGCTCTACATAATCTGTCAATATAGGGTTTCCTTTCATTAGACTTTCCTCTCTCTTAACGTCTGTTCTTCCTCACTGATGGTTCTTCCCTTTACCACAGATTTTTAAGTGATTTGGTTTGATTCAAACTGAAACGGCTAGAGTGGTGTCTAAAAGTAATGAATTTGGTTATACCTATTTACTATAAAGCACATTAGTTGTATCAGCTTCGTTCTTTGGATAATATTTTTAGAGAAAATGTAACACTCCCTTAATTCTAGATCCTTTTTTTATCTTGCTTCAGGCATAGGCTCCAAGAGATGTACATGTAGCATAGATGCTTAAATTTACTCCTCCAAATATGCAAAGAGTATGACTATGTGCAATAAACATTGCTAAGGGCATGGCTGAAGACAAGAAAAAAAAATCAATTATAAAGCTGCTGTAAATTCCTTATTATCTAAGAATTTCAGCACCTGCTGATGTGCCTGAGCCTCCATTGCATCCTCATGAATTTAAGAGCCTGGGACACACACATTCATGAATGCAAGCTGCGTGTTTGTGCACAAGCTGTACAGCAGATTTTGAAACAACCGTCTGAGGATGTTATGGCTGTTAGTCAAAATCTGACAGCAAAGGGGAGATTTTTGTTTAAATAGGGGGATTTCGAATGTGACTCAGAGAGAAATCACGCAGGATGCTGGGACTTCATGAAAAACCCTCAGAAAAAACACATTATTGCCTGGAAAATCTGGACATCCAAGTACAAAATCTGCAAAATTTGCAATATCTGAGTCATATCTCTTTCCTTTTACCTGCAGATTGTGGATCAAGTAAGTGATGACTGCAGTAGAACACCAAGCAGCAGGCAGGGAAAGGGGAGGGCAACGCCTAAACTTCTATCAGCCTCAGAGAGACTAAGCTTTCCTCCACGCAGCTTTAGTCGCTGGGTTTCATATCTAGGTGTAAGTCTGGCTTTGTGCTATGATGCACACTTCTGCCAGATGTGGTTAGTATTAATCACATATTATTTCGATCAATATGGATCTCTGTTTGAGGCATGTAGCAATCGCTTGCTGCTCTGTATCATCTAACTCTTTGTATTTAACAATATCAGTTCTAAAAAGCAATTTATACTCAGGCCACAATCCCCTTACTCCCCCAAACCCCACTATTACTGGTAATATAAAGGCCTACTACTCATAACATAAAATATTACAGTCCTGGTTGGTTTTTTTTTAGTGTCCTACCAATTTCACTGTTCATGCCATTTTTTACATCGCAGTATTTAGTATTAACTGGGTATGTGTAGCTGGAGAAAATGAGTGGTGAAATAGCAGCATCAAATATCTGAAATATACATCTCCAGGAAAGGCTCTATCTCCCTGCCTACACACATACATGCATGTATATGCATGTATATGCATCTCCATCCCAGTGCTCGAATCAGAAATGTATGTTTGTTACTGCAAAAACATATGTAGCACAACAATAGCGTAATCAAATGTATGCTCAGACATGTTGCAGGAGGCAGCAGCAATTTACAGCCATATCAAACGTCATGGCTTCAGCTTCCTTAAGAAGGATTTCTCACACCAGAAAATGTAATTACTGTTTCACCATGCCTTCTCACACGGCAATCTGAAACACTTCGGTAAAACGAAGCAACCTATCAATACCGTATCTATTGCAGATGAGACATCTGCAAATACGGATCAGTGTAATCCAGTCATTGATTTTAGGATTCTCAGTCCTCCAAGGACTGTGACAAATCTATACTTTGTCCCTGAGTGATGGGGTTTGCTTTTGGATTTCTGATTTCATTAGGGAAACCGTATAAAAGTTAACGTAAGCGGAGAGTGCTTTGCCGCTGCCCAGCTGAGAAGGCTCAGGACCACGTGCGGGTCCTTCAAAACCCCACTGTGGTACACACCACTAATCAACAGCCAGACACTTGCAGACAGATCAACACCATTTCCTTTTTTAAGACAAGAAAAGGAGAACAGTTTCAAAATCTGAACCTTCTGGCTTTGCCCCAAATTTGCCTTGTTTTGGAATCCACTTGTATGCTACAAGCACAGGTACCATTCCTGATCGGGTTCGGTGAGGCGGTGAAGTGAAGGAAGTATTTGGCTCTCGGTGCCAATCAGTAAACCTTGTTTGTAAGAATGGACATACAGAAAAAATCCTGTCCTGCTGTATCTTTGCCTGGAGTTTGCCCTTTGACATCCTTCCCCCACAGCAGATTGTGTACAGATAAACGTGTCCTTGTAACAAAAAGAGAGATTCTCTTTCTGAGACCCCCAGTAAATGGAGGGGCCCTGTCTGTAGGTGTGTGAACACATGCACGCACACACATACTCCTCCAAACGTACACACTTACACAATATTTTATGTAACTGAACTTCAATGCAATGCAAATGTTTACAAGAAATGGTTTGCAACTCGCTGACTAAGGACAACTGAATAATTGGCTAAAGAAAACAGGGAACAGCTCCTAACAACATCTCAAACGTCTCGGTTTTAAATTAATCAGAAAAAGTAAAAATCTATGAAGAAATGTTCAGATTTCAGTTAATCTTTCAGATCTAATACATACAGAGATGATGTATTCGGGTATTACACTGAAAAGCCATGTAGCAGACGTACCCTAGAATTACTAGGAATTCCCACGAATACCCTGCATATTGTCCCCCCAGAGTATTTCTGTCATTCCAAACACCACCGCAGCTTCAAGCTTTCCCCACTTACTCTAAGATTAATATATCAATATATATTCTTTCTTTACCCAAATTGTAATCTATTCCCAAACCTAACTGGAAAGAACACACTGGCAGAGGTGCAGAATGGGCAGTTTTCCAGTCTCCATGTAAAGCCTGCAATATCTGACCCGCTACAGATGAAGTTGCTACCACTGAGCAAGGTATACCCCAAACACAATGCCTAACACAAACGTCTAACGGGGACTGAACTCCAACATATTACACCTTAAAAACATGATATAGCTATGTCCAGGAAAGTAATTGTAAGTGCTTTTTTGGAAGTGTTAAATTTGCTTCTGTTCTGCTTGGAGAGAGTATTTTCTCACCCTTTGTTCGCTATGATGATGTGTTATTGAGACAATCCATCTTTGAAACTGGAGAAAAATTACAATATTCCATCCATACACATGTTTAAAAACACAGCTTCATAAAGTGCATGACAGCCTTACAGAAGGATTTTCTGGTCACTTAGACTGACCTGCAGAGCTAGGTTTCGCCGCTGTGAATCATGCAGACGTTCCCAACCCATGACCCTCCGCAGACAACATCAGCTCAGAGAAACTCCAAGGAATAGGCTCTTCTGCGCCGAAAAAGGCTGACATTATTGCATCTACTCTACACCTCTGAAACTGCTAGTTTATGCAACATCATTACTGCATGAAATACGATTCACACGCGAATAACGATCACGGCTGTGAGATACGCTGTTAAAGACGCAGACTCCTCCACATACTTCCTTTGCTGTCTGCTTTCAATCCCTACCCAACATAAGGGGCAGACCCCAGAACCACGTAATTCATATATAAGACTGTACATTCTCCACACTAAATAGCTATAAGGACTCTCATTTTTTCAAGAAAAAGCTCAATTTTAGGCTACAATAGGAAAAAATAATGTGCTTAGTATCGATCATGAAAGAAGAATAGAAATAAAAACTGCGGTACTCAGTTATTGACAGAAACACCATCACACACTGTGCAAGCTGTGATTTCACCCTAGTGACCGTATCACGTGGACCTGGGAATCTGTCCATCACGTCAGCGAGCTTTGGATCAGACCTGTGAAAGCCAGAGCTGTGTATATGGCTTTAACTTTATATCTGGTGAGTCTCGCGACTCAGAGGAAAGCATGCCTCGCTCGCTTCCTTGCTGTGTAAACAAGTACAGACCACGTCACCAAAAAGGGTCTGAGATTTACCCAGCAGATCAGTGAAACATCTGTAGCCTTTCACGTATTTCACAAAGAAACATTTGTCCGGTAACACATTGCATCCTTTCTGAATGGCGACACATGGGGCCACAGGCAGAGCAATCAAATCACAAAGAAATTAAGTATTATAGACATCTATTTCTATATAGCCTATATAGGCCATAAACATATTATAGGTATAGATTTACTTAAATATGTTTCTATTCCATATAGAATATAGATATAGTCTATAGATACAGGGTATAAATATATTTCAATAAATTTATATTCTATACTGCATCTTATCTAAAAGCATTATTGCAATTTGGGGCAAAAGTTTTTGTTTGCTGTTATGCAAAGCCATACAAAAAGTTTCCATACAAATAAGCAGTATGAGCTTTTCAGGAAGATCTATAATCTTATATTGACCAGTTGCTTTATATACATAGGTTTTCCTGGATAGCTATGTAATTTTTGCAGTAACATCATTTTTAAACCTGAAATTATTCTGCATTTCTGATACGGAATTTTGTCATCAGGGTCACTTTTAGAAAGTGGAAAATTATAGCAAAATACAGGGCTAAAATTTGAACAAATAGAGGAGTAGTATACTTGCTCATTTTAAAACAAAATGAGAGTCTAGGAGCTGCATTGCATTGCACATCGTATCTGCGTAACCATACCTACTGACACTTGGCGATCATAAATTACAGTATTATTGGAAACCCAGAGTCGGCTGATTAAGAGGCATTTGAAGAGGTTTGGCCAAATAACTACCTTCCTGACACGAGGGCCCCGAGAAGCCAAGAGGAGCTGTTCATGTTTCTCCACCGCCCGCAGGATGAAATCCAGAAATTGGTAAGAAAAACGGGTTAGACGCTCGCAGGGCTTAGTGCTCCTCAGAAGGAAGAAAAGGGGACCCTATTAAGGGAGGGTGCGTGAAAGCGTGACTGTACGGCTGAGGTCGGGTGCGAGGGGCGTGTGTGGGCGTTCATCTCTCTTCGGTTTGTGCTGCGGCGTCTTCTGGGGCCGAAAGCAGCCGGGCCAGGGCCCGCCGTGCTCAGCTCAGCGCCGAAATCCAGCCTGAGACAGGCCGGGAAGAGCATCCCCATTTGTGTCTACGTGTGCGAGAGGGAAGCCAAGCCACGACACGACCCCGCGCGTATTTAGTCTGAGCACTCGGGGTGCCCGTGCCCTGCTCCCACGGTCGGGAGGGTCTCGGGGGGTGCAGGTGCAAGTGGTTACAGGCAAAAAGGGGGAACTCCGAGCAGCCTGGCCCCCAAAGCCTCCTGTGTCCAATTTCACCTTCGAGAGATGCCGAAGGCGTCGCAGACCGTGTTGCGGCTTGAAGGGGAGACAGCCTCACCCCCCACGTTAAGGCGCTGGCCGGATTTTTGTTGTGATTTTCCCACAGAAGTGGAGTTGGGAGAGGGGAAGACGAAACGTCCCAACTTAATTTCTTTTTAATGGTCTGATGGAGCGTCTGACATGTGAATCCTCACTGTCCCTGCTCTCCAGCTTGACTTCAATGACTGCTTTTAACAAACAGCCTCCCCCAGACAGGGAAATTCTGTTACCTTGCCCAAACCTGCTCAAATACTTTGAGCTCCCAGTTATACATTTAGCACAGGATTTTGGCAAAAGGCGGGAGAAGCGCATACTTTGAACTGGAGGTAGACTTAAAAACAGCCCCTTGATCGTCAACGATGTCTTTATCCATTGAACCAGAACTGGGTTTCGTAAACCCTTGAGCCTGTAATTTCTTGATCTCCTCCCAGTGTGCCAGCCAGCCCCTGCAAACCAGGTCATTTTAAAAGAGTTCGTACGCCTGTATTCCTGCAGCCCTGCAATATGCATTATAAGTAGCTTATCTGGAGCCATCGGTGACCACAGATTAGTGGGGCGATATTCCCTCTGGGAATCTTTGAGCCTGCACTGCCTTCCCTCATTACAGAGGCTATCGGGTCTGCATTGCTTTGCATCCGCTCACCGAGGGGGCTTTACGTTAACTCCACTTGGGGTGTCAGAGTTTTGCCTCTGAGCGGATCGTGGGCAAACCGGGATGCTCATTTCCAGCGCCTGGCGGGGAAAGGGAGCCCTGCCACGGTGCCCGGGTGCCGCGGCGTCCCCAGGCCGGGGCTGGCTGCCGGGGCAGGGTGGGCTCCAGCCGAGCGCGCCCGATGCGGGGGCTTTGCTCCTTGTGACTTCTGCCCAGTGCACAAGTCCGAACTGGAAATTAAAAGCCTGTCCCTCGCTAGTCTTCGGGGGTAAATTTCAGAGGCTCCAACGTAATTAACAAGTTCTGTCGTTCCCTCGCTGTTGCACTGGCTGTGGTATTTTTAAAGCTTTTTATTAAAAATTAATTTCTTTATTTTGTTGGAGACCCATCACTCGGTCACGTGGCTCCCTGTCATGTTTCTATCCTTCCTACTCATATTCGAGTTATGCCATCAAGCTAATATATTGTGACTGCTCTTCTCTCTTGTGACAAAGCCTTGCAGCTGCCTCCAAATCAATAGATGTCAAAGAAATATGAAAACAATCATGACAGAGAACTTAAATCCTGGCTAGAGTCTGCATAATAAAAAATGTGCTTCTGTTCTCAAGGCAGCGGATTAATTTATCCTAAAGTTTAGTCAAATTTTATTCCGGTACCTTTTTCCCAGCAGATAGAGCTACATCTGTTGGGTTTGTAATGTAATTTGTAATTACTGCCCTTCATGTGGTCCAATGCCTTGAACCATCTTTAATTAAAAGCATAATTAAGGGAAGATCTAAAGGAAGACAATTACCAGATGGTCTTTTTTTTAGAAACAGTTAGTTGCATTGAGGATGTATCCCGGTCCATTTCTGACTTGGATTAAAAGGCAGGCTGCTTCCCGCACAATCTGCGAGGCGAGAGGCCGAAAAGGGGCTCGGGCATCCCGGGCAGCGCCGCGGTCAATAACCATGAGGGAGGCTGGGGGGGAGCCGGGGAGGGGACCGAGGGGACCTTGGGGCAGAGGGTCACCCTGGCTCTGTCGCATTTCCTGGGGCAGGTGAGCCCTGCTACCCTCCTCCAGCCCAAAGCTCTGGCAAAAACCATCCCAGCCAAGCCCCTCATCACTGGGGACACCCTAAGGCTTCTAGGAAACACTTTCCTGGCAAAATAGTAAGTAATAGTAATAGTCATAGTCATAGTCATAGTCATAGTCATAGTAATTGTAATAAATAGTGATTGTGATAGTGACAGCAATAGCCATAGCGATAGTGATAGTAATAATGATGATGATGATGATGATAATAGTAATAATAATAACAATAATAATAATAATAAAGGAGGGACTGAGCCCCAGAACAGCTTCCAAAAACGAATCATCACTGCTGCCCTGGGTGGGACAGACCCTGATGGAGGGAACTGTGCCTGCCCAGCCCTTGCTCATCGCAGCCTGAGCGAAGGTTTTGGCTAAAAGCCCCCCCACCCCCTCTGAAACGGCTGCAGCAGCCGCCCCGGCCTTGCTGGGGTTAGTTTTGAGGTCCCTCCTTGTGTTTGGGGGTACTCTCCTCCCAGAAAAGCCCCCCCTGCACCTGGAAGTTTCCAAGAAGACCATTACTAAAGGAGAAAGGGCGGGAGGGGATGGGAAATAACCCCGAAAATATGAATAATGCAACGAAGTGCAGATTTATGTTTGAGCACAAAATTTCTAGGGGAAGCTGGGCATAAAAAAAAAAGGGGGGAAAAAAAGGAAACCTCGAGCAGTGGTGTAATGTAAATTAAATTTTTGCTGTATTACTAAGATTTCATTATTTGACTGTTCCTACTCAAAGTAAGGCAGCAATGAATTGTAATCATTTCAATTATCTTCAAGATAGTTTCTTTAGGACACAAGTTGTCAAAGATAAAAAAGTACATTCTTGCTGCTCCATGGGTCCATTTTCCAGACGGTTTGTCGTTCTTGCTGCATGATTTAGTCGGGGCTTTTTTGCATACTCCGGCTCTCCCACACGCCCTCCGCGGGGGCGCGGACCCGCTCCCTCCCCGCGCGGACCGGCCGCGCAGCGCTGCGCGCCCGCGGAGCCGGCGGGGCTGACCCTGCCCCAGCGCCCTCTTCGCCGCCGTCCTCTTTTAATTAACTTCGCACAAGAGGGGTGGGTTTTTTTAGGGGGGGGGTGGCTTTACCTTTTTTTTCCCCTCTTATTTTTGCGGC
>JAVJGG010000021.1:21453550-21486050 GCA_035590195.1 Aviceda cuculoides
TATTCACCCGCCGCCGGCCGCCTCAATGGGGCTGCGGCCGCCCATATGGTGACCAGGGCCGCTGAATCCCCCTGTTTAAATGGGGGAGAAAGTTCGGGTTTTAAAACATTTCAAAGTGGTTGAAAGGGTCCCACCAGATCCTGTCACAATTCCCCCCGAGCTTTGAAGGCCGGGGCCATTGTTCGCCGATTATAAATGATATTACTTTAAAGTTGATTTCCCACAATATTTAAAGGATGTAGCGGGAGCGTCGCTCTTTATTTTTGGCGTAACTTTGCGAGGGAATTAGCATAAGTAGCCCATGCGTCCCTCATCCCGTCTCCCCCTTTATGCGACATCAAAACGCCTCGAAAAATATGCTTTGAAAGGAGAGGGCGAGCTAATTTAGGGACGACGACTTCTCCGCCTGGACAGAAAGGTCCCCTTCTCTCGCCCACGGCGGCCTGCTGAGCCCCCCGAGCCCCGCAAGGCCGGCCGGACCCGGGACGCGTCCTTGCGACCGCCCGAAAGCGGAGCGCGGTGAAACTTTGGCCCTGCTCACTGCCAGAAATTACATCGAAAGTGGTGGAAATGCCCTAATTAAGAATGTGCCGCTTAAATGATATGCCAAACGTTCAGCTGCAGAAGAGCGTATTTAGCTAGTTAGTGAACTCGCTACTATTTCTTTTAAAATTACATGTTAAAATTTTAAAAGAAATCTTACTTTTCTCTGGTGCAACACATTACAAAGAATGGACAGTCCTTTTATCTAAATATAAAATTCCATTTTCAGCAATTATAGCCTGTTCTTGGTGATGATATAATTACAGCTGTGCTCAGTAATAGGTGTCAAGGCAATGCACACTCATACAATAGTTGAATAAAACTGCAGAACAATGCAGGCACTTCTAAATTCACAACCTTTAAAATGAAATTGACTGTGCAGAATTCAAATAAAAACTGGATAAATATTTTTTAAAAAAGATTACAAGCTTGGTTTGGTTTCTTAATAGCATTTTCTGCAAACCTATCAACATCTAATTGATTAGATAGGAATTACTGATTATAGATAATCCGAAATACCGAACAGCACTATTTTAAATATAGCAATAGGTAAATAAATGCAGCAGGCAGAGGAGACTGCCATGGCACTTCGGCAGCGATTCATGGAAAGAATCGCTTTCGGGGGAAAGTATTTTTACTCAGGTTTTCTTCCAGAGGAAAAACAAAATGAAATTAAGACCAGGCGATCGCGATTCCTCATCTCCGATGTTTACGATAACGCTGGAAACTGAAACGTTTCCCTGTTACCCGTGTCATTAGCGCAACATTGCTTTGATACCCGAGACGTTTTTGAGGGAGGGTGTCAGCAAACATGGCCGAACTTGTTTCCAATCGCGTTATTTCTCTGATAGGGATCTTAAACCAAGGGTACCCGCGTTTCACTTTCCGACTCTCGGTTCTGCAGATGGCTGTCCGCAACAGGAGGGAGGAGGGGAAAACACTAACTCCATCAGCTCTAATGGAGAAGATTCAGATGAGGCCCAAATGAGACTCCAGCTGAAAAGAAAGCTGCAGAGAAATAGGACATCCTTTACCCAAGAGCAAATCGAAGCCCTTGAGAAAGGTGAGTGACATTTTCCTAGGGCTGCAGCTCCTCTCCTAGGAGAGAAAAGCAAAATGTGCCCCGGCTATATTAAGAGCTGAACGGAAGCGTGGCATTCACGTGCCTTATATATACGTATATTTTGTCAAGTCCGTGGCTCCCTCCGTGCTCTATTATTCAGTGAGCACCAAATACCCATCGATGGCTGCGATATGCACCCAAAAGCCGTTAAAAGGCTTTCACAGGGAAGGTACTCGGGGCACAGGTCATACCCAAACATCGCTACGCTCTGGGCCCCTCTCACCGGGGACAAATTACTCGCCGGCCGACGGGGCCGCGGCCCCCGGGCTGGCAGCGGCCCCGCCGTGCCTGCCCCCCCCCCGCTCGCTCCCCGGCCCCAGCGCTGCCGCTGCCTGGGGCTGGGAGCAGGTGCCCTTTTCCCTGGCCGGCCCGGGCGCACCTCGCCTCTGAGCCGCCGCGGATCTTTGTTCGTATTTTCTGCTGTTATTCGGCGACGTGCCATTTCACTTCTCGGTGACGGGGTCAGAGCTGCCTTGGGGACCCCCTCAGCGGAGGCAGAAGCCCTCGCTGCTTCTTGAAGGATGCAGCACTGCGCCCGAGCCTGCCGACCCCCTCAGCGATAGTCCCCAGCAGGCGAGGCGTCCTCCTTCCTAACACACACACACACACAGAAAGCTCAGCTTTGCCTACGCGGCGATGCTTCTTAAGAGCATTTAGAGCACAGGCAGCGCAGGAACCACTCTGGCTTTACAGTCGGCCACATTAACTCTTTGCAAATAACGCAACCGTATTTCCTTCTGCAGAATTTGAGAGGACCCACTACCCCGATGTGTTTGCAAGGGAGAGACTAGCTGCTAAAATAGACCTGCCTGAAGCAAGGATACAGGTACCGAGTTGCTGTGCAATTACGACTGTTATTATTTTTGCTATTGCTATTCTAGTTTTGTTATGCCTGGCTTCTCAAGGCACAGGGCAGCCCCTATTTACTCTCCTCCTTCAGGAAAGTAATGGCAGCTGGGGTCTGCTTTTGCACGCTGCTGCGCTACGCTGCAAGCCAGCTTTCTGCCAGCACGGCCTTGAGTTATGTGGGGGAGGTCCTTGTAAGCTCATTCACGTCTCTCAAACGCTGTATTTTCAGGTGTGGTTTTCTAACAGAAGGGCCAAGTGGAGAAGGGAAGAGAAGCTGAGGAACCAGCGAAGACAAGCCAGCAACACTCCCAGCCACATTCCCATCAGTAGTAGTTTCAGCACAAGCGTTTACCAGCCGATCCCGCAACCGACCACCCCCGGTAATGCCACCAACCCGCCCGCGTTCCTCCATCCTCTTGGGAGAACGAGACTCTGAGACTGCATCGCCAACTGTAATTGTGGTTAAACTAATGTGTTCGTCTATCTGTCTATTCTATTATAGTTTCCTCTTTCACATCAGGTTCCATGTTGGGCAGAACGGACACGGCGCTCACAAACACGTACAGCGCGCTGCCGCCCATGCCTAGTTTCACCATGGCCAACAACCTGCCTATGCAAGTAAGTCCGGTGCCCTCGCCGCGACACGACGCTCCCTCGGGACTCGGCAGCCCCTGGGGTGTGCGGGAACGTGGGTGGGATCCCTTCCTCGGCGAGGCCGGCGAGTTACGGACCCAAACCACGCCGCAGGGAAACTGGCAGCAAAGGCTTCCCCGGCATCTGAAAAGATGCCCTATTTGGGAGAAACACAAGGGAAAGGGCACTGTAAGGCCCGGTGCTCCACAAGCACTTTTCCTGAATTTTAAAAGGGAAAGAGCCTCAAATTTACAAGGTCATGAAAAAAACCTTTTCGGAAAAACCCCGCGGTTAACCTATGGAACTCACTGGTGCAGTATTGTGGAAACTGCTGCCCGAATAAGCTGCTGGAGGGATCCGACCTTCTCGGTGTAGGTAATGTGGCGGCAGCACGTTAGGAACACCTGAGAGAGGGAAGGATGTGATTAGCATCAGTGGTTATGCCAGCTAAGCCAGAATTGCAAGAGCTGTCAATCCTCATGCCTGAAAGCATTAGCTGATCACCAGCTGGGTGAGGAAGAAATCTATTCCTTTGGGGTCTGTTTCTATAGACCTTTCAGATGCAAAATTCCTCCTTTTTTAATGGTGGGGTTGGCCTAGGAAGGTGCTGGCCAATTACGGGAGTTTTACAGCTTTGTCTGAGGCACACAGCATTGACCACTGCTGGAGACAGGCGAGCAGATTAGAGAGCCTGACTCCTTCGCTGCGGCAATTACTATGTTACTAATTGCTGAACCAAAATTAACCAAATAAAGTTAGAGTCTCGCAAGTCCGCGGAAAGAAATGACGTTGGCTAGGTCGCTATTTCGTGACGTTGGAGGCCGGCGGTGCCGTTCCCGGCAGCGGGCTGAGAGCAGGCGACAAAAGATCAAAAGGCTGATACAGGAGGGGACCCTTGGGAAAGCAGGAGGCCCCTGATTCACTGCCAGGCTCCCGGGCAGGGACCTGGCATGTGTGAGCCGCTCTGGAAAGTCCTGCCTACGTGGCCACCACGATGCGATGGCCACGCGATGCCGGAGCGGGAGATTTGGCAGCCAAACCGTCGGCATCTCTCTGCGGATGCGCGGTGTGTCGCTGGTTCTCCCAGAGCACAGCCTGTGTGCTTAGCGAGCGAGGCCGTCAGTATTTTTGGAGGTGGCGTGTCAGGGATGTGCAGATGGAGGAAATACGTGCAGACGTGTCGAGTCTCGTGCGCTTGGAGCGGGAATTACTCATCCTGCCTCCTGCCCCCCCCAATGCCTCCCCATGTTGCAGCTGCACCGGTCCCCACTCCCCAGCACCCCAGAGCGGGGGTCCTTCCCCAGCACCGTGCCACCCCTCACCCCCTGCCCCCAGCTGCTCTCCCCCCCGGCAGATGGGGTTTTAGGGGTTGGAGTTCAGGCAAATGGGGATGTCTGGTCTCCTGGGATGCTGCTGGCATGGGCTTGGGGTGACTGTGGCTCTGGGGGGGGATCAACCTACGTCACCCCAAACCCACACATCATCTGTGTGTATGTGCAACACGCTTGCAGGTGCAGGACCAGCCCGTGTGCCTCAGCGGAGTAATTTTTAGTTACACCCCTAGTTTTCAGCTACATCACCAAATGCGACAAGACGCCAGCCCTGTCTCTGGCTGCAAATGGCAGGAGACATCTTTCTTCTACATAAGTACAAATAAGGGCAGCACTCAGGCTTTACTCCCTTGGCTTACGTATGCAACACCTTCGTTAGCATCTAGATGTAGGGATCTGCTCGCCAAGCGCGTCTGAAAAGGCGCTGGTGACCGTCCACGTTGTTTCTGTAGACCAAGAACCTCTGGGAAGAGGCTGCTTGGTTGAGCTCCTAAATAGGGCTTTCCATCTAGTTCCCCGAATTTGAAACTGAAGCTTGTTTTCACTTGTGCACGCCGCTTCCGAGGGCTGGCACATCCCTCCAGGAGACCGTAACGCCGTGTTTGCCTCGGCCGATACCTAACGCTGTTTCATCCTTTGCTCCCATAGCCCCCGGTACCCAGCCAGACCTCCTCCTACTCTTGCATGCTGCCCACCAGTCCATCGGTGAATGGACGGAGCTATGACACCTACACCCCTCCTCACATGCAGACACACATGAACAGCCAGCCGATGGGCACCTCTGGCACCACTTCCACAGGTGAGTGCTGGACTCGGAGCCCGCGCTCGCTTTTCCGCCAGCGCCGCGGCCTCGCTCCGGCCGTCGGGTTTTTCGCACGTGTTCGCTGGGAGAAGTCTCTCCCCATCGCTGGGAGAGGTCTTTCTGTCGGGTTTAGTAGCTGCCTGAACTCTGCAGAAGATGAAAGTGTATAACCTCGCGGGCTAGAGCAGAAAGTCGGATTTTTAAGCTGCTGCTGGAGGGACAGATGAAAGACAGCTGATTAACAGAGGTGGCGTGTGAATAGCGGTACGGCGGAAAGCTCTTCACGAGGCCCTCGTCCCGCAAAATCTTCCCTGTATAATTAATTTCTAAAGCAGCATTTATTTCACTGTTAAATTCCAGCAGAGATACACCTGTGAAGTTAAGTGTACGCGAAAGTGTTTGCAGGACTGGGTGTGTTTTTACCATGTCTGTGTCAGAGGCTATTTGTCGCTAAAGATTTGAAGTTATCGAAAAGGCAGGTAACCTGTAGAAATACTAACCTATGCGTAAGAAGGCAAAACAGGGTCAAAAAGGGCAAGTGTCAGCATAAGCAGGAGCAAGCCAGACACATTTTAAAAGAATAGAAATGCTCAGTGTATTTTGGGCTGAATTCCCAACCGATACAAATGAGCCGAGGCTTTGGCATTTGTCTCAAAGCATGACAGTTTATTTATAACAACAAATCAGTGAGATGTGCATAGGTTTTTAAAGTATACCCCCCACCCCCCACCTGATTCTGCAGGCTGCTAGATGGTGCGATTTAATACTTACTGGAATACAAGCACATATCTGTGAAACTGGAAAGCAAAAATTGTGATATGTATAGAAAAACTAAAATATCCATTTTCCCCCTCAATTTTCAGGTCTCATTTCCCCTGGAGTGTCAGTTCCAGTTCAAGTTCCTGGCAGTGAACCTGATATGTCTCAATACTGGCCAAGATTACAGTAAAACATGTGTTAATTCCGTAAATGACTATATGGACAACAGTTGGATGTTCAGCAGTATTTTATAAAGGAAGAATGGCTCTCAGAGTACTTCTGTACTGCAACTGTGCCCTATGCTGTAACACATGGAAAAGACTTTCACATGGACCTTTGTACACTGAAGGCATTATATCAGTTGGAACAAATCTTCATTTTGGTATCCAAACTTTTATTCATTTTGGTGTATTATTTGTAAATGGGCATTTGTATGTTATAATGAAAAAAAAAAAAGAACAATGTAGACTGGATGGATGTTTGATCTGTGTTGGTCATGAAGTTGTTTAAAAAAAAAAAAAGAAAAGGAAAAAAAAAAGAAGCCATGATCAACAAGCTTTGCCACGAATTTAAGAGTTTTATCAAGATATATCGAATACTTCTACCAATCTGTTCATAGATTATGGATTGACGTTCCAAGTTTGTATCATTCCATTGCATATAATTAAACCTGGAACAATACGCACTAGATTTATGTAAGAAAAATATCTGTTGGTATTTCCAAAGGTTGTTAACGGCTGAAGCTATGTGCAAACAGGGGTTAAGAGAGAACTTCGATGAAGAAAAGAGTTTGATAGATAAAAGGTAGATTGTGTCTTCGATATAATCCAATTTGTTTTATGTCGAAATGTAAGTATTTGTCTTCCCTAGAAATCTCCCAGAATGATTTCTATAATAAAGTTAATTTCATTTATATTTGACAAGAATATTCTATAGATGTTTTATACACATTTTCATGCATCATACGTTTCTTTTTGGTCGGCAAGAGTTAATTGTTCTTAGATATAGTTGTACTACTGTTCACAGTCCAATCATTTTTGTGCATCTAGAATTCATTCCTAATCAATTAAAAGTGCTTGCAAGAGTTTTAAACTTAAGTGTTTTGAAGTTGTTCACAACTACATATCAAAATTAACCATTGTTGATTGTAAAAACCATGCCAAAGCCTTTGTATTTCCTTTATTATACTATTTTCTTTTTAACCTTATAGTGTGGTGTTGCAAATTTTGTTACTGTGTTAGGTTAATCTCATTAAGTTTTGTTTGGAATTTATTTTCAGTTTTCAATAAGGAGGGATTCTTAAGAAACGTTTTTATAGACTTTCAGCCCTTCGACCAGCCTGTAATTTGGGCTAACAAAAAGAAGATAGGTTCGCGTATCTAATTGCAGCTGAGAGCAGGAGGAGGTTGTTTATTTAGCTCGGGTTTCTGGGGATGCTCTAAACGAACTCCAGAATCCAGCAGAATTTCCAGCGGGGAGTTTGCATCGCGCCAGTCAGTGGGGGAGACGCGATGCACGCCTGCGTCTATCTGTCGTAATTGTACATAAAGTACGTATAGACACGTACACGCAAATATACATGCCTGACTTTCAAAAATTGTTTTTGTTAGGATGCTTAAAAAGAAAAAGAAAAAAACCCAGCTGTGTTTTTAACAGGCTCTTTGGGAGAGTGAATGCCATCCCTTTATATTGCCACACAGCACAATCTTAGTGTAATTTTCCATTGAACTTGTAACCTGGTTAATACCTCAATGCGCTTTGTGTGAGGGTTGTTAGTGTGGGCGTGGGTGGAGAGCTGCATGTCAAGGAATAATGAGAGAAGACAAATCAACAGGCAACAACAATGTGAGCTGGGACTGGCTAGTGAAAGCTAAAGGCCTTTAGTCACTGGCAGGGAAATCTAAACATTCCCATATCTATGAAGCTGGCTCATTGTGGTGCAGTTGTTACTCGCGATGCTGTGCTGAAAAAGGGATCTCATGATTAAAAAGCCAATGCGCGGGGAGTTTTGAGTCAAAGCACAGGCGTCACAAGCGGCCTTTGTGAAGCAAAGATACTATCTAGGCTGGTTATGTTTTCCTTTCAGCATATTTGTCACTGCAGATAACGCTTCACTGTAAACTCGGAGTAGCAGAGTTGCGGCGCTGAGGTAGTCGCAACGCCGCAGACGAGATTAAACGCACGTAAACTCCCAATCCTTTAGGGACAAAGAGCAGCTTTGCTCAAAGCACGAGACGGTAGTTAATAAAACCAAGAGCCCAGAGCAAGCAAAAATGTGCAAAAACATTAGATTAAAATCTTTCTTTTTAATTGATACTGGTCGGTTGTAAGTATATTCGTTAGAGCAGCATTAAGTAGTTTGAATTACCTGGAAGCCATCCATTGGCAAATATGAATGAAACATGGATTTTTTTTTTTAATTTATATATATTTTTATCAGACATGCACATGCACATTATATATTTATAGGATACGGATAGATCGCATTAAACACCACAATAGGCAGGTCCCTTCTCGCATAGCTAAATCGATTCTGGGAACAATCAATTACAGGTGCGAACCCAGCATTTATATAGCCACTTAGCATGCTTATACCTACTAATGTAGTTTGTTATCGAAATGCCAACTTCTGCTCAAAGAGAAATGGAAACGAGCTTCCCGTCCCTTCCTCCCCCGAGAGCTCCTGTGCCGCGGTTGCTGTTTCTGCAGGTGCCGATACGCGGACCGAGGCAGCTCCCCGTAGCTCTTCCCTGCCCTTCCCGGCTTTTCCTGGCCTTGCAGCTCCACCGCCTGCGGTCCAGCCGCCGGCGGCCTCCCTCGAGCCATCGCCAGCCCTCTGCGCCCCTTCCGAAGCCTTCGTCGGGGCAAGGCCGTGCTGCGGGGCCGCAGCCTTTCGCAGCCCCGCGCCTCCGCAGCCGCGGCAACGCCACGAAGCGGTTGGGTGGCGCGGACGGACCTCGAGCTTATTCGGGCCACAGGCTAGCTCGCCGCGGTGGAGAGGAGACGTTTCTGGCTCGCGGCTTCGTTATCGCGCCCGACGGAAGGAGGTCGGCGGGGAAGAGTCCCTTGGCTGGCTGCACATCGGGAAGAAGTCAGGGCACTCGCTCCCCGGAGCGTTGCTGGCCTCCGAGAGCCGCTGCCGTGCGTGCCGCGGCCCCGTCGAGAGCCTTTTCCCCGGGGCGAGTCGGGGCCGAGCGTGCGGGGGGCTCCCACGCCTGAGCACCGGTGCCAGCTCCCGGTTGCTTGCTGGGGGCCGGGCCAGGCCCCGGAGCAGCCCCGGGGCCCCACTGGGCTCCGAGCGAGGGGGTCGCGTGCGGCTGCGTGGGGACGCGCTGCCTCGCCAGCCGCCGCTACCAGCCGTGGAAGTGGGAAATGAAAATCTTCAGCATGCTCTGAGCAGCCTCTAACACCCCTCGTCATCCCCTTTCTTCTCGTAGAGCTGTATTACGCACGAAGACTGAAATCTGCTGTACTGTATTGCTCGGCGTAACGCAGCAATTTCCAAGGGTCTCTGCTTTTTACCACTGAAATTAGTGGGAGTTTTGCTATGGATTTCAACAGGAAAGAGACATTTCTGCGCATTTGGTTAAAATGTATTTCATAATAACACCTTATACTTTATTTATAAGCCCCTCCTAAGGCATTTCGCAAATTATAGTCACACAAGAATTGATGTGTGAGCGCTGTCTTAATAACACTGTATTTTGTATTTCAAATATTGTGTTCTAGATACAATATTTACATTTACAAGTGAAAAGGCTGCTAACCTAACAGTTATTGTTCAGAGCAGACAGATGATGAGCCATACATGCTGATGGTGAAGCAGACATGCACGCGGTGACATACGTGTTGGAACTGCCTCGCACCGTGCAGATACCGGGTTTAATCATTTTTAAAAGGTAAGCACGAGTCAGTGTGTGCCCTGCTCCAGGAGGCAAGAAGGAGCTGCTTTCTCACCCAGGCTGTAACACAGAAAGGGGATTTCACCACTTCTTTTTAGCTAGGTTTTTATTTACAAAGTGAGCGAAATGCCCCCGTAGGCTGGTTTACTTTAGGCAGCCTGGGATTTGTCTTTGGGGGCAAGGTTGCAGTTGCAAAGAACAACCTGGGACTGATAACACACATCGCCTCCCCCAGGCTTTCCAGCCGTTGGTAGTCCTGTTTCATTCACTTTCCACGGCCAAAGGTGTCTGGCTTTTTTTTTAATTGATTTTTCTGGTATTACTGACTAAAATACATTATCTTATTTTCTCTGGGTAATACGTGCAGGTTTAGAGTTATGCTGAGGTTTCAATTTGTTCTGCATTTCCATGGTATAAACAGCACTAGGAAAACTGAAAATGTATTATTCTTTTTTCTTTTTTTTTTTCAGTTCGTTTCCATTTGCTCTTGTCCTCAGCTTCCGCAGCTGAGCATTGCTCCACGTGCAGCTGATAAGGCTCTTCTGCCCTGGGACCGGTGTAACATCTTCTTTTTAAGTAACTCTTCTTTGACCAGACACCTGCTTGCTTAATGATCTCCCGCAGCCCTGTTTGTAATCAAAAGTGTGACTGGCACCTACAAATACCCAAATACAACCCCTCCCGCCCCCGCCCTTAGAAACTGGCATACGAATTACAGACGTGAGAGTAGAGTCTGTGATGGCTCTTTGGTCTTGTTGGCACGGGGAGTATTTACGTGTCTTGCTGTGGAGCGAAGGCAGGCAGCCGCGGCAGCACGTCTCCGGCTGAAGTGGGCAGGGACCCCGGAACCCCCTGCCCTGCCCGGCACGGTAGAGGCGGAAGAAATGTTCCTCCTCTTTGGGTGGAAAATAAAGCATGGAATATAGCTCCCTTTGGATTGCTGCTGGAGAATGATAGGCAAATCTCTCACATACGTTATCTTTTTATTAGTTCTTAGAGAAAATAGCGGAGGATGGAGCAATCTGCACGAGATGTGTGGTAGTAAATACAGTACAGTTTGGATAGGAGCCAGGTTGGCAAGTTCCTTGCCTTAGAACATATTTTAAATTAGCTCCTCCCCTAATGTTCTCTTAGATGTAAAGAACGAAAACCCCCATGTATCAGCAGACAGTTACTTAGGGTAGCTTGCTTAGGATAGTTTACTCTCCTAAGGTGGTTTTCAATAGCAATCATATGGAAGAGGAAGGTGTTTTCCTAAGTGCTGCAGAAATGAAACCTCAAAGGAATTAAACCATTTGATCAGTCTTTTAACAGGTACAGCTGACGAGTGACAGATTTTCATGAAACCTCCAGCCGCCAGAATCCCTGTCGTTTCTTTTGAAGATGGCCCTTTAGAGAAAAGTCCCCATGAAACCTGCTTTCCCTTAAGCCTCATTGCGAATCTCAGACGATGATGTTTTAACACACGGAGACGTTCAGGGCCTTCCGCACCGTTCCCTTCCTCGCCCTAGGTAACATCCCAGCAGGTAACATCCCTGGTGAGACGATGGCGATTTTGAGGGGGGTGAAGGTGAAAACGCGTGCCTGATGCCGGTGGGCTGTGTGCTGGAGCTGCTTTGCCCCCACAAAGGACCACGATACTGGTTTTGCTGGGCTGGCAAAGGTCGGTGGTTTCTCGGGTGCTGCAGCCTGACCTCCCAAGTCAAACTGCAGCTGGGTCAGGTGGTGAGCAGAGGTTTTGCGAGCGACCCAGGAGGATCCTTGTTACCTCCAGGTGCCTGACAGGAGCTCTAAGCTGCATGAAATCCTCCAGCAGAGGTTGCAATTGCCTCCAGGCACCTGACAGACCTCACGTACGCTCCAGCAGCTAAAATCGGTGAGGGTTGCGAATTGCAGTTCTTCCTCTCCTGGGACATACGAGCTTTTCCAGCTGCACCAGAGGAGTTTGTAGATTCCCAGATAACCTCCTTCGGGTCAGGCCTGACGGATTCTGAGAAGTTTATGAACAGTTATTCCATAGAAATTACATATAGGGCAACAGAAGGACTCTGATTTATATGGAACTGCATACAGCAAATAAACACCTTCACGTTATTGCAATAAATATGTTAACTTCTTACAAGCAAAGAAAATTTATATTTCTCCCGGTAACTGTTTATGTTTTACCCTTTACATTTCTCTCTGCAAAGTTGGATTCAGATTCAGAGTCTGTAGTCTGCAGCTTTGTGTTTCAAATACTGCAGGGAAGGGTTTATTTATTTTTAAAACTCCCTCTGTCAGACTGGATTAAATAAAAATCCAGTCATTTAAATTTTATAATTTTTTTGCTTTTAAAGAAGCAATTTGTCTACTTTGATTTCTCAGAATTTAAGTCAACACTGTTACTTTGCAAATTCAAACCCTTCGATTCTTACTTAAACTAAGCTTCTGTTGGGCTTATGATGAAAATCTGATGATTATGAAGAAATCTGACGATTTTCTGAGTTACGACTCAGTTGCTCTGCTGTTGATGTACACCTGTTTGGGCAAGGACATATTTAAAACTTCACAGAGCCTTCCATAGGCACGGACTGCATAACGAACCCCGTGTTCTGCTCCCTTGCGTATATCCTGTCACTGTGCCTATCTGCTGTACTCTCCATCAGGGAGGAAGCAATCGTGCCTACCTACCATACCGCTTGTGCTTCCATCCTCTTTCCCAGCGTTTTGTTGTGATAAAGTTTTGCTTGTCTGAAGCCGGCGGATTGATGGCGCATGTTTGAAGCTCCGTATCTACGACCCTTTGCTAGTTGGGAAGAACTCCCGGTTTTGAGGTGGCTCCTGGGAATGCTCTGTCTCCCACACGGATGGACTTGTGACTTCACTCTCTCCAAGAGTGTACTGTCAAACTCCTTCTCACTCAAGTAATTTTCCAAAATTGCTGAGCTATCCTGGACGTAGGCTGGGAAGCACCATAAATGGAAATTTCACCATGCTGAAGAATTCTTCCAAACACTCTCCTCCGCCTGTCACCCTCTATTTGGTCTTGACTGAGTTCAGCGTTATTCATTAGTTTAGCTGTTCCAAGTGCAAGGCCATGCCGGTGGCGGGAGTTTCATTATACAGGATGGATAGCAGATGGACTTCTGTTGTCTGACCAGTTCATCTGCTGGATCCATACAGATGTTGAATGTGCCCGGAGAGGAAATGGGCCCATTAAAACTTCCCTGGTCAGGAATCAGGTGCCGGAGCTGTGGTTTCCAGCTATAGTTGCTAGCTGAAGACGACAGAGCTAAAACTGGCATCAAGTCCTACTAGAATGATTCTTGTCCTGTTGATTTAAAATAGGTCAGGAAGGCAAATTTGTTTTGCAGCAGTGCCAGTCCCAGGCCAAAAATGATGCCCTGCACAAAACAGTCCTGGTCTATGAGTAGTACCTCTGAGATATTTTGACAATATAAATAAATACATACTAAGAACTGCAGAAAAGTCTCATGCAAACAACATATTTGAAACAGTTTACAGCTTTTTCTCTGCGCAATATGCTTTCCCAAAATATTGGCACTGAAAACTGCTTGACTTCATATCTAAACCCAAACCAGACCTCATTTCTATTCTTCTGTAAGTCTAGCCCCCTGAAATTTCAGCAAGAGCTTTCTTCAGTGCGTTTGCTCCAACCTGACTCCAAAAGAAGTATCTGCAAGTGCACCAGAAGTCACTCGTTTCAAGACTTTTAAGAGAATACCTCTGACGCTGTAACTGCTGGGAGCATTCTGGGGGCAGGAACATTCAGACTGAAACTCTGCCAGCACAGAGTGAAGACTTTTTTTTTTTAAATTCTTGCTACATTTTGGATTTAACATTTACCTTCAATGCCAGAAGACATTAAAATACATTTTCTTTAATAGAGGAATATGCAACTACAAATTCTCTAGATCCGCCAACATTTTAAGGAAGACCCACTGGATCTCATCCTACCAGCTTGTTCCTGGTCTAAACCATCACTGACTTCTCTGGAAGATTTTTTTAGATTAAGCTCTAAAGCACCAGAAAATCCATGTGCAATAAAATGCAGAAAGCACAAAAGATGTCTTCCTTTTGATATGAACAGAAGGTCTGTAAATTAGTTTGATGTGCCTAATAACTTTCAAAATTGTTTAAAGGCAGAGTTTAAATAAGCAGCCGAGTTTTCAGCAGATGCTCTGGGATGCTTGATGCTTCACACTCCTGAAAAATCTATCTATTCGGATGCGTAAATACACATGTAGGCATCCACTGTATTACTGATCAATTTCTGGAAAAAAAAAAGGAGCCTAACATTTGCTTATATTAGACTAGAAACTGAAAAAAAATTGTGGTGGAATTTTTGTTTTCTTTTTTTCCTCCATTCGAGCTTCCTTTTTTCTTAAGATGAAGAGGATTCACTTTCATTCTTTTTTCTTCACAGGTACATTTATTATTGAATAAGCACCATCATGTGCTCGGTGTGATTAAAAAAAAGAAATGTAGGCCTTGCATTCAGGTAGCTCACAAGAGAAAATAAAAACCCCAAGAGATGTTACGGGGGATAGTACTTGCTTCCACCACCTCTTAAAGGCATAAAAGCATCTTCTTTCCTATTTCTGGTGTGCTCTTTAGTTATGGATGACGTTTCTCCAGCACAGGAAAAAGAACACTTTACTAAATTTCTACTACATGATTCCAGAGAAAAGCTGGTTTAATATGTGTGCGTTTGTGTGTATAATACCTGTAAAATACATACATTTCTAAAGGGATGTGTTACAACCTTGTGGTTTCAGAAAAACTTGATTAATAGCTCACTTTCCAATATTGGCATAGTAAAGGATTTTTCTAAGTTAGACTTCTGCACTTTTCCAAAAGCTGTGTTTGGAACAACATCACTACTCTATATTAAATTTAAAGACGAAACCAGTGGCGTGCTACCATATGTATCAAATCTGAAGGAGCTGAATGCCCACTTTCAGATGCTTGTAGCTACTGTTACAGAAAACTGAATTCAGCTGCATCCTTGAAATTGCTTTTGAAAATTCTTTACAAACATAGAAAGAGATTTAATCTATCATAATATTCTTCTTATGTTCCAAATACCTATATTTTGAAAACCTCAACACAACAGAAATTATATAAAGAATTCTTATTTGACATATTACAGACACAACGTTTTAAATTTCATCACTACTTTCTTGACTGCGTGTCACAATTCTGTAAAGATCAGGTTCTCCTGCTGAATTGGGAACGTCTTCACTGGGATGAATCTATTGTTTCCCTGCTGAGTTTGGTGGTTTCAGTTTGTTGCCTGCCAAAAAGTAGGAAGTTCTGCTTAAAAAATCGCAACAAACAAAAAAACCTCATACCACAATCTCTGCGGAAAAGAGCCCTCTGAGCACGAGGAAGGATCCCACAGATTTTCCATCCAACCCAACAAGGGGGCTCTAAAGATGCAAAAAGAAGCTGGTAGCACATTGCAACAAAAGAGGCTGCACCCTTCTTCGATTACCTGAGCTGCACCCCTCAGCTAAATATTTGTCTTCAAATCCAGAGAAAAAAGGACCGAAGGATGTTTTGTACACGGGAGCTTGACAGTCACAGACTGGTTATGGGGAAAAGTCACAGAAAGTCACCATGTAAACACTTCTCCCGCTTCCCAAGTCAAAATTGCTTTTGGTGCAATAAATGAAATCTACACTATATCTACTATATATCTACAGACTATCAGGTAGCACATACATAGCATTATTTCACTTACCAGTTTACTGGATTAGCCAAGTCACTGTCATATGTTGTTGTAACTGATATAATATTTTGGAAGAAAAGAAAAGAAATTTTGCTCCATGTTTTTGCCTTAGGTAAACAACACTGTACATCTGTATACTCGAACACTTATTCTACAAAGCATGTTTAGTGACTCAGAAAAAAAATTAATCCAGATTTGCAGGAGGAGTTCCCTTTATTATTCAAAATATTTGTCAGCTTTAATATTAACCTACTGCAGTTTTTGAAATTGAAGTCTTATAAATGCATGACGCGCATATACACACATACATACGTGGAATACACACGCTACTCGCTAACAATTTCAGTTAATATGTTAACTAGAAATCAGCTGTGACTTTCATGATATTTTCTCCCCTGTATGCTAAGTCAATGACCTATTTAAGTGTGTTGGCAACAATTTATATGTCTTGTGACTTTATATTCACAAAGAAATACTGTGTTTTGTGTTATTTACATTAAAAAGACGTACTATGTAAAATTTCACCTTTGTTAAAAATCACTTTATCCTAAGCATTTAAATTATTTCATGCTTTCAAAAGGCACAATTAAGTAACTAATGAGAACTTCCATTCAATGTTACACATAATACAAAAAGAGAAAAAATGTTTGAGACATCAATGATAATATTTTAAATATATTGGCATAGGAAAGTAGATGTCTTTTTGCTTTATTAAACTGACAGTTCAGTTCTGAAACTTTATTTTGAAAAGATTTAAAAAGGATTTGTGTCTTTAGAAATAAAAAATATAACAGGCATATCTAAAAAATATAGAAGAGAAAACCTGATTGTTACTACTAATGAAATAGCTGATGACAAAATACTAGTCTTTTTGATTTTGATCACAAAAAATAAACTGGTAGTGACAGGATATGATGGATAGATTTGACATCCTGGCAAATCACTGTCATTGATTCAATTATTCTAATTCAGAATAAAAGCTGTATACAGTATGTGTTTATGCTACAGTGGAGTTTTTTAAGTGATTGACATTCATCATATTAGTTAGACAGTTTTAAAAGCTATGTCTTTGTTTTACACAGTGTTGTCAAGAAAAAAATAAAGTAGAACCTGGTCTGCAGGAAAAAAAAGCAAACCACTTAACCAACTCTTGGTTCCAAACCCATCAAAATAAGTTACCATTATTGCATCCTATTAGCATGTTCTTCGAAGAGTCAATTTCACTCCAGCCATGTAATACACTATTATAAAGACTAAATTTTGAAACGGTAATGCAATCTTACAGCTGGGTGGCTGGGAAGTTCTGCGGAGCTGAAGTATTACCTTTCAAAATGGAAGTCAGCCTCAGAAGAAAGAATGCAAACCACTTTAATTTACAGGTCAGCTTCGCTTTACCGTTCTTTTGTTCGATGAGCTATACAGAGATACATACAAACCAGTTACAAGTTCACAAATTGTGTATCTGAGGGTACAGAAGCCTGAATTACTTGTACATTCTGCCCTGCTTCAGACCAGCATGCTGTGATACCCTTCCCCGAGCTCAAATGCGCTCTTCTGGTTTTCCAGCATTAATGTAGCTGTCGGTTTGAATTTCAATCTTGAATTACGTCTGTTGACATAATTTCATAGTGCTGACTTCAATTGTTTAGGATTACTGTTTTGAACTACATAAGGAAATCAATTCTTTTCTCTCTGGTTAGTAAATTCCATTCAAGTGCATTTTAATGCATGTAGTAAGCCATAAGGCAAAGTAATTATCTGTAATATATTCTGATTCAAAAAACAACCATACTTAATTACTGGCAGATTAGAGTAAAAACTATCTTACACATTTAAAATTTATTATTACATATTTAGTAAATAATAATAAATAAATTTAATAAACTAATATAAAGATTTCCTGAAATTTAAGAATGGCATTTCAGTTATAAAAATTAACGTTTTTAAAACCAGAACTGAGTAGATTGCTTTCGGAATAACACGTGACAATTAATGGTTAGTTTCATTCCTTTATTTCAATAAACCGTCCAACTTAACTTATTATTCATACAAAATACTAAATGCAAGTATGTAAAAACTCCATTGGGAAAAAGATCCCTTTATTTTTATTGTAAAAAACCATCTGGAAATGAAAGGGTAAGAGTAATTTTCATATTTTAAGGAAAGGAACAAAATACTGTATGTTTCCAGTTGAGCAGAACAATGGCAGGACCCAACATAACAGAAGCTTTAACAAAAAGCAAAATCCAAACAGCCCAAAATTAGTACAAAGAAACCAGAACAAAAAAAAAAAAAAAAAAAAAGGCACCATATGATAACATGTATTTTTAAAGACTGCTGGGTCAAATCATTAAGAAAAATATTTATATAAGTCATTAACACTCATAATTAGAGTGTCATATAAATCTGAGTGAAACTGCTAAGTAGAAATCACTAGAAGTCCAGGTGCTTCTTGCCGATGGCCATAGCACCACATCCTGAGCTCAGCAGTTTGGCGGATTCTGCCAGATCCTGTTTGCTTGTGCGGCTCACTGTGTCTGACAAGTCTGGAGGCAAGTGCAGGCGCTGTGGCAGGAGATTTTCAGGAGGGAGAGGGAGACGGGGAGAGAGAGGAAAAAACAGGGAGGGAAAAAAAAAGAATAATTGCAGTAGAATTTATTTTCCATAGCATATTTCAAAATGCAGTCTTTTTCCCGACTGATCAATGTTTACTCACACAAATAAAACACTTCCCGGACGCTCTTTTAGGCTGACCTGAAAACAGCTTTACATGTTTTCAATACATTGGATTCTGTCAATCTGAATAGATTTTTTCCTCATGAAAATTTTCTAAACGAAATCCAAATTTGCTCAAGGTATTTAATTATATCTATGGGCGTTTTTCCTTTAAAAACAAATGTTCTGCCTGTATGTCAACTCCTACATCAAATCCTTTGATTTCTATGGCATTACAATACAAGTATAGTTTTCTTTCAAACATGCACACTTTGTGGCAGAGTCTGAATATAAATGACGTGATGGTCAAAAGATGGAGAAGCCTCACTCTGGTTCTAGCATTATTCTGCTAAATGCTTCTTCTTTATATTCTACCTATAGTTGTTAACAAAACCAAGCAGTGATAGTAGTTGCATTTGTATAAGGCAATCATATATGCTAACCAAACCTTGCCATCCCTTGCGAGTTGTAGGAACGTTACATCCAGCTCACAGATGAGGAAACTGAGACACAGGTTACATGGTTGTCCACAAGGACACAGTCCTTGCATAACAAACCTTATTTTTCAACTATGACAAAAATATTTCAACTCTCCCTCTGAGGATCTTTAACGCTGGAGGTATGTAAAAGACAAGACATTACCATTTAGCTTTGGTAAAGTAAGGTGAAAATGAATGTAAAATGGAGGCTTTACGTGGTTAATTGCTGGCTCGCTTTTGGACCCAGTGAGGTACTGAAAGCCGGGCAGATGAGACAGTTGAGCATCTTCTACACAGTGCAATAATTTATGAAACTGGTATCGTGGAAGGAGCATATTTCTTGAAAGATTTAGTAGGCAAAGGCTAAACTGTGTGGCTCTCCTTTTAAAATGCACACGCTTCTGAAGGGAACAGGGTAACAGTGACGGCTGAAAAACTGTATTAGGAGGCTGTGCGGACTATCCTTATTTTCTGCTTTTGCTATGTTTTTGCTTTTATCGCAACACGTAAATACAGCTGCCTTTTATTCAATACCATTGCAACTTTTACAGGATAAGATAAGAATTCTATTAAAAAGCAGAAGAAATATCTGTATTTACAGTGGGCTGGCTGTTCACTTAATTGCTGGCTTTGGGATTGTGCAATTAGGTGTAACGTGAGAGGTGCTCCAAAGTGTTTCCTACCACTGGCCGCTCCTGGCTGTGGGCAGCGCGGGGAACGTGTGCTGGGCTGTCGTCTCCTCCAAGGGAAGGAAATGCATAAAGTAATAATGCACGTGGAGCAGGAAAGCCTGCGCCCTGGGTGAGACGACACGCCTCAGTGTTGAAATAGGAGAAATGTGTGTATTTCCTTGTAGCGCTTTGCCTACGAAGCGCAATTTATGTATCAACCCCCTCCTCTTATATACGATTTAGTAACTATGCAGCTCTTGCATTTCACCGTACGAAAAGCAGGGCCGTGGTCTGGTATCCTTCACTTACGGTTCTTCCCTCACTCCTAAGAAGGTTAGGCACAGCTGTGGACGTGAGCTGTGGTCCGTGACTCCTCATTTCTACATCGACACAACACCACCTAGGGCGCGTGCCTGGCTTGTTTGTCTGCTGAGAAAAACGTTTGCTAGGAAAGAGCCAACGCGCAACTTGGATCGAACAAGGGGGGCTGTAACCAGTGGAAAACGAAGGATGAGGAAAAGCCGGGAAGTGCAGGGGAGCACTTGGCAGATCTTTCAGTCACATTTTCTTTCCAAAAAAGTGTACGGTACTGTTGGCAGGGTACACGGTATCTGGTATGTGGGAGGCGGAGACACAAGTGAACTAATCCAACCGTTCCCACTCACTGTCAGCACCTCCCTGCCCGCACCGCGGAGGGGGAGAGGTGGCTTCATCTAGGGCAGATGTAGTACCGCCGTCTTCCTCCTGCAACTACTGACTCTCTTGCCAAGTCTGCCAATGGATTCAGAGGACGGTGATGAAGAGCAAACTGAACCAAGACTCAGCGAACTTGTCTCGTGCAGAGAGTCACTACTATCACAGACAGGGAACAACCGTAAACCCTGCCACGCTGGCCTGGACTTGAAGTGTGGTCAAAAGGAAAAACAGCTCAGATATTTACACAGCCTTTTAGTCAACGCTGCGTTCATTCTCTAATATATATTATAAACAGAAAATGGATAGAAGAATATTCATAAATTTGCAAAGACTCAGATAGGAAAAGTAAAAATTAAAGAACCTCAGATTGGATGGTAGGACTGAATCAGGCTTTTACAGACGTATTTGTTATGATCCAGTGTTTCATTATACACACTTACACTCTTCTTCCCCCATCTTATTCAGTAAAGAGGATGCACACTGCTCATTTAGTGACTGGCTATTCAGTATTTTTTCTTGTAACTGTTTACTCTGAACTTTTCTGACGTATTTATTATACACTATTCAAACCTTGTTCTGAAGACAGAATGGCTTTTCAATAGCACATGTCAGTATATAGCACTTGAACACTTCACAAACACCAGCTGTGTTATTTTCCTAATATTCTTGTGAGATAAGGCAGCAAAGTTACCTCCATTTTAGGCACAGAGAATTGAGGCACATAAAACACATGGCAAAAGGTATCTACTGATTTCAGAAACACAATCTGAGGCATTTAGAACTTGCTTTTCCAGAATGTTTAGCATTGTACAGCATTTCACATGATCAAATGCTAACTTCATTTGCAGCTGTGTTTAGTATTTCTCCAAGAACCCCACGTTAGGCACTCAGAAAGCGAGAGACACAAAATAAGAGTACAGAAATAAAAATGCTGGGTTGAAGCAATATGATCACATGGAAGCTCAGTGGTATAGGCAGAGACACATCATACCTTCCATGATATCCTTCAATCGTCTTAATTACGAGACCATCCCTCCTGCAATCCTCGCCTTCTCTACAATCCCAACTTTCAAACATTACAACAAATTGCATATTTCCAGGAAATCATATTTCACTGTGTATGTCACGTTGATCCTCAGATCAGACGTATTCCGAACAATAAGCAACACTAGAGTCCTCTGAAAAACAACTAATATTATCCTGCCATTAAGACCTGAATCATAGCACACACACATGCTACCTCTGAATAAAGTCTGAAGAGGCATTTCAAAATATCATTCCTCACATTTTCTGCACGCAGCTTAAAAATATAAACAGGGCTGCAAATATTAATCCAATTAAATACTTTAACACCATCAAAAAATACTCTAAATTTTAAACCAAAAACAAACTGCAAATTCATTGTACGGCATTATACAGACATCCACAGGTTAAACAGGCCTTTATTTTCGGCACCAATAGGGACATTGTGGTCACTTGAACTAAGGCAGTAAGTGATAGCATGAATAGGCTGTGATCCTTTTTGAACACCAGCATTACAGAACGATCAGACATTTTCACAGATATTTGCTGACCACAGAGAAACAATCACATTTAAAGTCCCAGTTTAGGACAAAATGTTTTCTGGTGGACACACCCCTCTGAGGCTGTGACCTCCATCCCTTTCAATCTCTTTTTCTCTTCTCAGTCTAGTAAGATCAGGCTGATTTTGGTCGCATCCTCGTTACCCAGGCCTCCCATCCTGCAACTGGTCTTCATGACAAAAACGCCCCTTCTCCAGTTATTGGCACTCCCCAGCCTCCGCCCCAGTCAGTCGCAGCTTTCCGCTTCTGAGCAATGCTTTCCCACTCCTGCCAGTTCTGGGCTTCTCTTGCCCATTTCTGCCCACATTCCACCCCCTGCTCCTCTTCCTAATGCCTAGGCCCAAATCCAGCACCAGGCCACCCTTCCTTGCCTCAGCCCCTTCTCTTCCTCATCCCCCATTTTGTCCTCCTCCTCTTCCCACCTGTTGTTCTGGAGCTGTCCCTCTTTCTCCTGCTGGTGCTGCTTTCCGTCCCCCGTCGTGCCCCTGCTCCTCTCCGCCGCCCCGGTGTCCCCTGCCCGCCCAGCGACTCACCTCCTGCTCCGAAAAGCAGGTACATCCCTGGAAAAGGGTCAAGCTGAGTATGCAGTACCGAGTGTGCTGGGGCCAAAGAGGTGGATTTTCACAGGACAGCCAAAACACAGCCCTGGCATAAATGCTAGACATAAAATTGTGTATTTTCATTTGTTCTTTTAAATAATTGGAGATTTTCACTAAAATATTTCAGCATGTGGGCAAACACAAAACTTTCTGTAGCCTACAGCAAGCTGGTAGGGCAACAATATTTTAAGGCAAAACGGTCATAGTCTGGCAAAAGTAAATATGCAAGTGAAAATAGGATCCTATAATTGCCCTTCTTGTCATAATTTCTTAAAGCATGTACCAAAGAAGGTGAAGTTTGTCAGTGTAAAAACTAGGGAATGCTGGAGTAAACTTCCTTTGCACAAAGTTAGTTGTGTATCTGCATTATTATAGTGTGTTTAATTACATGATCTCACACTATTTTCACCCATGCAGGCCGTCAGAAAGATTGAAACGTAGGATCTTTGGAATCAGACTCTAAGCTTCATTCACTTGATGGAGAAATAACCGGCGCTGGAAGAAGGCTATTAGTGCACAAGGCACAGCCAGGGAAGGGGCATGGTGTGAGTGCTGGGCTTCCCGCCTGCTCCGTTTCGGCAGGTCCCGAAGGCTTTGCGGTGATAGGTACAATTACCCTGAACCCGGCTAAGCACACAGCTTTAGGGCATGCATTACGAAAGGAAAACAGTTCAGACAAAACTTATTACATACTTTGCCTCTGCTCCTCCCTCTGCCTGAAGAAAACTTCTAATTACTTTATTTGTTCTCAATGGGGGACGGGGGGGTGGGAGGTGAGTAGAGGTGGAAGATAAGAATATGTAAAATGACAGGCCAGAAGGGACACCCAGCAATCAGTTAGTCCAGTCCCAGCACTGAGGACCAAATACAGCACTGCTGGTTTTCTGATACTGGTCTGCCTTGTAAGGCTGGAATGTAAAGATCCAAGTTGCGGCTATTCGAGGAACTTCCAATGGGCTGGGACATTTGGTTGGGGTGTAATTGATTTTTTTAAACCAACAACATCCCTAGTAGACAAAAATACTAGCAAGTGCTTTTGCCAGTGTAGCTTATTTTATCAAGGGGATTGTTTTACAGATTTATTATAAAAAACAGACTTTCCAATGTAAGACTTTTTTTCTCTTAAGAGGATCGACCAGTAGTTTTCCTAACAACCTCTCTCGATGTTGATTATACCTCAGTTACAAAATGCATAGAAACAGTACACAGGTTTTAACTGACTATAAAAGGGGTTGAAAATGAAGTAAAAACTGTATGACCGAACCTAAGTAACCAATGACAGGTTAAACAAAGAGCTAGCTACTAAAGATAATATTAAAGAACTGATTACTATACAACTATACACATAAGCTACACGTATTCTTCTGAGGAATCTACTGGCACTCCATTGTGGAGACAACTAGTGAAATCCAGTATTACACCTACACAGTAGAAACAACAATCAGTTCATAAAATTACTTTTCAGATTTGAGGAAACGTGTGTCTGTATAGATTGTTTGTACACTGGCTAAAATACTCAGAAATAATTGAGGTGAAAGACACTCAAGATACAGCAAAGTTTCATAAAATTAATTGAGGGCTACTAAAATCACAAATTCTGTTAAAATGCTTTAAACTATAAAAAGTATAAAAATACTTAGCGACAATATGATAAGCAGATATACATATAATAGCAAAAATCTAAACCCAAAGTAATTCTTCATATTACTCCAAAATCATTATTGTATTTTGGTAGCTATTGCAAGTGTAATACTGTAGCAAATGAGTATGTAATAACATAAGTGACGCAAAAACATTGACTCTCATAAAAAAAGGTTCATTCTTAATTTGATATATATTAAAATAATTCCACTGAAGTTAACCTTGTGACTCTGCTAACAGTTACATGAAGCTTTAACAATTGAGCCCAAACTTCCCAAAATTAAACTTTAAAAAAAATCTCTACAATTCTATTTATTTGGATCTTTGACCAAAAAAAAAAAAGAATTGTTTATTAGTCTACTATGGCTGCAGTCCTGCCTTGGGGCAGGGAGATGGGTTAATGACCTCTCTAGATCCCTTCTAGTTCCATTTGCTACAACTCCATGAAGACTGAAGTCACCAAAGCTGAAGGGATTTGGTTTAGGGGGAAGAGGGGGGTGGGGAGAAGAATTTTAGGAATGCTGGGAAAATGAAAGATGCAGACTCCTAGTTGGGGAGCTTTATATCCTACTTATTTCTCTTTGAAGCAGACAGAACTCTTGCCATTCCATAAAGCCCACACAAGAGAGAGCAGGAATAGTCTGTGGTACAGAGGCCGAGTTCCTGTTACTGTTTCCTCTTCTGCTTATGATGCCCATAATGCGCCCCTTGCATTATGTTTTCCCTTTCATGTCTTTTTATTATTACCTCATTTATAATTACTAGTAATTATTTCTGTTATCACAGTACCCAGGAAAAAACTTCAGCATTTTTGTAAGTATAATGAAAAAGGTGGGTTTTAAGGAGAAATCGGCAAGAGATTAGCAATGCAGCTTTATAAAACCTCCTCTTAGAGTGAAGAACCCCGTTACTTGCTTGAAAATTATCAAACTGTCAAGTGATGGTCACCATTACCTGACTGGAAATACGTTTCTTGCTAATGAGTAAGATCTCACAGGTAGGCGGGGGAAAGGGACATGGAGGCCTTTGGAAGAGAAAACGAGCAACTTGCGTCTTAAGAAAAGAGGGAGCCGGTGGAGGGATGCCAAATTACTCCACAGCCACTGCGCTGCCTCCGTACCTTTGCAGTGAAGACGACTGTCTCAAATGGGAGGCTTCAGCTGCCAGTGGTCGTGGCCAGCTGTGATACAGTGGAGCTGTGCACCCCCAAACTGGGCTGCCGGGTGGGAAAGGGCTGTGCCCGACGGAGCTGGTAAAGCCCTGCCAGGTGCTCTCCGCTCTGCTGGGCAGCTGCACTCTGCTCGGGCCTTGGCCATTTTCCTGCGCTATCGCTGTTGCAGGGCCTGACCACGGAGCTTGCTGAGCCGGCTATGATCCTGACCTGCTGCCCTGACTTCTCGGCTTGACAGTGGACTTGCCTCATAACTATGGATCTGTCTGGCACTCACCAGGACTGGTGGTTGACCCTGGTTACCTTCACCGGACCTGCTTTGCTCTTTGTATTTGGGCAGTGGGTGAAGGATTTAATAGCGGTGGCTGAGCCCACTGGTGACACTGGGTATACCTTCAACCCCACGGCAACACATGGCACCGGTTCTCTGCGGTGCCCTGAGCCACGGCTTCAAGGCCATTGCAGTATGTCTGTTTATGTGGTGAAAGAGGTCCTGAATGAACAGGTTTACCTGATGTTCCCACAGGTTGCATCTTGCATTTCTGACTGAGGTAGCTGCCAAATGGTTACAGACTCCTTAAGAGATACACATTTCAGGAGCATCTTAGCCTTGCCAGTCAATGACTTCATTGCTTTCTTGACAGGTCATCATCAAGCACAGTAACTAACTGGTCTTCTTGGCAAAAACAAACTACTACCTTTAGGCTTAATAGAAACACAAAGATGTGAATTTATGAAACTAAATGTCTTCTAGAGAGAAAAGTTTGTTCAAATATTTGACATGGAGATGACTGTAAGTTTTGGCCTCTTCTCTTGCCAAGTTTGCCGACTGAGAGACACTAGATATGTGTTTTACGATGAAATGAATTATCTTTTATATGACGTGTAGTCTACTGGAGCGACACATCACTTATGTTGACATAACTTTGTAACAACTCACATACAAATCTGACAATATTGTTATGCAAAGATACAAAATTCTTATTAATGCTTCTGAGTTAATATAAGTTCACTTCTCAATGACAAAATAGTAAGTCCTTTACCACTGAAGGCATTATAAACTCTTACAGCAAGGACTAGAAAAGTCATTCCAACTGTCCTAGACCCAAGTCAGGCAGATATCATATGACAGTCCTGAAATTTGGTTCACAAATAGTGATAGTGTCTCACAATCTATAATATTTATCTTGTGGAGAGAATGATGTGTTTTACAATCTGTAATATTTACCTTATGGGAGGGAATGGTGCCAAACTATCCTCCCACAATTGCATTTAAGTCTGAGGCAAACTATTTTAAAACTCATTTACTATGAATCTCTTACATTCCTGTTCACATTACAATTTCCTCAGTATTTTAACAAATCCAGGAGACGAACCCGTTAGTAACTATTTTTCTGTATAATGGACATGAACTCAGTTTCTTCTTCTTCTGCTATATTCACAGATGCTACATGACCATTTTTAAATCACAGCAATGGATACATTTTCTAAACTGATTATAAAGACAAAAGACTTGACTTTTAAAAAGAGCATTCCAAAATGTTCTACTTTTCAGGTAACTGTGATTGACTTATAACTAATCACAACTATATCAACCCATGTTAAAATAAGCACATCTACCATATGCATTTCCTATTTCTTTTTTTTAAGTTGAAGCATAATCTGAGCCGTCAAAATTAATTATTGTTAACATCAGATGTTGAGAGAAGGCTTCCACTAAGAATAGCTGATAAATATACTTTTGCCTACATATCCCTGTCTGTCTGCTAAAGGACACATTGCTAATATGAAAATAATTTTTAATATATAGCTAATAATACTTAAAACACTTGAACACAATTCTAAACCTCTTATTTTCCATCACCTACAGACTGTAAAATAAAACCAGGGTAGCTCTCACTTTCACCTCATTTGCAGGACAGTGATGTTTTGTTCTGGGTTTCCAATACTACAAAGAGATTACCTAAACAGTGACTTTAAAGACGCCTGGCAAAATTAAGAACCATTAATAAACCCACTTCCCTTTGTGATAGATTTTGTAAAAGCCGTTTTATGTTTCAGAATGCTGAATCTTAATATGTGCCTCTTCAGTGCAGCTTTCCATTGTATCTGCTTTACAGAAGTGATATAATAATATCCAGGAGAATTAAATTCAAACTATGCTGATTTGTTTGGATATGCCACATGGCACTGTTCCTGTTCTCTGACCAGAAAACTATGCAAAGTACTTAAAATCTGAATTCCTGAGTCTGAATTTAAAACTTGATTTATTTAAACACTGGCTGTTGCAAAGTGAAAGTCTTTCAGAGATATCTGTACCAATAAAATTCAATTTTGTACATGTTCGTGTAAAATGAGTCCGTAGGGGATTTCAGATGGCTGAAGAAGTTCCAGTAACATGTGAGTAGAGGTGGGTTTTTGGATGTGCAACATTAGTCACTACTTTTCAGTAACAGGAAAGAAAAGTACAGACAATTGTCTGAGCAAACTCTTTCATACCAAAGAAAAACTCCAAGATGTGTTAAAGAAGATTTGCTACATGTGAAGGGACACAAGGGAAATATAAAAATATCAGGAAGATTTACCTTCTCTGACGCTTGAGAACGCCAAGTGTTTGGCACCATGGAGCGCTCTAAATCACATGTACAAGTAACAGACCCGCTTTATAATATAACTGTAGTCTCTGCATAATGAAGAAGCTCCCAATGCTATAAAGGGGGCTGGAGTAACCAGTGATGGTTACAGGCTATCGAAGGACGACAGCTGTTCACTGCTTGTCTGATCCAAAAATCTGAGAAATACATGGTAATCTTACAACTGTACTAAATACTTACACAGCATACTACCGTAATACTTACTGATCCAGCTCTTATCAAGCACATATTGTCTCTGTTCTGAAGAATATACAGTCTGAATACACAAAGTGGGTAAAAAGGAAGAAGTAAAAGATAAAATATCCAGGCAGAAGGAAAAATGTCATGATATATAAATACAGTATTAATGCCAAAGCTTTTTTTTCCCTTCTAACTGAAAAAATACTGTATAGAAAGGCAAGTGAAAGAGAACAGGCATAGGGGAAGAAATTGTGTCTAAGGGCTGAAGAAAAGATGGAGTGAAGAAAGGGAAAGATGGAGGAGATATATACAGTCTAGGCATGTTATAGTTGAGATTGGAATACATGGTCTAAATGCTGAATGGAAATACTGTTCTAAATTCAAACAGTAGTTCAGGAGTCTCACAGTATCATCTATGTCCAAAGCAAGCAGACTAACATTTCTCCTGTAGATCTGTCCTTTTTGCTGAATTTCTCCTTCCTGAGCTTACCTAAGAGGAGTGTGGGACCCATGATGCAAGTCTGAGTAATCCTAGGGCTCTCAGGATAGTCCGGATGGATGCTAATGTTAATGTCACATTCTCTTCCCTGACGGATTCATTCAACCTAAACTGCAGCTGTCTACAAGTCAGCCATTCAGTCTAACCTATATTATATACTTAGGATGAGATGAATCATCCTTGCAAGTGCTTGCCCATCTCTGCTGATTATTCAGGAAACCTGGATGACTAGCTTAAACTAAATTCTTAACTTGGAGTGTAAAAGGTCAAGGAGAGGAATTCAGTCCTACAACTATATGAAGCTTCTCACTGAGTCAGTCAGTGCCTCCACTCTATCTCCTCTTTCTTTGAATGACATTGCAACATGCCACAACGTACAGATTTTGTATCAAACCACACATGGCTCACTGGAAATGTTCCAGAGTTGCTGGTGATGCCCGCACTGCTCTACAACAAGTTGGGTCTCTCTACCGGGAAGCTTGAAAAGTGTTGTGTATAAACAAAAGCTATGTAAGCGAGGAGGAGGGAGAAATGGCAGAGACAGAAGCATCTGTTCTAGGAGGTCCAACATACTACAATGTTACTGTCACCCTCTAAAATTTCAGCTAAGTTGGAAAACTAACCAATATTTGAGTTCGCATCCAAAGCTATCTGTTAAAGTTCACTGTAATCTATTCAAGTTTCTGTCTCAGTTTAAATATTTTGTCACATTACAGAAAGCTCATTAATATACCCTTTAAACCCCACCACTTTATCTGAGGGTGTGCAACAACACAAATAGCTGATAAAATGTATTCTGCCTCTTGATAAAATTGTCCAGATAGATTTCAACACTTGACAGAAAGGTTATGCTCCAAGACAGGTAACTCACACTGGCAAGTCTCCGTTACAAGTGCATTTTAATGCCTGATTTGCCAACTCAAAGAAGAGAGACAACAGAAATGCAAACACACTTCTGAATTGAACAGTTCTGCAGGCTATTGCTAAAATACACATTGCCTACAAGCTTCCACTGATTTCAAGTATCTAGTCTCTCCAGATCCTATGAAATTTAATGAAGTGCTCTCCTAAGAAGAAGAGGAGAAAACGGGAGCTGCTCTGAGACTCTGGACCAGTCCAGCCGTGGGCTGCCCCAGTGCTGCTTCAGCGGTTTTGCTAGATTTTTTATGCATTGACAATGCTGACTTCCTCCTATATGCCGGTTGCAGAAGTTGTGTGTACAAACACAATATGTAACTATACATGCAAATGCACACACTACTTCTGACTGTGTATGAGTTCCTGGTAATGGCCAACGTGGCTACCTAGCGAACGTCTCCACGGCACGCAGGACTCCTGCTGTAGAAAGCACTGAGAAGCGTGAGCTGTATCGTTTTACATTCGACTACACAATGCCAACCACCCGTACAATCTGTCCCTGAACGCCTCTGTTTCAAGAGACCAGTGCCACAGGTTTGGCAAGTCGCTGGTTATGAAGAAGGAGCGCGCAGGGGGGCAAAATGTAAACGTTAGCTGGGGGAGCATTGTTGTTTTATACTGGGAGTAGCCCTATGCTCTGTAATCTATTTATATTTTTAGGTCAGCTAGAATTAGAAAATTTCCATTGCTAGGCAGCCCAGCACAGTGTGAAGCATTTCTGGGTGTTCAGACGTGAAGCACGTGCGGCCCGAAGGGAAGATTCATTACCCTGTGTTACGTTGCCCCCCAGTCCCTCCCCCAGATGGCACACGGGCTTCGGCAACAGGAAAGCGCCTTAACTTCGTGCAGAAACGTATTACATGACCAGAACACAACAATTAGCACATTTGTAAAGCTTCAGGGATAGGAACAATTTAAGAGCTTTTTGAGGCAGACTAATTTTCTGGAGCTTTTTATCTTCTTCTTTTTTTTTTTTATTATTATTTTGCTTTTCATGCAGGGACAAGTTCTTCTTTGCTACAGGTATTTTCTGAGTCTGCCTTGGAGGATTATTATGTGTAGAGAAACACAAATTATTCAATCACTTTAAAACAGTGCTAGAGAAATGAAAAAGTACTATGTAAGTGGAAACTATTATTACTAATCTCTGTTTTAAAAGCAAGTATCATTTAGATAGGTAAATGTATTGCTGGTTTACAAAATTCTGCACATTTAGAAACCAAAGCTGCTAAACAGACCACCAGTTTGTTTACGTTTGCAGCTTTTCACAAGCTAGAAACTTCAGCTCTGCAGTGGCAAATGCCACTGTCGGATGCTCCACGCTAAGGCAAAAAAGAAGCCAGAAGAGAAAAAAAAAAAAATTCCTGCTATCATTGTCTTCTCATCCTAAAAACTGGCACTGAAATAGGAAGTATGTTCAGTTCCTGTAACTCCCAGGTAAGGATGTAGACATTATATAATTCATATTTTAGCATCTCTTATTTTCAGTACTAATCCCCCATGATTCATGAGGGATACAGTTTAAAACTCCAGCTAACAAAGCCTTTCATAATATTACTACCAAATAATCTTAGACTTCAGAAATTGCTGAAGTGTAATTTAATATCTGTAATATTGGATCAACCTGTTTTGCTATGAAAACATACTGTGGCATATTTTTACTCAGTGATTGATATTGCTTATACAAAAAAAAAAAAAATTGCATTGGTGATCAAGTGGTCATGTCGGCTACCCTTTGGCAAACCAATGCTTTAAAGGAAGTTTAAGCACAGAATAAGAAGCTGCAGGGGAAAGGTTAAAAGACAGGTCACACTAATTCCTTTTTAAAGGACTCTATCTAAGACAGTAGGACACAGTGTAAACTCAAACAAATATATTAATGACAGAAACTGGTATCACATTAAATGCAAGACTTTTGTGACTAACTGAGATTAAAATAAACACTACTATTTATCTGGAAGTTGGGGGCAAGGGCTGAACATTTGAGCAGATTCCTACATCAAAAATGTGTTCTGTACAGAAACTATATGTCGAATTATAGTTATTTGCTTTCAGCTGTTTCTGGCAGTTATTTAGTTTTGTTCTTGTCATGTGTCAGTATTTTTTTCATTTCACTTCTTGATTGCCTACTACAAGTAAGTCTCTTTAGAGCAATGAGATCTTTAAAATCCCTTTAGTGTTTAGAAATGTCAACAATTCGGTAGACTATACATGATGAATAGGCCAGATAGAAAAACCTGCCTCAAGTTTTTCTCTCAAGAGAAGTAAGGTGCTTTGAAGAGCACTTGATTTGAGATTTAGAAGCCTGCTGCTATTCAGCCAGACACTCTTGAGAGCTGTTAAGTCCTGACCCATAGCATGAAAACAGGTTGGAGGGAGGGAAGAAATACGGGTAAGAAATATATTTTGTACTCCTTGTGTAAGTATTTCTTCTAAATACCATTTAAACATTTCTTCCTATAAATAAGTAAAAACCTAAGAGACCAGGCAACCTTATTAGATGATCTTATTTGAATATTTTGAATGTAGCTAGAACTTGCCAGGGGGAACAGCTACAGCACTGGAAAAAGATGAGGCTCTAAAGGAAAAAAAAATATCTAAATGGTTCTTTCCATTTGAATAGACGGCACTGACATATTAAAGCTTCGGATTTTTGACAGGAGACATAGAAAACAAAGAGGTTTTCACTTCAAAATATGCAATGGAAGAATATTAAATGGTTTGGTTTGCTATAACTATAAAAAATATTTTTTTCATCCTTCGCTATCGCTTCCACAGTCTACAACTAATCTCAACACCAGACTACAATGAGTTCATGCGACATCATAAAACAATCAGTTTAAAATATCTGCATACCAATAACAATATCAGATGAAAAGTAAGCCAAACTGTAAGTCAATCCTTTTATAGGAATATCTGTTCTTAACAGTTTATTGTGTTTGTGCACATGCTCCCTCACTCGACAGTACTTTAACTTCATAACTGGTTCCTTGAATAAGAACTTAGTTAATAACCTAA
>JAVJGG010000021.1:21491050-21518863 GCA_035590195.1 Aviceda cuculoides
CCTCTATTTGTCTTATAATTTGACTGAGAAACTGACAGTTGCACTGCGACTGCTGCCGGCCGAGCTCCGAGGGTCACTCCGTGTGCATCCCCAAGAGCCAACAGTCATTATCCTTCCCCGATCCTGATACCGCTGCCCTTGGTGGCAACAGCGTCAGGACTATTCCCGAGTACCAGCCTCTCATATCACACTGTGTTGAGTGCCTTATATTCAGATTTTCTTTTTACCTTATTGCTAAAAGTATACGATATAAAAGCAGTATTCAGTACACTTCAAGTTAGACACCGAAATTTGATCCTGGGTCAGAAAAGAAAAAAGGGTGGAAGAAGAAACGCCTTTTCCATAGTAGTGTGAATTCCACTTTCTTCGCTGAGCTTTCACTTCTAAAGATTTGCAGGATCTTGTTAGCAGGGACAAGGGCACAAGAAGGTGGTAGAGAAGACTAAGTACCCTTGGGAGTGTTCCTTAGGGAGGTGGCAAAGGCAGCAGTGAAGACCTTAGCAGGAATTAATGCTGGCTCAGCATCGATACCGCGCATTGGCTCATTGGCAGGTGTTAATGTGCTCGGAGAGAGTCTGCTAACAGCCCAGGACCTGAAGGAACTCTCTAATCAGAAGGAAGTGAAGCAAGATTGATTCAAAGTAGGACAAAATCTCTTCTATATCAGAGATCCACAAAATCTGTAAAGCTGAGAGGCTCAGCTCCTTTTCTGCTCAGCATACCTCTGAACTGTTCCCATCCAAGGGAGCGACTACTTTGAAATATTTGAAGGTCAGGTTCATGTGCTTCCTTGTCAGCTCTCGCTTCTCTTCTGCACTACCTTTTCTGGTGGGTTTTCCGTAAGAAGGGAAGGTCTAGCACCAAACTGGATTAACCCGTAAGTGATGAGAATCTATTGATTAGCAATATATTCAAGCATTACTTTATTTGGTTAAACAAGTACAGAATAGCCTAGAAAAAATATTCTCAAACTATGGGGAAAGGACGATAAATAAAGAACTACTGCCAATGCTGCCAGCTTGGAAAAAAAGAAAGAGAAAAGAATTACAAACCCACTGGGCAACAGAATCAAACAGGAAAAAGTGAGTTGCGAAAAACATTGAGAACCTGACCTTTTTTTATCTTATGAAACACAGGTACTTTGCAACACACACAATAATAAATATATCTAAATCCAATGGAGTAGTAAATGTTGTTAAAATGGTGAGAATGACAGTTTTGGGTTAGTTCACTTTACATATAAATTCTACACCACAATAGGCTAAATTTGGATACGGTAATGGCGATTTAGGAAAAATTATGTAGAGGATTCAGTGTAGCAGCCATACAAATCTCTTGGAAGAGAAAGAATTTGAGATTTGGTTTAACTCTTCTTTGTCCTTGCCAAAGATGCTGGTTACTAGAGAAGGAAAATCTTGTATAATATGAACAGGATAACACTTCTATTTGGACTCCTTATAAATAGCTTCAGCTGACATTTAGGCATCAAGTAACACGTCAGACAGATGTGGTTATATATCCTGGCAAGGGAATATTTAAACTTTAAATGCAGAAATGTCTCTCACTGGTAGAAGAACAAGGATGTGGAAAAAAAATATGGGCAGGATATTAACTAATTTAGCTAGAATTGTCAATATTGCGAGGAAAATTGCATACGTCTTTTTAAAAGACCTTATTGCTGGGAAAGTAGGTGTATTGCTCTTCTGAGTTTTCTGTAACATGAGTGGAAGTGACTGGTACCAGGAGAACACCTTTGCTTTTGTCAGGTCTTCTGATCCATACTCAGCAAAGGGCAGGGAAGACCAAAGAAATACCTCGGTGTTACTTATCAGTGGGTTAATCCCATGTTCATTTGTGGGACGATATGTTTTCTATGAGGAAGTTGGCTGCCAATTTCATTAGAAGCAAGAACTAGATTTTACTATAGCAACAGAAATCTAGAAAAGTCTTGAAACAGTCTCCTGAACTAACTCTGGATTTCAGCTGCAAGAATAAATGCAGGAAAGGATTTTCTCCATGTGCAGCTGACAACTGACGTGTTTTTTTCTTGATTTCTGGTGCACAATAATTGTCATGTTTTGTTCAGAGATGTAAAAGAAACAAATCTTCTGCATGGAGCTTCCATGAGGAACACTTCACTGCTACTAGTCTAGGTTTCAGCTTTTTTATTTCTAATTATCTAACTGTTTCTCCTTATGCTTCATGATAGTTTCTTTAGCTCTAAGTTAATACTTTCGCCGAGAACACCGATGACTCTTTTCACTGTAATGCTGAATTCTGTATGTAGAAATTTCATTCCAACACATCCCCATTCACTAATCTTTTCTTAGTCCTCCAAAACCCCCTTTATAAACATGTTGCTGTTTTATCCCTCTTGATGCTACACCCTGCTTAATAATATCCTTCAAGGCAAGGAAGGAAAACAGCCAACTATTTCCTTGTGTCCTCTTCTATTCCTCAGCTTCTGCACAGGGGGTCTGACGAGGAGGAGAGGATGAAGTAGCTGCCATGTCCTTATCTATCAGGGGGAAAGAAAAAAATCACACCAGTGAATGATGCATGTGTTTCCCGAGTTCAAAATCCTAACAGGCAGAGCAACTCCATAAATAATGGGGAGTTCTGAGCAACTTCAGCCTTGCCTCTTCCTCCTCTGCTGCCCTTCTTCCTTCCGTTCCAGGGCCAGTAACAGCCACAATTATTGGTGAGAAGAGTAAATGGATAGTTAGTCCCGTATGGCTATGGCCGTGGCAATGGCCTCTTCCAGAACAGGTAGACTTGATGCAGAGTCAGAGACGTATCGTAGTTCCAGTCATTGCTGACTCAGGACTGCTGCCCTTGGCTTTAGGCAGCTCTAACCAGACGCACGTTTTCCAGCACTTGTTAAAGCTCAGCGCACCTCACCCCAGAGCAGTCACGCTTCTCCTCAATACCACCAGCACCTCTCCAAGGTGTCTTACGCCGTACGCGGTCCACTTCCTGAAGTCACAAGACCGCTTACCTAGGAAGAATATGGCAAAAAATCCCCGCTAGAGATCAGCACTTTGAAAGTGCGTTTGCAAAAGGGCTAATACATTGCATGCAAAGCCCGTGAGGCGAAGGCATCTCCGCTCATGTAAAAAACCCAAAAAGCAAACCCACGACTATAACTTATCATTGAAAAACCGCGAAGCACGATGACAATATATTTCCACATTAAATACCACTGTTATAGCATGTGTCTTTAAACAGATACCAGGGTAGCTCTTCAACAAATACAAACAAGAAAGGAAAAGACAGTTACAGTCAATGCTTATTTTTTAAAATTTTACCTAGGGGAGTTCCCACTACTCATGAACTGAGAAAGCACAGATTTAAGAATCAAGATCTATTATTAAAATCCTTACTGCTGAAGAGGTCATGTGTTTCTAACTTCATTCCATATGCCTGTAATTATGTACATGCAGGACGGAAAATAGGTGAGCACTAATACTTTTTCAGAAGGAAAATGTAATTATCTAAATTAATGCAATGTAGTTTTAAAAACCAGTATTTTTAACAACAAAAAAAGAAAAATGAATGAAAAACTTTTTAATGCCATCGTGTTATTAAAGTTGGATTTTTAATCACACCAATTATTTCCAAGAAACACATCATTACGCACTTTTAATGAATTTCTACTTAACAACTTTGGGTGATTAAGTCTTAAGCATATCACACATCATACGTAGGGGAAAAAGACAATTTGATACGTTACATAATATGACATAGACAACACAGGCTGCTTGTTACTTAAGACTTTTAGAAATTTATCTTAAAAAATTCCACCCTTCTTGTCAACGTATCGTTAACAGCGGAGTGAGAATCAAAGTTAAAATAATTTGCTCTTAAGTGTTCCAGTTTAAGGCGAGGTCTTGCACAACATCTAATGACACATCCTGCCTGACAGAACTTGTGCTGGCGAACAACCGCCAAAGCAGACTGCTTTCCAGGTTGTCAACTTCCCGCAACAGATATTTATTGACTAATTAAATGGTCCTGTCACATTCTTGTCTAATCGAAACTTAATGTGAACTAACCACAGCACAATTATAAAGCACAATACATTTTGGATAATGCATTCATTTCCTACTTTATAAGCAAATCTAAAATTCTAAAGGTCTATGTAACCTAACGTGCACATGTAGTTCAACTCAGCCAAACTGTGTGAGAATTACAGCACATATTTATATTCTCTTTGCAATTCTAAAAGCTGCTTGGGTTATGCCAAGACTTAATTTTTCTATTTTTAAAGGTAGCTCTGTAAATTCTATGAAGCCATTTTTTATTACAAGCTAGATGAGTTACTCTGGGAAAATACAACTTGCACCCAAAAGTATACTAGGAAAACACTTTTGCTGGAAGGACTGGACTCCATTCAAGAATACATCACTTCAAGCATAATAAAAACAAAAAAGAAGAATATTTTCATGAGTACCACACAGTAACTGAGAGCCTGATTTTAGAATCTAAACTAGTTTTACTGAAGCAAACACCTTGTTTATTTTATTTGAGTTTATTAGAAGATCCTACTTTTGAAAGAATCATTCCTCCTCTGTTACTTTTACATGTTATAGCCTCAGAAACATCAGGCAGTTGCCAAAAATCTGTCACTTTAAAAATAACTGCCACGTACTATACAAATATCGGGTTAAAAAAAGTTAACCTTCCAACTAAATATTAGTATTAGAAATCCAGTTCATCCTCCACCTTCCTGCTTTGCATTCCAGCCCTGAACTTCCTTATAAACTTTGGCACAACTCTTGCTAAATAGTTGAGTCCAGGTAAGAAATTCCAACTATTTTTAGCAAAATAAGTTACGCTAGTCAGCTTATAGACTCCAGTGTTATGCAGTACTTTCTCATTAGGAACTGAAAAAAGTAAGAGATGGAGTAGTTGCTGGAAAAAGAACAACCTTTTTAATAGAAGTTAAACAAATGGGACATGAAAAAGGAAATATTTTGCTCTAGCTATGTCACCTAAGAGAAAAAACTTTCATTTAGTATACAGGTAAAATTATTAATCAAAGTAAACAGAACTTTTCACTTACTATGTAAGTAAAATTATTAATCAAGTAAACAGAACTAATTATGTAGGACTTTTCCTCCCTCTTGGTATAACATAAATATCTGGTAGCTTTGAAAACGTGAGTAGTGAGTCATGAAGAGCCTAAAACAATCTTATCACACACACAGTGAGACATTGCTAAGTAGGGCATGCACTGCCAACTGCCGGAGCTTCTAACCTGAGAAAGTTTCCACGTGTTTATCTGGGGTCATTATCTTTCCTTTTTCTCCAGTGTGTTAAGGATAGCAGAACTTATAGAGAACCCAGATAACTCCAAGTTGTGGACAACACATTATGAAACCAACTGTTTCAAAAAAATGCTCCGTTATTGCTTAGCCAGCCAAAAAGCCTCCCCAAATAATGTACTAAGCATTTCATTCCTCTAAATTAGTTGATGCTGTATTTTGTTAAACCTCCCATTCCCAAACTACATTCATATACAAGTCACGAGAAACTGAAGGAAAGAAAAAAAGCACAGTAAATATGCTGCAAGAGTTGTATATTCCTATTAACAGCAAACAACTATACAATAATCTTCAACTTACGCACTCCTCTGCATTTTCAAAGTCAGTGATGTACTAATCATTGACGGCTATAACTCTTGCTCCTTTACACTTCTACCATTTTTAGTACGTACCAATCACTTCAAAATAGATTTAAAAACCTTACACCCTTAATGAAAATCATCATCGATTTCAGAAGAAAGCCACTGACTAAACTCAAGGAGATCTACAAGATGAGGAGCTATGCTTGGCGGTGCCAGTGCCATGTTGGGACCACAAGGTCTATTTTGACATATCAACAAGTATCTATAGGATGTGACAGGAAAGATGAAGTCTGACAGTTCGAAAAGAACTGCCTCTTCCTCCAAGAAAATCCACCTTCACAGGACATCTGAAAATAGAAAAAAAATCTGGAGATATTGGGCTTTTAGGTAAGAAGAGGAAACTACCATGAAGAGGTAAAAAGGGAAAATAAGCACCCGTCATTAAAAAAAGGGTGAAATCGGCACCCATGGCTTTTCCCTAGCTCAGAATTGAACATAAAGCATTTTTGAAGCATTTTATACTTCAACTGCGAATTTATCTGATGTCACTAATGAACTTATTAAATTACTTATTTATTTTTAGGATGTGGAACTAGTTGGGAAGGTGGCTGCTGTGCATAAATGTATTGAAGGTTACTGCCCTGTGAATGTTCAGGAAAAGGGGCAAGCTTTGGAGAGAAAGTTGTTCATCTCTTTTAAACAAATTGACAATGACCTTTTCCTCCAAGCCTCTCCTTGATGGACTGGCACATAGTACCACGGGCTGCTCAGTTGGGTCTCCACCATCAAAATGGCATCTGTACATTTCCATATTTTATGACATAAAAAAATTGATGTTGAATCAAGAAAACACATTTTCTGTTAAAAATATATCCTCAGAATGTTAACAAGGAAAGAACTAAAAGTTTTCCTTCTTTTGCCTCTTTCAGCCAAAAAGGACACACTGTCATACTTTATAGCCTAAACAACAAGGAATTAAGACAAACCCCCTGTCTACGGGATGGAGTATCTTAGCCTGAAGGCTGAAAATACACTTTGGAAAATGACACAGAAATTCCTGAACTATCCTTCACTCTTTTTTACCCTCACCCACATTAGTATATTTTGTAAGATATGAATCTTTCAATAGTTCCCTTTAGGTATCACTCAGATTTTTTTCCTTACTCTTACCAGTCTTTTTCAAATGGAAAATAAGTTACTAGAATGAAATGAATTATCATTTGTTTTTCAGATGGTTCTTTCATGTTCCATTAATTTGGGGATGAAATAGAAATGCCAACCAAACAGAATGTTTCTACATACAACCGGAGTTACTTTGAGCAGCTAATTTCTAAGTCTTTACTCACTGAAGATTGCTGAAGAATGCCACTGACGTAACATTTGTGTCTTTTTTTATCAGGCAAGAGGAGGAGGTTTATTAGTCTCTCACTGATGAACGTTCTTATGGTTTTTTTGGGTATTTCATGCCTTTTTTTTTCATCTAGATTCTACTTGCTGACTTGAGGCGAGACCAACAGAAAGAACACTATATTTTAAGGCAATCAGACACAGAAACAGGTTGAGGGTCTGAAGAGGCTTTATTAGGAAGCTGAACGGAGAGCTCAAGTTTTCTGGACTAGCCTCCTACTGATTTGTTTTCTTTCAAGGTGGACAAGAGAACTACTCTTAGGATTATACTGGAAGATTTTTCTTGTGATGAATCTTGCACAGAAATTTGAACAGAGAAAACGGATTTATTCCATTGCACAAAAAACCAAAGCAAGCAAATGGAATGAAACTGCAGTCTATCAGCTGGTTAGGTTACTTCATGAAGTTATTTTTTCATTTTGTTCTAACAAGAAAAAACACGGAAATAAAAGGAATGGGAAACTACACAAAGAAAAATGAAATGAAGATATCTGTCTCATTCAAAGGCGACATAGGCATTATTTAAGTGCATGAAATGCTCACCTAATTTGTCCCTCTAAAATAAAATACCGAACAACAGAAATGATAATACTGTCTCCCAGTTGCTAATCAAAATTACTTTATTATTATTTTGTCCAATTTAATATTTGCTGTGTGCCTGTATTAAAATATGGTTTTTACAAATACAGAAAATAAATCAGGAAATCAAGATTATATTTGCCTTTTTGGCAGCACTTTCCCTATTTTTCCAGGAATTATTTAACATGTATGACACAAAGCTAGCTTGTGGCCTTCACTCTGCACATAAATTTCTGCCAAGCAATTAGTTGAAAGTCACTTTAATGGTAGAAGGAAGTTATTAATTTCTCATATTGAGCAACAGACAAGAACAATAACACTAGTTTATGCTCAAGGAAAGGGCTCAGTTTCATTTGCTTGTTCTTCACTTGAAGAATGAGAAAAAAAGATGGACATAATAAAAATAACTAATAGGAAATTTGAAGAACACAGCAGAAATACAGCTACAGATTATTTACTGTCCGGTGTATAAAATCAAATAATTATTTTAGTTGTTGCATTTTGACACTACAGGGTGCAGAAAATGCTTTCCGTTTAAGAAACCAGTTTCAGATACCATTTCTCTACGACTGCAAACATGAATGGTACTATTTAAAATAATTTTCTTTGCTAGTTATGATTTAATTCTTGTTAAAGAATGTTGTTTTATTTGCAGAATTTCAAGACATTTTTGAGAAGACAAACTAGATGAAAGCTCTGCAAGCAGAGAATTTTAGTAGTGTATATGTAGTTTAATTTATGGTATGCTTTCTCTTTGTTGATAAACTGTTATTGTAAAAATAAAATACAAACTATTTGAAAATATTTATCATTCTCACTACTCTGAACTCTGTATACACACAAATACACTTCAAAAACCAACCTGCGGCCCCTTTTCCTTAAAATTTCTTTTACTAAATTCACATATCATATACTGCACGTTGACAAACAAAACTGGAAAAAGTTGTTAAGTCCTTACACAAGCGGCCAGCTCTCGCAAAAACCTCAGCTGTTGGGAGCAGAGGCTACCGGTACTTCTGCTTGCAGTCCTTGCCCGCTCGGGGAACCATCTTTTGTGCAACATGCCAAGGAAAGTGTCTTTAAGGCCAGAACCTTCCAGTGCCAGAGGGACTCGCACTGAGGGAGACTCACACGCTTGTGGCAGGAACCGAGGCGGGAACTCTGAGGCCAGGGATCTCAAACCAGCTAGCAGAAGGAGAGGAAGCTCATCCAGCGGATAGGAAAAGCCTCCTAACGGCAAACGGTAGGGCAAGTCTTATTTCTAGGGTATGGAATGGAAGAATCATTAAGACAGGATGAAACAGGTTCTGCAGCTGCACCGCTTTGACTCAAAAGCTAAAGAATAATAAATCTTATTTCGCTGCAGTTTCTTAAAGGTAAGCACACAATCCTTAACTCTGACATAGCTCAGCAGAGCTTTTGTTGCCTGTTTCTTAGTTCATGTTCATTGAATAAAGTATTCATTAAATAACAATCCCTTTTTCAGTATAAGCAGGTAGGTATCCAAGTGGTCTTGATCCGGTGCCTCAGGAAGTAAAAAGAGCAAAGAATTCAGGTGTTCCTTCAATGCAAACCAAAACCAATTTATTTATAAAGAAGGCACAGTTTCTTTTTTTTTCCTCTGAAAAGAAGAATTAAAGAAGATACTGTGTCATTTTGTTAATTAACAAGATTACTGAGAAACTCCTGAATTCATTACTGACTCTTCCTCTTAGCTGCAACAATCTTGGCCATCTGCTTTGGTTAATAATGGAGAAAAGCGAAAACACTGAAGAATAAGAAGAATTTGATTCCTAAGGTAGTAATAGATTTTCTTTGATGCATGTCAAATGAAAAACTCCTTATATAAAATTATGGGGCAACTATAATATTAATGTGTATGTCTTTGGTCCTCAGTGTTATACAATGGAAAATCAAAGGCAGAACTTCATTTGTGACAAAAACGAATTGCTCTTCTCTGACCTCCAAACTCAACACTACTACTACCTGTCTCAAAGCTATCAGGTAGTTCTGCTACTGCCTGTTCTGAAGCTTGTTATAAACTCAATAAATGAAATATGTTGGTTTTTTAAGATGTGCAATAAATATCTATCCTCTATATAGGATGGAATGAATTAATCATTAAGGATTTTTAACTTATAAGTAATAACATGGTACTTAACTGTGGAAAAAGTTTATTAAGAAATATATGGAAATCATTGCCTACTTGATTTTTGTAATTTCTCATTTTCTCATTTTTCTTCAGCATATTGTCCACTTCAGTTGCAATTATTTCACAAGAAAGACTTTGTCTTAAAATGTGTTTGCAAAATGTCTGACTTTCTTTAAAGAAGAAGATAAATAAAAAGCAAATTCTCCTAAGTGCATAAAATTGAACGACTTAAGGTAATCTTTTTTCTGAAGGTTATAAAAAGAGTAAATATATATATATACACACACACACACAGACACATATATACCTGTATCTATTTGCATTATGTAGGTGCAGCATTCTTGCAATGGTGTGAATGCATCCAGCTAAACTTAGCTAGCTAAGGTAAACACTAGCTAAACTTTGTTACTGGTCTCTAAGAAGAAAGAATAATTTAAAAAAAGAAGTAATGTTGGAACTCTTTTCCCAACTTTGAAATAAATGTTTTGTCTTTTAATAATTTAGACATTATTAATGGTCCTGGGCACCCAAAAGAAGGAGCATTTTTATGGTCCTACGAACATATGTTTTATGTCAAGAAAACTATATTTTTATACGTAATATAGCCCCATAAAAAGATTACGCTGAAAATAGCCCTAAGATAGAACAAATCATAAAGAACTTAGTGCATGTGTTAAGCCTGTAGAGCCAAAGCATAAAAATAATATTCTTCTGACATTGTGAATGAATGTCACTTTCATATTTTTGTGGGAATATTTACATGGACACTTTGAAGGCAATTTGTGTCTCATGTATGTGGTTACCATTCTTCTATCTTTCAGTATAAAGATAAGATAAAGATAGTTTTGGCTACGCCTGTTACATTTGTTCAGATGGAATACCAAAGGCATTACCTTGGCATATTACTATTCATTTTGAAAGAATGTCTCTGCTCAGTTTGAAAGAAAATGCCCCATATTCTGCTATTAACAATCTGATGCCTAGATATTATGTGGCTAAACCAAAGAAGAAAAGAAATTTGAGAAATATTTCCTATAACATGATAGTTTGGCTTTTTTGAGTAGCATTTGACTCTCAGACCCAATCCTTGTGCTATGCAAGCACATGGAAAGCCGCCTATGAATGCTAATCAAAGTTGGATCACACCTTGCTATTGCTGAAAAGAAATAATTGAGAAGCAGGTAACCTCTCTGTTAAAAAAAAAAATTCATAAAGTGTCAACTGAAAGAACTGCAAACCATGACAAGTTTGATACTTTCTCTACTATTTGTCATGGTAAACCTAAAAGGGTTTGCCAGTAAAACATACTAGAGATTTATATCAATTTGATTTTATTTATAATATTAATTACAGCCTATTTCAACCAGAAGAAAGGCTTTTACAGATGAGACACATTTTTTATTTCCCCTGAAAAACATTAAGTATTCTATCTAAATTACAAATACACTGTATTTTATGACCAGCTGAATCATTAATCAAGATAAGTATGGGAAAGCTAAGGGATCTCAGTTTACTTGACGGCTGATTGCCCAGCAACCATTCCCTAGAATTGTTTTTAGCAGCAGAGCAGTGTTCCTGGAGACCACAGGCTTTCATAGCCTATGTCCTTTTCCTGCAGTGGTACAGGGGAAAACTAAAGAATCCAAACAAAAACATTTACATCCATATTTCAGATGATGTCCATGCTCAGTTTCATTGAATGCAGGTTCACCACAGTCACTTAGCAATGCAAGGTGAGGTCTTTTGAGAACCCAAACCTGATTACAAGTGGTAATCCGTACTTTATATCTGACCTTTGGACTGAAAAAAGTCTATCTGTTTGATGATGAAATGTTAAAAATAAGTTAAAAAATCAGTAATTACTTAAGTGTTATTTATCAAATTATTTGATATGATGGTTGGAACTAGAAGATTAATATATATTTAAATTTAATCTAACATTGTAAAATAGTCACAAAAACCTTCCAGCCCAAGGAAATCTAATAGTTCATTCTTAATCTAACTCCTGCTGTATGTAATCTACCTTGCCACTGCAAAAACTGTTGCCTCTGGATGTTCTCTTTTTCCTACATTCACTACTTATGCCTCTAGCTCACCACAGACACCTTCATTTAGGTAATTTATTTTCCTTGTTTGGATCCTAGTCACTATCACCCTGTTCACTTCTCACACATACCTACATTGTTCTCCGATAAATCTATTCTGTAAATTATTCCAATAGAGAATGGCCCAATAATTAAGGTACTCAGGCAGGATTTAGAAATTCCAGTTTTTCCAGTACTGTGATAGAGATCTCTTGTATGATCCACAGCAAGATACTGCCAGAAATCTAGCCACAGAAACCCAGACTTCTGCCCAGTCTAACTTATTCTGGGTTTTGGCAAAATGGATGGTAAAGCTAAGATCATCTATCATTTTAACTGCTGTTGAGACACTTGAGTTCTGTTGCATAAAAGTTGCAGGTCTACCTTCACTGAAGTAGCCTTCTACAGTCAAAATACTTCTTAAACAGAAGTTGTTACAAGCAAAGATCCTGATCGGAAGGCAGCCACAGAGGAGGGGTGGTTGAACATTTCCATAATAGATTCCTTTCTCTCAGAAAGAAAATAGTATGGAAAAATTTACCAGGCTAAATGGAAAAGCCACTTTAACATGTTACTAATAGCATGAAGGATCCCTGACTTACAGGGCTAAACTAAGTTGAAGGAATTTGGTTCATGCCAGATTTGCCTTGCTATTACATTTTCAGTAGCTTGCCACAAGAATGGAAAGTTAGGTACAACCTTGACCAAAGATTCAACCATAATTTTAATACAGCAATGAACAAATGATTTCTTGCAACATTCCCCCTCCTCCCCAGGTAACCAGTCCAATCCATGGTGCAGTTAATATTCCTCCATTTTACTTTTACTAGACATGAGAGACATACTTTTGGGTACAGAGCCCAAACTGAATTCTTCAGTGTATTGAGAACTTTAGCGACTGCAAGCCAAGCAGAGACGAAGTAATGCTTCCTACCCACACCCACAAATATATTCAGAGTTGCAAAGCCCTTCACGAAAAAGAAAAAAAAAAAGATTTCCCCAGAAATTAGTAGCCTGGATTTTAGCAGAAGCAGCCAAACCAGGGACTGTTTTTGCTAGGCCCATGTATATTCCACAGCACAAGGACCCAAGAAGGCAGAGCAAAAAGGGCAGAATAAACTAGCCAGACCTAGATAGACCTTGACATTCTAGGAAAAGATGCAGAAGCAGCCGAAGTTGGGAGATTCAGATAATAAGAAAAGTTCCTGTAGGTTTGGCCAGTATTTCTCTGCCTTGTGCAGTTTGTTCCAACCTTCTCCCTTAGTCCCTACCTCATTTTCACTTAACACCTATGTTATCTTCCCTGTTGTCCCACTGCCATCATCTTCCTGTGCTCAACACTTTTTTCCTGGTTTTGTCTAAATTCAGCTTATCCTTTAAGTTCCTCTCCCTCCAAATAAACCCAGACGAATAGTAATAATGGCACTGATATGACATTTGGTGGTGTCATTTTCTTTATTTTCTTTGCATGTTATGTGTTTATTCTCTGCCAGGTGTCTGTCTGGATAGAGCAAAGAACACCTGCTTGCTGTATTTGTATACTTACAGGTCCCTATGGCTCATTGGTCCCTACTTGACAATACCATTATAACTACCATTACAAACACTAAACGCCAGTAGTATTGTGAAATATTTCAGTGAAGAGAGGTATTCCATATTGCTTCCTACAGAACTATAGCACTGAATTATTACTGGAGAGACCAGATTTAGAACACAGTATTTTTCATTTTTGCTATAGTCACTGCCCCATTGCTAAATCCATCTCAGTTTGTCTCTATAGACACCAAAACTGTAACACTGACAATATCCTGACATTAACTGAAAGCAGGTGACCAATTTACCACAGGGAAGAAAACTGAATGGAAAATGGAATATTGTTATTTGGCTACTTTTTAGTAGTTAGGTGTCAGATTATCTGTCATACTATTGGATCTTTTAGATGAGATAGAAGATTTAAAGTTCAACTGTCAAGGTGTATTAAAGTCCATTTTTTAAGAGGTCAGCTATTAACCCTGATCTAGCAAAATCCTACCCTTGATAAATAATTAATTAATCTTTGCCCGCTTTAATGCTAACAGGTGGATAAAATAATTTTTACATTTTCCAAAAATAAACTTTTAGCTTTAAGGCCTTGGACAGCTATTGCATTTCATTCCTGAAAGAATGCTGCAATTAAATAATACATGGATGATTTCCTGTATAAACATAGTTGTTACAGTTCTTTGGGATCTCCTATGCATGAAGGCAGTCTGTACATGCACAGCAGTATGTAACGCTGCAAGCCTGCAGATTTTAGAAAGAGAACTTGAACCCCAATACCGAAGTAGCAAGTATCTTTAAATATCAGTTTGGATTCACTGTAATTTTAAGTAATTCTTAAATCTGACAAAATTAACTTACTATAATTATGATTAGCTTTTTCAGCCTAAAATCATCACTGGTTAGTGAATCAGCTAATGAGTGTTTTTATGATTTATTAGTTAAAACAAAAGATTACAAGTTCAAATTCTATTCCTGATTAACTACATTGGAAATGATATACATGACTAGTCATTTTAAAATAATGTTATCTTAAAGTTTAATTAAAGCATGCAAGCTGTTTCGAGTAACTTTGGGTGAAAGGTTCAAGATTATTACAAATTATAAGGAAAACAACTCACAGTATTGGTATTACTAATATTACTAATACGAGATCTAGGATAAGGTGACAGCCTAAACCAATCAAACTGAGTAGAAAATGTTCACTACAGCTGAAGAATTTATCTGCCCTGATGCAGGAATTACTGTGCAAAGTACTATGACCTGTATTACACAGGAGGTCAGATTAAATAATCACAGTAGTCCCCGCACACCCTAAAATCTTGTAATATTTCAGACTGAAAAGGAGTTAAATACAAAGCTCTACTTGCTTCTTTCTTCTGAGTATAAACTATATGAGTGCCATTCAACTATATAAACACATTCATTAGGTTTTCTGTAGGCCTCCTTTCTAAGGGAAGAAATTACATACTTTTGAGCTCTTGAGTGAACTACAGTGTTTTATGCCTTTAATTCAACACTCTTAGGGCTTACAGTTCATTGAAATTCAAAATCATGGGTGCAAACTGTGTTCACAAAGAAAATGTTGACCTTCCTATATAGCAAATGCCTTTTCGTTCTTTTTTTTTATAAAAAAACCCCACTAATGAAGCTGAAGGAGGGAAAAGATTTGAGCTTCCTATTAAAATAACAAATGTAATATAATTCACATATTTCAGCATGTTGGCTACAGCTCATGAAATAAAATACTGCAGCAGAAAGAGCATATTGTTTCTACACATCGAAAATATGCAAATTAGACAAGTATTCAATATTCACTTGAAAGCGAGAAAATGTACCAGACTACCAATGGTATTTAGGAAAGCAAACTGATTGAACATGATTATTTGAATTTAAAAAATGGGTATGGGATTCCCCTCTCTTTGCTTCTTGCCATATATGGTATCTGTGTAATATCCACAGGGCAAATTATTCACTACCTTTTTCAAGATGAAAAGCTACTGATTGGCATCAGACATCAAGAGGGATTTTGGCATTAGAATAGATTTACACTTGATGACATGTCAAAGGCTTGAAACAAAAACTACAGAATTTACTCATGAATGCCGAAGGCAAGCCACTTATTCAATACTAGCTCAATGCACATCTTTCCAAGGATGGCATTCAACCACACCAAGAACAAAATACAGCAAACAAAACATGGTTATACTTGGAAATGAATGTGCTTGACTGGAGTGAACAAAATAACAGCCAGCATTACCTGTTGCCAGCTGTCAGTGAAGAATAAAGAACTGTAACATCCTTGTAATAAAGAGGGAAACAGAATCCAAGCTTATAATGAAAATACAGCAGTTAGTGGGATGAAGTAGGATCAGCGGCAGTATGTGTGGGCAATGATAACTCCCACTCCGAGCCTACTGTTCCTCTAGCAGATGTGCCCTCACTTCTCTCTTCCCACAAACACTTGAAAATAAAGACAAACTAATTAGGAGAGTAGGCACAAGGTGTAGTGCACACTGGTGTAAGAATATATGGCATAACGCCAAATTTCGCCATTTCTCATTCAACCTCCGTTATGGTTATTTTAAAAATAATGTCATTATTTGCATTACAATGGAGTGCTTGTAGAAAATTATTACAAGTGTTGACAAGATCACAAATATTTTGGCACAGCCAGTTTAGTAACCACTGAACATTTTTCTGCTGACTTTATGTTAACAGAATAAAAATAGAGGTATCTCATTTTAGTATTGGATGTGTGGCAAAGACCATCTAAATAGGTTTGGTACGAATAACCTGTGAGCAATGACAAGCATATGTAGAGTAGAATTCATAAACAGAAGGAAACATGAGAAGCACAAGGGAACACCCAGTCACCTATATCACCCCCACGGAAATGAAAGATTACTTAATTTGACTGGCATTGTTCTGTAACTTCGTCCTTCTAGAGACCTGCTCATGTCACGTCTCACATACCAAGTGAAAAGATTGCGTTGTGTGGATATGATAACAAAAGTTGTGAGCATAGTTTGTCTGAAGTACCTGCAATTTTAAGGAAACTAAAGGCGCAACTTGCAGAAAATCAGACAAGAATGAGAAAAGTTTGTATCTGTATTTTCCTTACCACAACAGATTCAAAGTAGAAGTGAACATATTTTTTAAAGACTCCTACAATTGTATTTCAACTCCAAGTTAGAGACAAGGCAAATTCATTAAGGGTTTAATATATAAAGTATATTTTGGTCTTTATTTTGATAAGCTGTATGCTTATGTTAAGAGGGACACCTAAGTGTTCCTAGAAGAAATAACCAATTTTGTAATGGATTTTCAAGTACTGTGTATAAAATATTCAGGAATGTACAGGTTAACATAGTTACTGTTTATTTAGAGCATTTTCAATGGCTGCACATACTGTAAATTATGTAAATTTTTTAAATTCAACTGTTAATCAGAGTGTTAGAATCACCATCTCCTATGGGAGATCATTATTCAACTTTTCTGATAAAGATATTGTAAAGTGGCTAGATGAAGTAGCCATCATATTTCATTGCTTTTAAGAGGTACTGAGTACTTGTAAATACAGCCAGTTCCTTTAGGTCTGTACAAATGGCAGCTGAACTCGTTGAAAATTTGGTAAAATTTGTAGATGCAAATCACTTCAAGAAAACTGCTTCGAAATATCCCACCTCCTTCTCCTAAGGTCTCTTCCAAAAGACAGTGAAAGAATTATTTTCTCTTCAAAAAGTATCACACATTTCATATTAGACGCTGATCTCAGAATAGTCAAGCAATTGAAAAGTAGACAAATTATAGATTCATGAAGAGTGTCTGTGGCATCTACGAAAAATATTCTGGATCAGCTTTATGGTTCAAGTGGCTGTGCCTAAGGTGTCTGCCACCACCAGTCTCAATTTTTTGAGAAAAAATAGCTGCCACGAATGGAGAAAGCTTCATTTTCAAGAACAATCATTGACTTCAATTCTTACTCTAACAGACATCCACAGGAAGGGAATAAACTGACAACTGAAATACAATGCATGTGGGAAGGTGAGAAAACAATATTTAACCAATATGCTAAACCCATACCTTTTAGCACTTCTCAGATTACTGTTGCTCAGTTCCAAAAATGGCATCTCCCTTTTCCTGCATAGTGGGGATGCTCTCAGCTGGACTTCTGGATTATAATTAATGCCTTCTATATGGTAAATAAATACTAAGAACAAAGACAGCTACAGTGCATAACGTAATTTACCAGCATATAATTTTAGCACTGCAATAGTCACTAAGGACAACTTCTAAGTGAATAAAAATATGGATGAACTTTACTGATTTTTACAAACTTTTTATTAAATTATCTTCATTGATTTGTAAGCAAATACATGTTATTGGCTTAGATCTGGGAGGATGCTGTTCCACAGTACTATGAGGTTGCTATGGCAGCAATTTATTGTGGAACAGCAAAACGATTACACATCAGTAATTCAGCATACATAGGTAGGTCATCAAAAATAGAGTTTCGTAAAGATTTCTATATTATATGGTAACTCATACATGCAGGAACCATTCTATCAACTTTCAAAATTTGACTATGCATATCTGCGTGATCACCTCTATTTGTGTTAAGACTCACCCAGGATCAAAACACAAAACATTTATGTGAAAGAAATTTTAATTTTATTTTGTATATATAATTAACACTATCTAAGCTCCTTCAGCAGTATATATACATATACATACACACACACACACATATACTGTGTTTCACATACAAAGGGACACAACATGCTGTTGGGCAATTAAAGTATCTCCCTAGCATGCACCTTCACAGGGATGTAGATGCTCATACTTATTTATCTGAATTTGTAACAGATGATTGTGGAAAAGGTATTTCACTAATCCCACTCTGTTTTGACTGATCTCTGAATTAGTAAAAAAGACATTTTACTGCTCTGCTTTTCTTCTATGTAAGATTATACACAAACAGTGCTGGACTCATTAAGTGGTTGGAACAGTGGAGAACCCCAACAGAACAATTCAAGTAAAGCAATTTAAAAAATCTCAGACTGCTATGGAAATGAGAGACTAGAATTCTAATTTAATGGATAGTATAAACATAAACCAAAAATGCATAGAATTGTATACATAGTATTGGGCCAGGAATGATTTATTTAGATGTAACATTGGATTAGGCTTTTGTCAAGTTTTTATTAGTTTCTTTTACATACTTATGCAAGCGTTATACAAAATTACCAGGAACACATGCTTATATGAAACAACAATAATGTGACAAAGAATTAAAAATAAAACAAATGCAGTCTGTATCTATAATGCATCAATGGAAATTGCTAAAGTTCAGCAGTCCAGATTGCTTTTAAGCCATTTATCATACCATTATTTTATGTCAAAGACAAAACCAGTTGTGAGAAGTCTGTTGAACGAATAAAGGTTTATCAGCTAGAGCAATAAAATGGATTTGAATTTTAAATGCAGAACTGTGAAATTTGGTGTGAAGACATGTAATATCTAAGAAACGCTTCAAGCCTCACATACTATAAGGTACAAGGTTGAGGGGACATGTGTGTAGAAGGACGCACCGGATATTCATTTGAGTAGGAAGACTGGCCTCCATTTCCAACTGGAGAACAGTCAACTGATAACCCCACGGGATGAGGAGACAGAAAGAGGTGTAGGGAATCACCTTTTTCACTTGGACCTTGAAAATCACTGGACATAATTTTCTGAATGTCATCCAGATCTGGATGACTGCAAATTACAGGTGAATGTGAATAAGTGATTTATAGTCAAAGTTACTATAATGCGACCACTTTGTTGTATTTTTCTATTGCTTTAAATCTTTTTAAACCAATCACATATGTATCTCAATCACCTTTTTAGTGAATGTTAGGAATCAAGCATCTGCATATCTGAATGCTAAAAACTTGTATGTATAAACTACTTGGAACTATTTGTACAAAATGATTTATGTTGTACATACCAAATACTCAACATCTGTGTATTTGTACTATTTGCACTACTAAGTACTATCAGCCTGCTGAGAAGTGCTTTTATCCTTGAATTTTGCAGACTTTTGATTACAACTACATTGTTAAAAATATGGTTCATATTAAAGTTCACCAAGTAATGTAGGCATATAGTTCTTTAACCTAAGTGGTCTTCAAATCAGGCCACACATATTTGCACATAAATCAGCATGCAGCGAGAAAAAACCCTATTTTCAATGCCTAAAGCTGCAACTTCTTTTTTGTAGTAATAATGCAGGCTGATGGGCTCAGTCTGGTTGATGGTAGTGGGGTAGTTAGTAATGGATATCCACATTTCTAGAAGCTGCATTACTGAAGTGGCTCCCTCTTTTAAGATAAAAACGAAAAACCACCAACAAAGTGAAAAACAAAGCCTCTGACTATTTTACTGCTTAATACTGAACATTATTATACACAACTTTGAAGCCATCTCTCAACTTTTAAAAATTAATAAAGCAAATTAAATTAATAGACACATGGAAAGAGTTTCAATGTCACTTCTACTCTGCATACTTTTTAAAGGACATTTTAAAATATGCTGGGTCCTTGTGTCTGTAATTTAAACAAGTTTATTCAGAAGACGGCTTTTGATGACATATTCAGGGCATAATATATGCAAAAGCCATACCTAATATTCATATTAGGCAAAATAATGCTATGTACGTCAAAAATAACTGTCTGCACTGTTTTTACCATGACTTATTCATATACTTAGCACTGCTTTCATTTACTCTACAAAATCATCTATGCAAAATATTTGTTTCTCATTCCATCACCTCTCCACTTTTAAGTAAAATGAATAACGCAATCATCATAAACATGTATTAATTCATTTTGTCTTATGTAATACAGTATGCGAGCGAAAAGGTTTTCCTCTTGTGACTGTGGAGGAAGAAAAGTTATTACTCCATCATTTTGTAATGGGAATCCTGCTACAAAGATCATAGTAAATGAATTTTTTAATTGTTTAGTTTTGACTCTTTCAGATGCCTTTGGCAGGTCTATCTAATACTGAGAGTTTAAACTTCAATTCTTATCTATGCCTACATTTTGGCAAAAATTGGCAGCTTTAATAAAAGGGACCAAAAATGTCACAAAACCCCTACACCTGACCTATAATTTCCCACTAATTATTCCACACTCTGTCTTACACTGACAATAAAAGTTCTACTGACAATGTAAGTTATTCTCTTTTATTTAACCAGACTTCTCTCTTTTGAAGGGCAGATGTTTCCCCATTAATATGGCAGAATGTCTTTGTTTCCTCACCAACCGTAGAGACAAATGATTAGTACAACAAACTCTGGCAGTTTGCCTCGCAGTTACTTGGTGGAGACAAGTAAAACTGTTTTGTGGAGTGTTTAAATATTTCGGAATTCAGAACAACCCCCTCGAACCTTTGAAATTATCTGTAGATACTGACATTCAACCCAAAGTTTAGCTTGTGTTCTAAAAATTGATTGCAGTGACACTTCTGCTCTACACAGTTCTCTTACCAATTTAAGTAGTGGCAAAGTAACACCAGGAGGCAAAACAAATCTAATTTGATTTACATATAAAATTGAAATAGCTTGCTGGACTTTTGTAGAAGTACGTCAGGGTTTAATATAGACAGTGTTAAAATGTGAAGAAGCTGACCTTGATGGTGCTGAGTCATGTAAAAGATATTTATGCCTTTGGAACAGAGCCCTCAAGATGGCCCTACTAATGTAATAAAATAAAAAAGACAGGAGGGGAAAGAAGAGATACTTTCCCTTGGCAAGGGGACCATATTAAACTTAGCTACACAGCTATCGTTACAGATCTACACTCTCCCAATGTTAGGAATAGTTAAAAATATCACATGAAGAGGAAATGTCCAAAGCAAGACAAGACTGTAACTAATGAAAATTTCTGGCAGAACTCAGAAAGATTCATCTGTGAGAGACACTGTTAGAGAGGGAGAGACACGAGCCTGGTATGATTCAGATCGTAATTCACCTTCTCTGCTGACACATCCTACTGAGGTATTCAGTGAAGACTATAATTACAGCTGAGATTCGATTCATCAGAAAATTTAACATATCAGCATATAAAAATAGAAACTATAGGCTAGCCACAAAAGGTAGATCAATTCCAGAACTTACTGAAGGTGAAAACTAAATTAGTTAATGGCAGGATATAAATAAGATTACTTCCACAAACTTAGTAAGCTCACACTTTAAACAGTCCTGTCGATGCGGCAGTAGACGCTCCCAGGCAATAGGAGGGTCTAGGATTCCCTCCACAGAAAAAGAACTCACAGAGCCTTGGACTGCAAAGACAGCTCTAGAGATGTGATTTACAATGTCTACGACGAATGAGAAATTGTCAAATCGGTCAGACTGATGAATAGAAGGAACTGTGAATGGGAAGCAATTTTTTTTTGCTACAGAAAAATAGTATCTGAGTGAAATACAGAATGAAGTAAAAGACAATAAAGGCACCAAATAGAAATTCAAGGAGGAAGAGATACAGGACAAATCACTGTGTTGCAGAAAAGGAAGTACACCACCATCACCTTATCGTGTAATCCAAACCAAAAGTACTGGGGGAGTTGGGTACTGATCAAGTGATAAAGAAAATCTGAAAGTGAATAATTTGATTGTTTATTGGACCTGTTTTTTACTGTCTGCTCCTCTCGGTCAGAAAAATACTTAAAATAATATTGAAAAAAAAAGTGTGAATATGATTTGTAAAATTCTTTGTTTTGTAGGAACACCACAGGGTATTTTGAGGAAAGAAAGCAACAGGAGGAAAATTTCTGTAAATGATGCTATTTGTTATTTCTCTAACAAATCCCCTCAAAGGCTAGAATCTGCTCAGTTTCTAGTCTTTCAGCTCATTTTACATATGAAAATGTTTGAGTACACAGATTTATTTTTATTACTGTGTTATCTATATCATGTTTCTTAGATGTTAGTCTAATTGGATGAATTATCTTACTTCCTACTACTTTCAATATCTACGCCAAACTGATCAGAGTTATTTCCTCTTCACCCACTAAGAGAATTATTAACTATATTATGAAACATGACACTAATCCATTATCTGTTTGGTATAGTATAAGTATTAATACAGCATCCAAAGCATTCTAGAATATATATGTATATATATATACACACACACACACACTGAAATATAATCACCCTAAAAGACAGAATAATGTATCTGTTTTCTCTGCGACACAGTGAATACAGGGTAATTTCTTAATACTTAGCTGGTATTGATTAGCCCCAATTGAAATAACTGAGCTTCTTCAAGATCATGACATGTTCTTCCCTTTAACAAAATGCATCAGTTTTCAGTACAAGTAAACATTTTTTAAAGGAATATATATATATAAAGCTTCATAACAGTAGAGGTTCAAGTTTATTACAATTTTCTTCTGAAGTAGACATGAGGAGGACAAAAGTGCTCCAGAATTTCAGAGTAAGCTCTCCATGTAAAATACTTCTGTATTTCACCAATTTTCTCTTAATGGCAGTGCCGAGATCAACATTGGATAATACATTATGCAGCCTATTTTGATGTTACTTATAAACTCTGGTTTTGAGTATCTCTTTTGCTGAAATTGTCAGAATCACTTGAGACATGCAAATTTATTAATACTGTACTTGAGAATATCTGACCACCTAATACTATGCATAAGATACCCTAACTCTTCTGAATTGTAAAAGTTATGTACATGATTAATAAGGCCTCATCCTACAAATAATTTAATGCACAGTTTAGTTCCTCACTGACACAAAGCTACTTCTGTGCAAATTGATCAACTATTTACATGACTGGAGGTTTCACAGGAATAATGGCTTTTTGTGCTTATTTTGCAGTTCTCAGGGGTAGAAGTGGCATATTTGAACTTATAATTTGAAGTTATAATGATTTTTTTACAGTTACTACCTGAGTAAAAAGGATTTGGAAGACCATATTCAACTTCCTGTTTTGATAAGATTGTTATAGGTGTATTAAAAAGGGACTTATATAAGAAAATTTTATATTGAGTTCTAAAATGAGAAAAGTGGATAACATATTCGTGTTCAGTAAGTCGCATTTTTCTAACGTATTGAGCCTTTCTGCTTGTGACAATGTAAAAAAAATCCAACGTTAAGTCTCTCTTATGACTGTCTCCTATCAAACAAGTGCAGCCTTTGTGTTTGTTAATAAAGCGACACCTGCTACAATTCAGTTGGAAAAAACCAGGGCAATACTCTTAATGAAAGATCTCATGGCAAGCACTGTTAAACTACAAATGATGCTAACAAACACCAGTGTTAACTATTGTTATGAGAATGTTTTCTAACTTTTTAAAACTGCACTCAACTTTTCCTGATCTTTATATTTAATATTTGAAGTAAATCTGTGATACGGCCATATCAGTTGAACTGGAATCATCACATAAACTGTTATTGCTACTAAAAATTTCGTCATAATTACACCCTTCTGTACATAAAGGCATTATGAATAATATTTATACAACACATACATATCTAATTATGTTAGATCAAAATATCTTTTGCCATTTATATTAACATTTGTGTCATTTTACCAAAAATGGCGTCACCACCTATGACCAAGTCTGATATGCGGCGAATCTTATTGGCATGAAATGCTCCGTAAAAAATATGTACTAAAATTAATGTAGCTCATAAATGGGGAAAAGAAGAATGATTTGGGATAGCAACAGAAGGCATGTGTTTGTAAGAAGAATGTAAACTTTTCCTACACAGGTATTTGATTAAAACCAGGCTGCCACAAAAAAATCCAGTTACGTTCTCAGTCAACAAGATTTAGTATTACGGCCTGGTTTAATAAAACAATGAAATTAAACACTTTAAAATCCACTGGTAGACACATATTGCCTTAACTCTGTGCAAGAGTTTTACATGCAAAAATAATTAATGGGTCAATTCTTAAACTCTCTGTATCTTGTAATTTTCTACTTCAAAATGTTATTAATCCACAATGCCTTCCATGACATTACATTTAGGTTAACATACTTATACTGATATATTTTAACAAGATAATTATGTCAAAGGTTATCATCAACAGTTCATAATAAAAAGTTATGCTCAAAAATAAAACTTATTATTTATAGTTTAGACTGCATAATAAAGTATTAGTAACACAAAATGTTAATTAATTTCTAATTCTCTATTCTTTTATTTAGATTTCATGAAGGTTGATTGGACTTGATCCATCATTTTACGGAAAATTAATTATTTCAAATACATGCACCACTTTATGCAACCTGCCTGATTTGCATTGAAGAAAATTCAGCAGAAGTAATTGAGGCACAAGCAAATACTGGCACTGACTGAACTCAATTTTCATTCCAAATTTCTGTAAAATCCCAAGACACAACAATATCAGATGCAAGGGGAAAACAAACAAAAGCAATGTGTAAAGGGAACATGAAGAGAGAATATTACAAGAATCAGAGAACAAAGGGATTGCAAAACTATTTTAGTGCCATAGATGAACAGTGAGGGCTTCATTCAGGCAAGGTGGAATAAGATATCATATGGCATCCTGACAATTGATGTCTTCATTTAAATGTAAGAATTTACATTCTAATTAGAAAGAATTTACATCTTAATCAGAGGCAGCTGTATTATCTTGTTACTGTTTTTTTCAAAGGTAATGAACTAAAGTACTGCTGTGCTTTTTCAACCAGAAACTAAATAGACAGCATACAGTGTTATTTTATAGCCTACCTGCTGTAAGCTGTTATTAATATTTTCAAAGACTAAATTCCAACAAAATCTTTTAAAATAAAAATTCTATTTGACATTTCTCGAACGATATTATAAAGACTTATTTAAAATATTTAACCAATACCCTTTCTAACTTATATTTTTAAGTATATGTAGTCATAAAGGTATCATTAATATGGCACCAATGAAGCACGCTTTCCTTTTAGGCTTCAACTAACACAGTATAATATTGGGGGAAAAAAGTATTTGGGAATTTTTTTATTAACAAAACAGTTCCACAGATATTTCTCCATGTTGATATATAATACCTAAGGAAAAATCAATTAAACAGGATCATTCTGTAGCTCATGTGTAAATACACTTTTAATTGAGGCCAAATTGAAATGTTCTAGATGCAAGTTCTAAAGGATGAGTCCGGCCAAAGAACATACAGCTGCTTTTAGAGGCATTTTTAGACTTATGAAATCATGGCTTACTAGTTCAGTCTAAATGTAATTTTTTTGGCTCTTGCACAATTTCAAAAGTTTTGATGTCAATATACAACTGCTGTTGGGGAACTTTAAGTATACAAGAGTGCAGCAGGAACTAAAGACCTTTTTTTCTTCCTATGAACAAATTAGACATGGCCTGAGAAGTTCCTGGTTTAGTTCCCAGCCCTGCAAAAACTAACTCTGGAAAAAAATTGTCTCACTACTATTTTGTGTCTTCACATTTGTAAGATGTCTCTCGCAGCTCTATGTCTATTCAGAATGGAATATCTTCGGGGCAAGATAATTTTATTGCTACGAAGTATGCAATGTTCAATTCGATGGACACTTCCATAAAGAGTACTGATTTAGGACGCAAGATCTTTCACCACACTTTCTCTTCCTTTGAACTCTGGAAATGCGTATTTTCACGTATCTTCTATTACAACAACAAATAAAAAACCCCAACTTGGAATCTTCCATCACCTTGGAAAACTAGGTAGAAATTACTGAAACAATTTAGTTCATTTGCCACCACATGGGTTACATGAGTTGGCACCAGCCAGAAAGACTCACATCCCGAGACAGACAAACATACCGGCAGAACGTCTGAATCCCCAATGTGCTGATGAAATACAAAGCATTCAGCTGGATAAATGGAAAGGACCAGTTTTCCGACAAAGATTTGCCAAGTCCATCACTATCTGTGGCAGATAACAGGACAGGTAGACTTGCTGTGCGTTCAGTGAAGGCAACTTCTGCTGACCTGCATGCAACTTCTTTTCAAACCCAGTCCCTCAGAATGTGGCATGGAGAGTCAAAGCATGCAGAGGGGGTTTTTTTGGCTTACTGGTTCAGGCTAAGCATCAGTCAGCATTTATGGCTTTCCTGTGATTACAGATCAAATTTATGGGACACCACCACTAAGTATTAAAAAGATAAGATTAAGAAAACAAGAGCAGTAGAACCTCCTGCTTCATCCTCCCGTACAATCAGGAACATAATACATCTCAAAGATATACTGAAAATTTTGGCTTCTCTTGATCTTTATGGATAAGAGAGGAAAAGAGATCCTGGAAAATCCATACTTACCTAACTTTTGAAGACAAGCCTAAATAAAAATTTCACAGCACATATCTTGAGAGGTAAAGCAGATCAGACTTTTTTACTCTGTGGCAGAGTTTTCTGAAAACTACAGCTAAATGAAGGCAAAGGACTAATGTAAAATTTCTGCTGGAGACCTTAATTGGTCTTTGATGAAATTTTTTACTCCTGTTTTGAACTGTTGAGAAATACAAACCCCTACACAAGCAACCAAAACAATGTCTTTCCCCAACATTTGTTAGTATTTTGAAGTAATATCACATAACATATTATTAGCAATGGAAAGATACCTGACAAAATTATCAGCATTATCTTCTGGTATAACTTAGACCACTATTTTCATTTATACAACTGCTTTACTTGCGTAATTCTAATTTGTTTCCGATACCACCTTCTAGATTAAAGGGTTGTTTTTTCACAGAAAGCCATCACTTTCCACTAACTTCACCTAGTATTACACACATGATATATTGTATTGTCATTCAATTTCAAATTTTGAGTATCATTCCCTTGCTAAAAATAACAGTGTATTCCATTTAAATTTTGAAACTAAGATGTTTTTACTAGCACTGTATTGTAGCAATGCTTCACTGATCCTGAAATCAACCTGAACATACAGCCAGCATCAGCTTATTTAAATTGTTCCTTTTCTGAAATGAAGTAGAATATGAAGCCCCTACTGAACCCGCTTCTGTTACTTAACCATCTTCTAAAATTCCATCCTACATGTATTTTGTAATTTCATGATTCATCACTACCAGCCTTTTTTTCTTAGCAGTATTACAACAAGCAGATCTTTGCCCTGTTTCTATCTATTGTTACTGTAATAGCAAATTTTTAAAACATGAAATTTTACTATCATATATGTAAGTGAACTAACGATCTGAGTATGCAAGATAGTGCTTTACAGTAAAAAAATAGGTTTAAAATCCAATAAAGGTACCTAGTGAAATGCAATATTTCAAAACACTACTATTTTACCATTGTGAAGTAATCATGAAATAGAAAATGTACTGAGCTTCACAATATAATTTATTTTATACTTTGGAAAGCATCTAACCAAACACCTATGGGTA
>JAVJGG010000021.1:21524807-21590061 GCA_035590195.1 Aviceda cuculoides
TCCCCCTAGCAACCCATATGGGGAAAAATTCCTTTAACAGAAAAAAAAAAACCAGAAGAGTTTCTGAAACTCCAACAAGGGCCTTCCCCCCACCTTTGCCTCCTGACAGTTTGCTCCAGAGTATTGCTGTTCCTGTATTTAGGATCGATCGTTCTCCCAACTTACAGTCTCACCCCGCTCATGGTCAGTTTAAACCCATCTGTTCCTTGTGCCAGTAATGTCTTTCAATCTTCCTTACATGTCCTTCTGCCTCTCTGGTAAGCTTTCACGATCATTCCTCCCAGCCTAGACTTCATCAGATGGGTCAATCAAATATTCTAATCTCCTCTTGGATAACATAATCTTCATTCTCCTACTATCTTAGCATCTCCTTCAGCACCTATTCCAAACTCAGTTTATCTTTTCAAATCATAGCTGACAAGAAATGTATGTATTTCGTGAATTGTGTAACCAACACTGCACTAGCACTTCCATTTCTCTGTCTCCTCAAACGTCCTAAGATACCATTTCTCTTTATTATGTGTAACCTTGCATTGATTGCACATGATTATGGTGTCAGTGACTAGACTTTCCAGAGCTTTGTCCCTGGATCCATTCTACTACAGAGTCCATCTTTTTGTGAGAGATGTAGAGGTGAAACTGTCCTATGTCTTGCAATATTTGTCTTGTCAAATAGAAAGGAATAAATGATTAAGGCAAACATAAAGTTATGGTGATAAAAGTCATAAAAAATCTATTGAAAAAAGTGCTTCCAAAAATCTCACAAACACTTTAAAGAAACTTCAGTAATAATAGCAGGAGAAAATGGGGAAAAGAGGATGCAGTAAAAATTGTATAATGGTCACTTGCTAATTTTGGTTACTCATCTCACTGGCTAATTGACCCTGTGCATATTCCTTTGTGTTAATCACCATACATTGCATGTCATAATAGCTAAGATGATCAGAATTTTCTTATACTGCTATTTTTAGTAGGCTTTACTGGATAATGTTTGAATTCTTTGATAACCAGTAAAATATCTTTCTGTCAGAGGAGTTTTACTTTTTTTTTTTTTTTCCTGGTTAATTGTTAATTGTGTGTAGCACAAGGAAAATAATACCACCTTAACTAGTTGTCACCTTAACTAGTTATATTATGACTTGCACTAGTAAGTATTGACTTGGACAAGTAAGTATTGACTTGCATGGAAGTTTGACTTCCATGCAAAGTTTTTCTAGGCCCAGTTTATCTTCTGCAAAAAGAATGGAAACTCAGACCTGATCCTGTAGTGGAAGTGATGAACTGAAATATGGAATTAGTGAGATGGTACTCGAGAAGGAGAAAGAAGTTTGAGACTATAAACCCTACAGTAATATACCTCCAACCTTTGGCCAAGCGCTCTGCTCTGGTAACTTCCTCATTCAGATGGGACTTCTGGGAGGGCTTCTCAATAGACTAAGAGACTCAGTAAGGAAAAGCTGTTATGTGGTTAACGTTGATAAGATACTTCATGAGTTAAGTAAGGACTTGGGCTGTAAAGTAACCGTTTCTTGATTACAATGGTTTAGGCTGATTGATTGTTACTGTTTGTGAGTTTAGTGATAGTAGTTTTTAGACATACCAATCTCTCCCTCTCAAGGTATTTCCTGCAGTGTCTGCAGACCTGCTTGTTTAGTTTAACCTACTTCTACATTAATAGGGGAGGGTCAAACTCCCAGACCAGCTGTTTAACATATCCACACATGCCACATTAGATAGAGTGAATATCCACTCTCTGAGGAGTCACCTTCCCTAACTGAGGTTAAATCTAAAATGTCTTCGGTATTCATGGTAGAAATCATCTTCTTGTTAACACTTTTCTCAAGAGCTTTTCTCTAGAGCTCTAGACCAGCTACTCTCTATTATCTTTGTCAGCTTAAGCTATTCTGCAAGGTTAATAATTTAAAAAATGATCCCACAAAATACCTGTCTGGAATTCACATACACTTAATAGCATTTCATTAAAAACTGAAATAAATGTGCTGACTTTTTCACAGAAAACACCTAGGCCACTTTCTTCTTTTAGCAAATAGCTGAAGAATGGAAGAGTGGTCCTGTTATCAGTGGAGACAAAAGACATGGTGGGTCCTCTGCTTTGTACAGAAACTATAGCATTAATAATTAGTGGTCTTGCATGAAAAATACGTATTGCGTTTAGAAGTCAGACCACATAATGGTGCAAAGGTTCCTAACTGGGGATGTTTGTATGCTGTGGCAGTTGTGCTAATAACTGTGCATCGGGAAGTTATTACAAATTTTTCCCCCCATTGGTTCTACGTGAAGTATAAACACTTTACTTCCTAAAATTACGCAAAAACATTCCTCTGATTGTGTGCTTTTGAAAGAAAACTTTTGCAATTAAATGGCCAGGGAGAAAAAAAAACCACCAAAACTCAATAAACATCCTGGGTAATAAAGGGATATGCATACATAAAGTGTTTCTGAAGAGGCACGCTCCAGGCCAGACAGGGACCAGCTATTACCCATGGCGTTTCCAAGCAACACTTAGGTTGCATTCTTAAAATTAAAATGACTTCTCTTTCATTTTGCAGAGCAATGGGGTTTAAATGGAAGGGACACACATGCCCTTCAAGTGAAAAAAGGAGCTGGAACTTTGCATGGTTACTTATTCTCTGCGTAATTGAGTAATGTATGAGTATTCCTGTTCTGTAGCACAAAGATTCATTTATTGTGGCCATCACTGTAATGTGTGAGCAGGTGTGTATATCAGATGTAGCACACCAATGTTTCTGTATAGATTTATCAATATCAAATTACAAATTCTGGTTTTTCGTAATCACCAAATTGTTCTGTGCTAGCACAGTTATCTTTCTATCATGTACTTGGTGCTGGACAGGGATTTAAAGTGACAATAACAGGTGACTAACAAAGCAAAGACAAGAACAGCTGGTTGCCTCTTATCAGCATCATAAGATACCAGCTGCAGTCCACAGGTCCTGCTCCTCCACAGTGTTACCCAAATAAATCAGCTAATGAAGTCCCTGGATGAGGGATGTGAATTCATAAACTAGGGAGAAGTCAGCTAATATCCTAGAAAACATGGGTGTAAGTAGAAGACTTTCCCACTGCTGCTTGAGGAAAGTGAATGTAGAGTTCTGCAGGGTGAAAGCTCAGACGTGGAGCTGAGAGGTGCAACAGAAATATCTCTTAGGGATTCCCAGAAAGGGAGACTGCACTGTATTCTTTTGCTGCCTTTCCATACTGCCTTTCTGTGGGTGAGAGGTACTGGTTTGCAGATTTCCCAGAAAAGGTTACATGACGCATTTACTCCACTAGATCTTGAAGAGAGACATTTTCTTGGCTTTAGAGGAACACCAGTTTTGCAAGAAATTTGGGAGAGCTTTGGGAGAGCTGGCATTAATGTTTAGGTGTAGAAAGTTGATATCTTATCCATTTCTAGAGGCACAGAAATAGAAGAAGATCCCAGAAAACTCCCAAAAGCACGGGGTCAGATTCAGCTCTGTATTGAGACTCTGAATTCCAGGTATGATAGGTGTCCACATGTGAGACAGACACCTAATCTCCCAGGATGGAGCCAGTACAGGAGATGTACTCTAGTGAGTCATCCATCTCATCCTCCAAGGGTGGTTCAGATGCTGATGTTTCGTCACTGGAACAGGCGTCTTTAGGCTTCTCTGTCTTTACTGATCAGTTCAGTGGCCTAGTTATAGGCAATCAAGTGAAGATCTAGATCACCACTGACAATAATGAGAACTTAGACGTGTAGCATACGGGCTTATATCTATGTCATAGACACCTGATGATGTCTGAATCTTTGGCCTAATGCTCCCCACAGCTGATAAATCAGTTGTCTAAACATTGGTACTTACTCCTGTTCCAGCTCTTTGGAGATATCCCTCTGGCTGCTAGGTGCCATTCCTGGAGGGTACAGCCCTACACTCATTCCCCTGACATTTCTCCCAGCCTCACCCACACATTTTGGACACTGCATGTTTTCTAAAATGGTGCTGGATGTTTTTATTTAGGCAGAAGTCTCCATGGCACCCACTGCTTTGCTTCGCATATACCCTGGTACCCATTCCTGAGGGTCCAACCAGCAATTGTAAAGCAAGTGGTGGGATTCATCTCACCAAATTTCAGAGGCTCAAAGTGTAGGAGCAGGTTTCAGTTGCCAACCGTAGCTGTCTAGGGCCATTTCAGACACCCAGTATTATCCGAGATTTCTGCACAGGCCAGTTAGGTATGATACAGGACCTAAAGAAGGGCAGGTCTGGAGACAAGGTGAGGTAACTTGGTAGATGTAAAATGGTGATAGGCACTTGTATTTAGGTAACTAAATCTCATCTTCAGTGCCTCTATCTCGGCTAGCCACCCCATACTTCTTTTATAGTCTATAGAGGGAAACAGGCCCTCTAGTAGCGTGATATTTCTTATTCCAATATAAATGTCTGTTCTGCATAGCTGAAAAGTAGACCTGCACATTGTAATTGTCTAGAGCAAGGCAAGATGAACATGGCTGGAGTTTCCCACTTAGTTTCATCTTAACTGTGAAGCAAGAATGCCACTAGAAAGTTAGGTTGCATCTGCATTCTGTTTTCCGAGGAAATACTGCTTAAGAATAAGAAACATACAGAGTGTATTCTTTTAACAATATCAGTACCTGTAGCTTGTTCAAACCAGGTATACTTCCACATGGAGGTTTTTTAACTGATTTTTTGCCTCATGCAAAGCATAGACTAAGAACCTGCACAGAATGTTTTTGAATGCAGCTCTAGACCTATTTACTTTGGTAAAGAGGAATAAAGATATCTGAAGAGGTGAAAACATTAGAGTTACCTATGGTTTTCATTACTATATAAATATTACTGTTATGCCAAATATGCACTGGAGAGGTCAATAATCTCCAAAGCAGTGAGCTAATAAAGCTTAACAGTCTAAGATAGAGTGACATTTCTTATGCTGACGTTATGTCATGTTCTCTGATCCACTGTGCTGCTTGCACTGCTGGTAAAGGTGAAAATTATTTCTGATCTCATTCGTCTAAAGATTGTTTCTGTGATGATGTTTAAGCAAGCCTCATTAGTGAGGCATGAGTTGTGAATAACTGTATAAAGCAGTGTGTTTCTACACAGTAGATGGCTGGATTTCCAGGTGTTAAAGGATAGTATCGCCTGAATGTCATAGAATCATAGAATATCTCAAGTTGGGAGGCACCCATAAGGATTATTGAGTCCAACTCCCTTCTCCTCCCAGGACTACCTGAAACTAAACCATATGACTGAGAGCATCACCCAGGTGCTCCTTGAACTCTGATAGGCTTGGTGCCGTGACCACTTCCCTGGGGACCCTGTTCCAGTGACCAACCACCCTAAATTTTCTTTAGATACAGACAACACAGCCATAACTGTTTGAGTGGAGGTGACTTTCCACATTAAATTTATCAGTTCTGTCAGTTTTCTTCAGAGCCCTATAAAAAGTAATCTGAGGTTAACCGCTTTTCATTTATGAAGATAAGCAGAACATTTCTACCCTGCCAGAAATTGTTAAAGTATATGGGGGACTTTCATGACCTTCTCTGATTATAAGCTGAAGATCATTACCACATTTTGTTTCCCATACAGCTACCTTAGAGGGAAACTCCAGATAAATCCTAATCAGGAGTAGGGTCCTAAGAGGGAAAAACGGTGGGAAAGGGGTGTTGGTGTACCAAAACTTGAGAGGTGCCATTACAATGCAGCTAATGTAGGAGATAGTGAAATTAATATTGCTAAGAAAGCTTTCATCAAATAACAACAGAAAAAAATCTCTTGAAATTGTTTTTTTTGTGCTGTGGAAAGAAGACTGATGCATACAATTGATTCTCTTACAACCTATTTGAAATAACTTCTCCTTCTGATTTAAAATATGCACCACTGTATTGGGTTTGTGTGGCAAGGTTTTGGTAGCGGGGAAGATTACAGGGGTGACTTCAGTGAGAAACTGCTGGAAGCTTCCCCCATGTCTGAAAGAACCAATGCCAGCCAGCTCTAAGACGGACCCAGGCTGGAGCAGTGTGCTCCTGAAGGACTGCACGCTGTGGGAGGGACCCACACTGGAGCAGTTTGTGAAGAACTGCAGCCTGTGGGAAGGACCCACGTTGGAGAAGTTCATGAAGGACTGTCTCCCATGGGAGGGACCCCACGCTGGAGCAGGGGAAGAGTGTGAGGAGTCCTGCCCCTGAGGAGGAAGGAGCAGCAGAGACAGGGTGTGATGAACTGACCCCAACCTCCATTCCCTGTTCCCCTGCACCGCTGAGGTGGGGGTTAAGTAAAGAATCTGGGAGTGAAGCTGTGCCCGGGAAGAAAGGAGGTATAGGGCGGAAGGTGTTTTAAGATGTGGTTTTATTTCTTATTACCCTACTCTGATTTTATTGGTAATAAATTAAACTAATTTTCCCCACGTCGAGTCTGTTTTGCCCATGACAGTAGTTGGTGAGTGATCTCTCCCTGTCCCTATCTCAACCCACAAGCATTTCATGATATTTTCTCTCCCCTGTTCAGCTGGGGAGGGGAGTGATAGAGCAGCTTTGGTGGGCATCTGGCGTCCAGCCAGGGTCAACCCACCACACAGTGTAAGGAGTTTCTTTTTTGCCTTTGAATTCCCGTCCCTATGAACATTTGCATTATGAGGGCTTCAAGCAGTATTTCTTACAAACCATCATTAATTTAGAGGAGGGTCCAAGAGTCCCTTTTTGGACAGGAATTGGCTTCATTGGTACCATAAAGCTTGCTCACTACTTGACAGAAAGAAGCTATCTTGTGGTCTGCAAAGAAGATCCCCTGGACTTTCTAGGGAAAAAATACCCAGTGATCAAAGCTAAGGTAGAAAGAAGAATGATCAGAAGGGAGGAAAACCGTCACAAATCTCTGAGGCAATGGAAAAAGCTGCCACCAGAAGAAAGCAGGTTAACCTGGAAGATATTTACAGAAAGAGCTGTCTCTCTGTCTCAGCTATGTGGTATATAGGAAGTACAGAAAGGATATACACGTCCCTTTCTATGAAAGTGTATACAGTATTTGGAGAAGAGAGGGCTCACACATGCATTTCTGAATTATGCTACAGACAAACAGCCTATGGATGTCAAATGTCAGCCCATACAGCTTGAATGCACATAATCAAAACCAGTCAGAGGAGCACTTCTACTGATGTTATTTGTGCTCATTATTCTGAAATAGTATGCGTATTAAGTAAGTTGACTGACAATGTGTTATCATCATGATCATTTGTCAGATACAGATCTTAAATACTGGAAAGTTAATTGAAAGATCTGTTTTGTGATAACCACCTAATGATAAATCAGCATGAAAGCTAAATTAAGGCAAAATGGGTGAATATGTGGAACAGACAATGAAGAAATCTTTCAGTAATTGACACTATGCAAATTCACTAGATCTGATCTATCTATTCTAGAAATTTGCAATGTGCAAAACGACCATTTCATCATGGGCATCAGAAGTCAAAATACCTACTTAGGTTAAAGGAAACGTAAGGAAAGGGAGGGTAAGACAATGACCATGCCTGTATATGCTGTCCCCCTTACTACTGAGGTGAGCAGAAGACCATCTTCAGTTGCAATGAATATTTCTTCCTCCTTTCCGAGGGCAAAGGCCAAACAACAGTAGTGAGCTCGTGAGATAAAGTTCTGCAAATTTGGTTGGCACTTGTGCTAATACATGGAGTTGCAACTCCATGTTGCAGCTCTGCATTTACGTGAGACCACATGACGTAACAGCCTCAGCACCATGAATGTGTAGAGAGCCATAAAGCTCAGTCTCTATGAGTACTAGTACAGTCTCTCACATGGTTCGGATTCTGGGCACAGCCTAATTAAAAGCCCAACAGAAAAGTAACAAAGTGATTATACTTAAAGAGAAAACTCACTTGAACTGAAAAATATTGTCGCTTCAACCCCAAACAAAGCTATCAGTGCTCTCATTGAAAACTGGCTATATTCATCTATGCAATCCTGCCAGACTTTCTTGTGACAGCAGTAGCCAAAAAAGCATTTTCCATGGCAGGTGGCCAGGGTATTTCTGCCTTTTCTTTTGGGTCAATACCTAGTCATGGCCTGGTTACCTGTAAGCTAGATTATGTAAGGCACTAAACATGACAGGGAATGGCCATCTAACAGCATCAACCGAAACAACGCTCTCGCCATCACTTGCTAAGGCAAGTGTACCATGCACCTCCAGTCCACTTCAGCTAGGTAACCTGAGTCCAAGACTGGTCCATGGCTACGCAGCCCTAATTACGCTCTTACCCATCACCGTCTATTGCTCTGGGTCTTGAAGACTGGCTGGAGTCAGAGGAAAGACAAAGCTGACAAATCTTAGGGCAGGGTATAGAAAGGTAAGTCAGTTTTGCATTTTTAGAAGCTGATTTTACCAGAAAGCAACCTGACCGTAACTGCTATCAACATATGAACAAATTGGTCAAATAGGTAGTACTTCTGTAGCCCTCATGGCATAAGACACTTTTGCTCGACTACTTTGTACCTTTTTTTAATCACAGTAGAACTCTGATCACGTATCTTCTTATTAAAATTTACCTCTAATATTTTGATAAAACCCCAAAGAACTCTAACATCTCAAAGACAAAATCAAACTAGAAGTGATCACAAATGTAAATACGCTATTTTAACATCTCCAGTGATGGAAAATATCCTCATTCTTTCTAGTTTCTTGGGTAAAACAAGTGACAGTAATCATTGGCACCTGGCAGATATAACCAATTGATGTTACTTTTACTCTCAATATCCTGAATTGAACCTGAAGAAGTTGTTGATTAGCCTCCAAAAGCTTTCTACACTAGAACTATTATTCTTTAATGTGAGAACAGTCCTGCTGAGTTAGTGACATGTAAAACATTCCTCATTGGTGTCAGTATTTGTAGGATTATGGAATATCAAGTATGATACTGCAGATGGCTATTTATTTATAAATAATAGCAGAATTTCAGTAATGAATTATTCATATGTGGTATAATATCGACAAAAATAACTTGCATGTATATCCTGAAACATTTGCTGGTTTTGGTGCTGTTACAAATAATGACTTCACACATCTGTTTTTACTCTGCATTTTGATTATGAAATGATCTGAGTAAAAACATAAAACAATCTTTTGTGCTTCATTTATAGAATCAGCATGCTTTAATGGATAATCGCATATAAAATAATTTATTAACACCTCCTATATGCCACATATGAACTTGTTTTCTGAACTGTTATTTCCATTTTGCAATAGACAAATTTTCATAGAATGAACTTTGAAACTTTAAATTTACTGGTTCTGGCTGTAATTTGATATTTGTGGGATCTCTATGCTTGTTTTTTGATTAAACATGGAAACTGAGGCCCAAATTACTAAAATGAAATAAGTAATTCAAATTATAAACAAAACTACTTCTTAAATATTTTTAAAAAGATAGGAAACCACAAAAAAAAAAAGTTGAGGTTTTCTGTTCTACTGAATTGAACATATGTTTATTCATGATGTTATAACACATTTCTTTTAAAAGTTTTATTTTAATTTTTGTACTTTCCTTAAAGCAAGGAAATTTTTTTTGCAGGCAATACAGTTGTACATATTAATTCAAATTTTAGTACATATTTTCACTCAAGAGAAAAGTTAAGAACAAAAACCTCATAAGGACAGGAGAGAAAGTATAGAAAAATGGGAAGTGGGAATGAAAGACAAAGGATTTTAAAGGTGATAAGGAAAACAGTCTAGAAGGAAAACGGAGAGCCTAAAGGGAAGAAGGAGAATGAAAAAAACCCCATAAACCCACACCTTTTCCCTTTGCATTATCAAAATAAACTTTCCAGGAATTTTTCCTGCTTTCTTAAAAAGGAGCTGAGAGTGTGTTACATCTATATACATATGTATATATACGTGTGTGTGCATATGTAACATACATGTTGTAAGTGTATAGTTGGTTTAACGCACTTATTATTTTCCCTGTTTTTGAACGGATCATGAAAGCCATCATTCAGAATTTCTCAGCAATTTCTTCAGTAAGTGCTTCTTCAGATCATGGATAGACAATACGTAGGTTAACAACCACCCATGAAAGCCGTAGGTTGTGAAGCCATCTCTATACTTCTTTCAATTTATAACTTTGTACCTCTGCAATAAGAGGATGCAGGCCTTATGTACATTTTAGAAATGTATTTTTGTATTAATTTCATCGTGCTTATCGATTAACCTATCCTATTTTATAACTAGCATTGAGATAACAATACAAACATAAGTAATTTTAATTTAAATATCAAGTCCATCACAAACTTCTAATCATAAACTGACTCTGGAAAAGTTCTGAATGTGGAGTGCTTAATGAAATTAATAATTTTTCTATAGAGAGTGTTCATTTTTTATCCCGATAATTTGCTTAATGTGATAATTTCATATCATTCTAGCAGTCACAGCAACTTGTTAATTTTATTAATATTTTATTGTTCCTACTTTCCATCTATTTCTTTGATTTGGCATATAGTTGCCATGATATGTTATTTTTCTAGGAGTATTAGTAATAGATATAATGGAATATTTTTTCAAATAAGAAACGTAATTTCAGAAACCTTGAGAACCTCAGTGTATATCAGAGGTGTAAACTTATGTTGACAACTCCTCCTAATAAGTCTTTGCTTTTCACAGCTTTCCTCAGTTGAAGAGGCAGAAATCAGCATTCAGTCCTTAAAATGCTACCACTACATCTTCAGCTTCTTAAATTTGAATTCACAAAGGGCAAAATTCAAATTTAATTTATTAGCGAACTGGGAAAAAAGCTCACAAATCCAGCTACTGTTGTCAGTTATAAAGCTAAACCTGCAGTTACAGAAGTACTTCTGTGTTAAATTTAACTGGAAAATAGTCTGAAGTATTCTGGATGACTGTACAAAGAATGACAACAGAAGGAATCAGTTTTTAAAAGTATTCTAAGTATGACACATTATTTTTCTCTCCCTCTTGTTCACTTAAACCATTAAGCTTAAGATGTGTTTTGAACACTGGGGAAAGATTTACAGACTCCTTGAAGATATTTATAGTGAGTTTCTTCTAACAGTACGAGCGTGAATCTGTACTACTCATGTTTCCAGAATTTCCCCTGTGACAGATATGGACTAGTAAAGGGCCCACTACAAACCAGAGAGCTTTTCAGCAGTTTCAGGGCATGTACTACTAAAAAAAATTGATTATTTATGTGATAATTTATTCCTGGTCTATTCTTTGGATAGACATTTCTACATAGGAGAATTTCTGTTACTTTTGTTGTTTATTTCCTAAACTGCAGTCAAAAAAGTAGGGAAGGAATCAGAACAGAATTCAATCTGGGAATTTTTTGTTCACTCTATGTGTAATTGAAAAATGGGAATTTTTATAAATGCAATCTCAAAACTCAATGAATTTAGTATGAGGATTTGTGCCTAAATTTCTTATTTGGGGAAAATGTTACAAAAGACCACTCCTTTAATGTAAAATCAGGGCTACTACATAAGCTTAGTCAACTACTTTTCTACAATGTTCTGTAAGGCTGTGTAATATCTTAACACTCATGTGGAACAGCTGCACTGACACAATGGGCTGCAGACGTTTTTACTGTCCTAATAATCCACATATTAAAGAGTCCCTAAATACTCATTGATGCGACAGACCATAACAACTCCCCTGGAGCTGTTACAGTTTATCAGGTCAGTGATCTGCATACTGAGGATTCCCTAAGTACTCATTGACAGGTAGCATCTCATATACACTTGTACTAAAATAATAATTGCTTCAAAGGAACTGTTAAATCCCAGTTGCAAGAACAAATTAATTTAAAACCACTGAGATAGCACTTTGTTTTTCCTAAAGATCTGACAAATCTAGACAAATTTACTAGACAAACCCAGACATCTGAGCAGAACAACTGTTCTCAAACATTATGGCTGTTTGGCATTGTGGTTAAAAATACTACCCGTCTTGTCTTCAGTGAATTACAATGACTACCTTTCAGCTAAGCAAGGGTGACCCAAAACCTGTCCTTGAAACTGGTAGAAAAGAATGAATTAAAAAGCTGTTACATAGTTAATCATCTTAACTGAAACCTTGAATTGGTTATTCTCTATGTCCTCACTTCCTCTGTGTAGTGTTTTCTTCTGTCCTCACCTCTTAACTATAAATCACCGAACCCCTTATTTTTTTCCTTTTTCTTTTCTTCTATATCCCAACAAGTGTTTAGCCTTGTCATCTCAGATCCTTGTATTTTCTTACTCTATTGTTTCCTCTTGCTATATTTATGCTCTACAGATTAGGAGAAAAACTCATACAGAGTGCAGAAACCTTTGCACCCAAAAGAGCCTGTAGTGATTTATCTGCTCCCGCCCACTGCATCATGCAATGGCACAACTGATTCACACTCCAGACAACTTTCTGGCTTCATCTGAGTTTCAGACAAAGCTGAGCATGGAAGCATTCACACAGACTACCAAAGAGAGTGAATGACTATATGGGAACTGCCTACAGCCAAAACACAGCTCCTCTAAAGGCAGAAATCCAGAAGAAAGGGCTGATTCACAATGTCAAACTAGAATGCCTTAGAGTCTATGCCCATGATGGACTTCAGCCTCATAACGCTATCCTCTGCCATTTGGTAAAGGCAGCAGTATATATATCACTGGAATTCTTCAGGGCTAATTCTGATACTCCTACTAGTTCTTACATCATTTCCTCCATGGGGCTCTGAAATCATACACTTCAAGTATTATTTATAGTCCAATCAAGAAGCAAATCAACTATATTGCTTGTTTATGTCACTTGCTTTTTATGACTCATTTATGTTATGGCTACCAGGACACATAGATCTAGCTGACATTGGTTGTTGTGTGTTTGTGAAAACATTCTTCATGAGAACTGTACTTCTAAATCAGATGAAACCTCAATCAAATTTACATTAACAGCCAGGGTAGTTGCAGTATTCCTGCACAGAACTCAGCAGCTGAAAGCTGATAGTCAAACCAAAGAACCAAAACAAGAAACAGAAGAAGTATCAAAACCCCCTCAACAGATCCATGACTTTCATAATACTGGCTATGATAATGGATACAAGGAGATTTAATTAAAGAGATAATACGATAGCTCATAATAGTGTAACACGAGCACTTAGACACCGCAAACTCAGATTGTGACAGTTAATTTCTCAAAAGTTAAAGAGCATCATAAAAATGAAGAAGAAAGCAATACTTCCCTTAGAACACTCCTAATAGGTTACTTTTCTCCTCAGCCCATATATTTTATGCTTCCCTTGACAAGACCTGAACTGTTTCTCTGCAGCCTTTTTCTTTATCGTCTTGATAAATCCAGACATATTCTAAACAGTATTGCAAAGATTATTCTCCTAGCCCAGTGCTTTGATCAGGAACACCAACCTCCCTCTGCCCTTCTATTATCCCTTTTTTTACTACTGAAGCAAACACCAACCATATCTCTTAATTTTCAAGATCCTTGCAATTTAATGTCACTTTAAATATCACCTCTTAAAGAGCAGCATACTTACTCTTTATTTGCGAAATCTATTTCTTGCTTTCTCTTCTTACGTTTGGGATGCTCTGCATATGAAAATTCACAAAATGTCTCATTACACTCCTTCAACAATTCCTCAAAAATTTCCCCTTCTATGAAAACCTCTTCTCTCATAGAACTTACATGCTGAACTCATTTAAGACTCAGGCTATGCTGATGAAATCCTAACACAACAAGTTACTGACTTTTGCCTTTGCTTAAAAAGATAAGGACTGGCACTGTTAGCCTGAACAGCTCTCCCAGCCTCATCCTAACAGAGTTGTAAAACACTATTCTTGCTGCAGCCAAAGGATTAGAGATAGGGTCAGGGGGTGTGTGTGTGTATGTGTAGCTCTCTCCGCACTACAATTAATTTTCTTTGCACAGTCTCACCTGTAGTGGCAAACAAGGTCAAAAGCCATGACTTGCAGAACTCTTCTCCAGCTTTCTCTCCTGACGTTGCCTTTCTTTTCCTTCTTCCCTTCCCTTCGCAAAAGAAATAGGAGGAAATGCAAGGTTTTTCCTCTTCCTGTACATCTCAGTTGCAAAGGAAGTTTTTGATTGCTGCAGGGCTTGGCAAAGATAAAGGCAGCAACCATACAGGGAAAAAAGACTGAAGGTTCCTGAGGGGCTGCTGGAGAAGGAGGTAGTCTTAAGAAAATGGCATTTTACAAGAGGGAGAGAGAGAAACCAGGAGAGTTAGACCAGGAGCAAGCTTTTGTCCAGCTAAGAAATGGGACCATGGAGACTCCTTTAGCCTTAACCATCAGTTCAGAATGACAGGACTGAGATCGAAGTTTTGACGACAGACTCAGGAGAACGAATGAACCTGGTTCACTCAGCAAAGCAACACATCACCCTTCCAACTCTTGAGAAGGAACTTCCTTGCAAGGGAGAAAGAAGTGTACCTTAACAGTGAGATCTACTCATCATCTGTGCTGTTGTGTGGAGCCTGGCATGGTTAGGATACCAAAACCCTAAAGCTTTCTGCAAGAAAGATGGGAGAAATGGGGACAGAGATCTGGCAAACAGATGTTTTGCTTGTGACCTCTATTCAGCCAATTTGATGAAATTTCCCAGTCCAGGTCCAGCAGACTATCGCATTCAGCAGACTACCACTTTAACTCTCAGTGTCCCAGTCCAAAGGTCAACTGCTTCACATTAAATAGAAATACACTGTATATACCATGGGGGGTGGGGGGATGATACCTATCCCTCAATGACATAGCTTCAGAAACAGCAATAATTGCTTTTAGAATGAGAAGTGTCTGAGTACATCAGCTGTAGCCAGGTTTGCACACCTTGTACTTTTCGTCATTCACAAGAATTGTGTAAGGATATTGCCTTGTATGTTTTGATAGAATGATGACAGAATGAAAACCCAGTACCTTAACCCACCCAATCTGAAATCTATCTTGATGAAAGTATGGTCTTATGTCTACTTTGTCCCTTCTTGCCCTAATAAATTTGAGAACCTAAACATCAGGGAGAGGACACCTTGACTTTTACCCTTAGGTCTAGACTCTACTGTGCAGTCCAAGTTGCAGCATGACAGGCAGTATGTTGACTGTTCCTTGTCAATCAGTCATCTACATCCTGAAAAGGAGGCATGCTAATTCAAATGAACAATTAACAATTGCTAGTACATTGTTAAAAACTTTTGGAACTATGAGAAGTCCAATGACAATAGTCTTGACTCACTATAAAATGAATATATCTCTGATGACACACTAACAAGCAAACAGAAGTAGGTGTCCTGTACATCAAAAGACAGCAACAATCCTCTTTACGAATAAGGATATAAATGCTAGAATCATCATCCTGGATCTGAACTTGCAAATGAAGTATAAGTTCAAGGTGGCCCAACATACTTATTTCTCTTGTGCAGAGAAACACTTTACAGCAAGAATTTTTGTCTCTTAGGCATTCCGTGACTCCCACTGACAGTGGGCTTGTCTTCTTTTGAAGCAGATTTATGTAACCAGGGTCCCTAAACATTACAGGACATAGAAACTGCCTAACAGCAGAAAGACAAAATGAACTGAATAAGCAATGGTGACTGTCCATAACTAATCTGTCTTACATAATCTGCAACAAGATTGATGGTACTAAGTAGGCTTATCTCCAAAAAAAGTGCTAAGGCAGCAGAAGACTGAAGGTGAAACATCCAAAAAAGGGAAATGGTTCATAGTTTTCCACTGAGAGGAGGAAAGGCAGCGTGATGAAACACCTGAATCAGTAGCCCTGTATCAATGAAAGTGGTTGGATTGATATGCTTTTCTGTTCTTTGTGACTGAAGCCAGTCTTTGAATATTCATGAAGAACAGGCTTCAGTCTGTGCAAAACGCTTTTTTCTGTCTTTGTCTTCATGGGCTCTGGGACGAAGCAAAGACATCTAAGGATAAGCCTAGAATTTTTAGTATTATGCAGAACTTTCATCGATTGTCGAGCTGAATGAAACAATTCAGCAAACAGTAGTTTTCCACGAGAGATCACATTTCTTTTGGCAAATCAACACTATTAAGTCACAAGGACTCTATGTTGCTAAGGAGTTCAGAAAACAGTGGCAGTGCCCACAGCATTCGAAGCAGCTTGGTTTGAAGTTCTGATTGTCAGTTGAACTTCCATCCCAGAGGACACAGAATCCTCCTTTGAATCTCTAGGACATAAGACTGACTATTTGGCTTTCTTTTGTTAATGAGTTCACATTCATAGCAAGCCAAGAGTTTGGTTGCTAATCAGGCATAGCAGTAATGAAGTTAAGGCATTAATCCAGCTGCTAAAAGCATTCCAATATTTGGGGTCTTCGTCTGAATCATAGGATCATAGAATGGTTTGGGTTGGAAGGGACCTTTAAAGATCATCTAGTCCAGCCTCCAAGAAGAGCAAGATTACCTGGATTTTCCTATCATGATTCTTAAAAGAAAGACGAGCAAGGTGGGCAGATGAAGAGGAATACAGGATGACCAGGAACATCAGCCAAAACACAGTGACCACAGCTCAAAGATATAAACAGCATTATATAAAGAATATACATCACAATCGCTGTCTATGTGGCTTGATTTATCACTTTACATCTAGTTCTGTTTACTTCATTTTTACAGAGTTTGCAACTGTATATGAAGTACATCCCGACACTAAAACTTACAGTACAAATGTTGCTAATTAAGTATTTTTCAATAGCTCTCTTATTGTATGGTAGTGTTGCAAATTCAGTAGAAAATGCTGGAAAGTAGTTCAACATCTATAAAATGTTAAGACATTGTTTTTAAAAATGACTGGCTTCCCAAAATTAGTTTTGAAACACAAACATGGCAACATATCACAATACCACAATGTATTGACAGACTGCTCTGACAGAAAAGTCACTGTTAAATTTCAAGAGGGGGTGCTATAATTTTTATCATGTTTTTCTGTTCTATTAGATGCAACACCTTTTTTTTTGGTGTGCTATCATCTGCTAGCTGTTATATTTTTTTCAAGACTTCTGTATATATCAGTCATTATGAGGAACACTCCTGTAATCAGAATTGTTTGCTCTGCCACAGATCATACCTGATGAAACCTAAGATTCATTCAAAGTCCCATATGTTCTCTCAGCCTTGTGCCTTAACTTTATTTTGAACTGACAGCACAGTAGTCTTATCATATATGCATTTAGGATATATTATTAGCATTTTAAGCCAAATAACCTGAACAGACCTGATCAGGTCTTTCTTAAACTAGTACGTAAACACTTGCTGAATCCACTAAATCCCTTGCCCCCCAAATGTCTTTAGATATATTCGTGTCCTTTCTTTCATACTCTAAAAAAACCCCAGCACATTTTACACATCGTGACCATTTACTTTTATGCCTCTTTGGGAGCTTGCTCTTATGAAAAAATTGAAAAAGAATATCAGCTGAATTCCTGGAGTCAACTTTAGACAAGCCAAAGTATTCTTATTTTTAATTGTAATCGTAATCCAAGCCCCTAAGATTCAGCCAACTCTCTGAAAGGGCAAATGATGCCTCTGCTACTATTTTACTTTCAGACTATCTGATTTTTTCTAAGTAATGAGTTTTACAGGCATATCAACCGGATGCTCACGCAGCTTTCTATTGATTCCATTTGCACAAACACATACTGGGTCTGCTCAGTTTCACAAATCAGCAGTCTCTGCAGTACAGTTTTGTGTAAATAGCTCTCATTACTTGCAAAAAAAATCCCCAAACCCAAATGAGTTTTTTGTACATTTTTACATAAGGTCTTTAGTCAATGGAAAGTCTGACTTGACACTTTCCTAACATCTGTCCTATCTCAGGAATTGCAATTATGTGTGGTCTATGAAGTATATTTCAAGGGATCAATAATATGTAAAGTTTTATCAACACAGCAGAGAGAATTACATATTCTGTTTTATAAAAATTACTATTTTTTTGAAGTAGAAGTTTAAAAATCTATTCTATTTTCAGTCTCTGAAAGCAATAATTTAATTTTGAGTGGATTTTAAAATTGCGCTAGTGTAATACAAAGGCATTGTACTGATCTCTTCTTGCTTCTACAATAACAAAGCTGTTATGAATCACCACAGTGTGTGTAGATATGGAAATTGAGGGGGAAGCCTTCCCTGAATTACAGACTAGATTTGCATCAACTTTATCTGCTGGTTTTGATGTTTTAGTGTCGTAAAGACTTCTTACCAGCAGCTTCATTGCTGTCACAACTGCTGCAGTTACTTACGACGCATGAATACCCATAGGACCTAGCAATCCCAAATCCATTAAAGTATGATCAGAGCCCAATTATGAGAAACAAGTTTATAATTCAACCTTCCACTTTATAAGAACATAGATATTTAAGTGTATACAAAAAAATGTTCAGGTAGTATTTAATTTGAACTTGGGAAACTTTCATACGTTGGTCTTACACGAAAGAATCTCATCCTAATTGAAGAGACCACCTCCAGGTAGGAATCTGTGATTCCTGCTGTTTGTTGCATCTTGATACTTTAGAAGGCTACTGTAATAGTTATCTATTTTATAAATATATTTAGGTTGTAACTTTCCAGTGTAACTTGCATTCAATTTTTCAAAACAGGAAATAGTTCTTTTTCCTATATAAAACCATTCTTCGTATCCCAACAGCCTTGTCTGATAGTGATTTAAAATGTTTCGAAGATACGTACTACACTTTTAAAGCCTAAAATGCCATGCACCAATGACATTCAAGAGAATAGATAAGTTTTGTGATCTACTTTGGGCACTACTGACTTCCAGTAGAAAGACCTAGTAAGATATGATACCATTTACACATGCCATATTGTGTGCTATATTTGAATGTGCAAGCACTTAAAGCTTATGTCAGCAATGGCTGAAATGCATGCATTATAAAACCTGTATTGATATGCATCATTCAACATGAAGAAATACATGGAAATCCCTTTTTTACTAAAAGAACTCCTTTTTGCCTGTAAATACTTTACACAAGGCCATCTAATGATCTTATTTAGATTAATATAGAGAAGTTGCTTGCGAGAAATTACAAATAACTGCATTTTCATCTTGAAATGCAATGTTGAATGGCTACTATAATTGCACATAAGTATTTTTAGAGATTCCAAGGCCAGAACTAGTTGCTGATGAGGGCATAACTGGGGGTTAGAAGACAAATGTAATAAATTTAAGTGTACAATTAAAGTTGACAACATTATTTAAAAAAATATACGTCAGATCTTTTTTTAAAGCCTGCTGCTTATTTTAAAAAAAGATAATACATTTATTTTTCTCATTTTGGGCAGCTTCACCTTTTCTTTACAATGCACATCTTTCTCGAATGAGAAAACATGAAATAACCATACTACATAATTATGTTTAACAAACTATGTAAAACTGAAAGATATACCTAAGCAATAGGAAGTAATAACTGACAGGAAATCAAGCTTACAATGCTAGCAAACTAATTTATTCAATAATTTCAGACTCAGATCTTTGGTGAATACACCAGGCAAAGTCATCAGCACATACCAGGACACTATGACCAATTTGCTAACAAAACTGGTGCCTGTAACAAAGTATCTCAAACACTTTAATACAGAGATTTATAAAAAAAATAAAATCTTCATCTTAAGGCTAATTGTTAAGAATTAGGAAGTGGTCAACAAACTTAGTCCCAAAAGTGCAGTTGGTCAAGTTACCATGTATTTAATACATTACTAATCTTACATTTTCTTTTAAGGCATAAGTCACAAACCATTCTTGGGTAATTAATATGGCTGAATACACCAGAAGTCAAAATCATAGTCCTATAATACTGCAGGTTATAAAAGCAGCATCTGCCTTTTCAGTCACTGCCACTCAGTACTCCCAGAAAGGAGCTGTCACGTACGCTTCTAGATAGACAAGGAACTGTCTCAGAAACTATTGAAGAAATCAAAATTGGAATATTGAAACCAAAAAAGAAAATCTAAGCACAGAGAAGTGACTAAAGGCCTCAGACTAACACAGAGCAATTGATCAAGACAAGCAGATATATACTTCTAAGTCTTCATAAGCAAAATAATTTTTTTTATAGACAATGTGTTCAAGAATCAGCAGTTCACCAGTGTTTCAAGATTTAGATATATTGTAAAAATAGCCCAGACTGCTATGTTCCTTATTTTTAAATTATTTTTAAACCTGTAGTCACTTATAATGTCAGATCTGAAAATGTCTAAGTAACTGGAATCGTGATACTTGATTTTAGGAATCTGTTGATAGGCCAGCATTACAATCCTTTTATGCAAGATTAAAGAAAAACTCTCTAACCAGCATCAGTCCTTACTTTAATATGAATAGCAGGACATGAACCTTTAATTTTTCAGACTGTTGATGAATTTGCAGACCCCAACGATCCAAATCACCCTCCCCTAATTTCTTTGGTGCTGCAGTGGTAACAGGATAGAACTTCTCCACCACCTCCAAACCCCTGTAATATTGTTTTATAGACCATAAAAACAGTACAGCTATTTAATATGTAATAGCAGAAGCCTGAAAAAGATCTCTTTTTTTTTAATGACAATTGTTTCTTCTGATGTGGACAAGAACTATTATATATGAGGAAGGTCATTATGCCAAGTCATAGCATAAAGCTTTGATGTCACACAGGAAGGAACACACAAGAAAATCTCAAATCCAGACTAAAAATTTGAGAAGTTATTTTTTAAGAAGTCATGGTTAATACCAAGGGGGAAAAAGAGTTGTGGAATCATGTACAAACCAAATAGTTACTATAAAGAACACGTCGAGGCAATAAGATGCAAACAGCTGTGGTTAAGTGGGTGCTCTGCTTGGGCTACCAGGTCTAACATGGCAATATTGCTTTTTGCATCGATGAGAGCTGGTTTAGAGATAGCAGCATGTACACAGGGCATTGTGTTGTGCCACAGAGACACTCAAAGAAAAAAGGGTGAGAACAAAATTAATTCTAATAAATAAATGAACAAATATGGAAAGCAGGACATAAATTATGGGTAGATTTAGTATACTGCTACTGTAACAAGTGAACTGAGCATGGCTGTGTGGCTGAATTATTCTTCCCTGCCTTCAGAGCAGCTAGTTACTGAGATTAATGATTTATATACTCGAAAGGGTCCTGACTCTTCTAGACTTGGCTGGCTGGAAATGCTACGGAAAGCATGATACCCATATAACTTAGCTTCCTCCCCACAACGAAAATAGATACATATACTATATTCAGCTGTCAAGCACTTCACAAAGACTATTAATTCAGTTTGAACTTAATCTGCTGAATGAAAGTGCTTGAAAAAATGTATTTCAGCTTTAAGAAAGGAGAGAAGTGTGACTTCATGTGTCAGAAAGAAAATTAGGCTGATAGTCACGCCTTTATGAGTGCACCACTGAAACTCCCCTTTTCAGCAACAGGAATGGACTGTACTTATTTGAAAGGACAATTTGGCTGGGGATCTTTATGCTTCTGTTGAAATACAAAAATACAGCAAAACACGCTGTTACATAAAACAGTGAGGAATCAAAACATATTCCAGAATGCAATTCTTCAGTATTTTCCATCTGGATTATCACAGAATCATGGAATCATAGAACATCTTGAGTTGGAAGGGACTCGTATCAAAACAGTGTATCTTTTAACTCAATGTATTGGAACTATAGCAGAAAACTACAAAGAAATTATGTCCCTAGAAACTGAATTTTATTACCCTAACTATTCAGAAACTTTGTATTTGAACAAATTCATTATATCTGATGGAGCTAATCATACCCATCACTAATGAAAAGTAGCACTCCTGATGACATAGGCTATTACTTAAACTATTATGATAAAAGTGACTTCATACAAAAAGGACAGTACTTAGCAAAAAGCAATCCTAGAAAGCTTTTTACTCTGAGGATTATGTGAATAATCTCACCCAGAAATAAAGGGTCTGTTTTATCAGATAATATTTGCACAGACAGCTTTTCAAACCACTAAGTACACACACTGTGAATAAATTTACAATCTGGAGAAAAATGAAAAGATTTCTCATATAACAGATACAGATTTTGCTTTGTCATTCTTTCTTAGGTTCCGTATTATCAAAATGCTGCAAGCAGGTGCAAGCTTTGGTAGAGGTCAACACAGTAACAGGCATCCAGTCTGAGGTTTGACTAGCGCTACCGGTATATTAATAGCATAATGTTCTAAAAAACAATACATGACGTTTTAAATACATCTTGAATCTTTTATCTCCTATACATCCAATATCGCACTAGTTTATCTCAGAGAAAGAGTCGAACAGTTTTAATGACTTAAAAATTAGGAAATGCTTCACGAACCCAAAATGCTTTGGTTAGGAGAAAGCGTCAGCCATGCATCTGAAAACAAGGAAGTCTAAGAAAAAAAATAATCCCTGCCTATACATGCTTTGCTAAAAGTCTCTTGACACAAATAAAAGGATCCTCCCCAACATATGGAGGAGTTGCTATGCCCTTCAGGGGATGGTCTGTAGCTATGTTCACCTCAGGCACGCCAAGGAGAGGTGAATTGTCAAATGCAATTTCAATCATTGGGTGGTTTGGTTGAGGCAGATTAGTTGTACGCAATCATGATAGATAGTTTATCCCAGCCCCAAACTGCCGCTTGGGAAATCTTGCACGCAAACGAACAGAAACTCAGTCATTATTAGTGTCAAGAAGGTACACGGAGGCAAAATTTGGTTGGCAGCCAGGCAAGATGAATCAAGGCGAAAAAGTGACCAATTGCATGTTCAAAATGGAAATTGATAGGCATGTTGTAGTTTGGAAAGATTTTAAACACCAGAAAAAGTCATACATTATTAATTATCTAGGGATAAATATTTAAAAAGTCTTTCTCTATGGAGAAACACAATTTTTTAAGTCAATGTAAATTATGTGTATAGTGTCCTAATTTTAAGCTTCTTTATCCCAGAAGCTTCACTATGACAGTTCAGAGCACTTCTTATTATATAACTTTAAATCTTCCTATTCGGTAAAAATATCGCAAATTAAAAATTATCCACCAAATAAACATTTTTAAAACAAATAAAAGGTATATTAGTTTTGATGAATTATTTGTAGGCGAAGCAACCATTGGCACCCCTCTCAGTGGAGTATAATGGTCACATTTGTCACCTTTACCTTTTCAAAGGTACCTAAATATTTAATGAACAAAACAGTGAAATCCACCTGTGTGAGCAATCACAATCTTTGGTTCTCTAATAAATAGCAAAAAATTGCTAAAAGAGAATGTCCTCAAGTTTCATTGCCTGAAGTGATATGCTCTGACAAATCTAACAGCTCTTTCTGTGTCATTCCTAATGCACTTGTCACTCAGTATTATCCATCCTCATTAATGACAATGGGAAAGTTTATCTTGGGAACACGTTTTAAATCATCCACTCTTTACAATGGGACCATGAAATCTCTTACAAAACATGAGGCGGGAACTACTCTGACAACAAAACCCCTTCCTGGCAGCTTTACTCTTAATTCCTGTTCAGGGAATAATGTGTTTATCATACAACCATACGGAACAATATATTAGATGAAATTTGAAACAAGAATAGCTGGCTTGATTTTTCAAGATAGGAAGTAATTTTACAGTATTTTTATTATGCTGAGAACAGTAAATCTTTTAGGAATGTAATTTTGTACAGAACCATACTTCCTCTTTTAGGAAGAAAACAAAGCTTAAAAAATACTCATAAAATAGTTTGAATATTCATTAACGAAACACATCATATAAATGGTGATACTTCTCTCAATAAAAATGATCTCTAAAGGACTATTCCTGGCTTTGCACAAATTCTACTTTATTTAGATATTTCTACCAGGTGTCTCAATTTTCCATATAACAATATGTTAGTTACGCCTAATTTTCACCAGTAAATATTCCGTTTTGGTTATGAGTTCTGAAAACTGATACCCTCCTATGACAACGCTATGCACTTGCAACAGATGGCATGCAACTATACACTTTGGATGCTCTAATGTAAAAACTGCAATGCTCGTTGCTTCTCTTTTCATAATCTCATTTGCAACACCACCACCAACCTTCCATAAAAGCAGCAGTTAACATCACTTACTTTCAAGCACGTCTTCTCTTACTGCACATTCAGTAAACGCTAATCTTTTGGATCAATTTGTAAAGTAATGATATAATTTCAAAACACAAACCTGAGAAACAAATAATAACAAAAACCAAACAAATGCTGCCAGAAAGTATTCCAGATATTCCTATTTGTGTGAGCACAGACAACTCCTACACTGAATGTGCAGAACAGCATTGTCCTAAAGGATGCAGATACACACCATGGTGTGGATGAAGAAGACAGGAGAAGCAAAAGTAGAAAAGACCATGGTACACATATAATTTTTACTTCAGAGTACACCAGGAAAAAGTGCTTCTTATATAAGGATATAAGTAATCCACTGACAGCACTGTTTCAGTGTAACCCTTCTACCTTAGAGCCTTTACTCTACAAACAAAGCAAAAACTTTCCTTTGTAGGTTTAGGGGTGTTTCAGTAACCTGAATCTAATTCTCGTGGCTTTTTTAAAGCTAGAATGCCCTTTTCAGATCAGGGAAAAAAACAACAGATGGAAGTCCACCTCAAAACTGTGTCTTTTCCATATCGTAACTGTGGTCCTGGAAGTTCCTAAAGTAGCCCATGTTTTCTTAGGACAGACAGAACAAGAACAAGCCAGTTCTTCCTTCACTGTTTCCACAGGTTTTCAAAAAACAAAACATAACAAAACAGAAATTTTCAGACTATTGCTCAAGATTTTAGCAGGCAGCAGTGATTTGTCTTCTTATTCTGCAAAACCTCACTTTATTAAAAGAAAAATTAGAAATAACGTGGCTTTTTATTTAACTGATGAGAAATGAAATACCTCATCAGTAACTTCTTATAAAAATGTAAAGGAAACCTAAAACCAACAAAACCTAACCAGGACACTAATAAAATAGAGCAAATATATGTTAATGCCTAGATATTTAAAAGTAACTACTTTCATTAGATACAAATAGAAAAATAAAAATTAACCTAATACATTTAAGATGATAATAATCTACAAAATGCTTCCTTACTTAAGCAAAAGGTGAATTCCATTTAACTATACAGCTCTTCAAAGCATCAGGAATCTCCTTTTAGTTACTTACTGGAATATCTGCACACATTCAATATTTATGCTATCTTTCTCTCTATCCATTTTTAAATAGAATTAAAAGAGTAGCTAAAACGCTGCCAATAAAATGACAGGAAGGCTATTTTTAGTCTAGATGATGTAGACCAAGCACAAACAGCCCATGGCTATGCTACTATTGAGGATCAGATCTAAATACAAATATTAGATTTACTTCTTATTAATTCCTTATTTTAATGCAACAAGAATTACAAATTAAGTACTGGTTCATATCTCTTAATAAATACTCATCCTAGGAGGAGAACCATTTTTCCCTATATCAGAGCAACAAAAGCTCACGTAACTCCTGTCACACTACTCTCTGGTAGCAAAAGGTTTGTAAAAGGGCATTTGAGGCAGCATAGGAAACCTATAATCCGCCCAGCATTACAAAGCCTTATACCAAAAGGTGAGAAGTTCTGATTAAGAAGTATATGGTGTTGCCTCAGGGGCTTTAGATTGCGGACCTGAGACATAACTGACTTAAGAGACTACAGTGTTTATTGATTAAGCAACACATTACTAAATCCTTAATAAATCAATGAGAGAAGAGATGCAATCAGTGGATAACACTACATAATAAAGAGCTGAAAATAAAATGTTTCTCGGTTAGTAAAACATGGCAGCTCAAGTGGCTGAGGGATGTGTTTATTCTGTACGTCACACATACTATATATCGAGATGGGTACAAGCTGTGGCTGTATCTACAAGCAGACTTCCCTTGGTCAGTCCCCAGAGTGTAGCTTCCCCATACCCGACTTGGTTCCTACTCTCCATCTGCAAGTGAGCACTACGAATTCAGGACACCTGCATCTTTAACTCCAAAAAAACTCCAGAACAAGGTCTTCCTTAGTTTACTCTTTTCCACTTAATATCAAACATGAGATTGAAAATAGAAAGTGATGAATATTGTATTAAATCTTCATATTCTGCTCTACTTTCTGCCAATACGCAGGTAACCATCCAAACTTCAGGTTGCGCGTAGAAGCCCTTAAAAGCAAGAAGTAACAGCGAGACTCAGAACGCAACCAAAACTTTTCCCCTTGTTCACCTCATTGTGTGTTGGCTCACAGATAAAAGCAAGTCTGGGTGCACGTCTGAAAACTATACTGGAACTCGACAATCCTTGACTGAGCACAGTGGAATGTGACTGCCGTTGTTAAAGCTCTTCTGCTGCTCGCAGACCCCAAGCCCATCTACCACCTGCACAGCTCTTAACTCCTCCAGCTGGAGAGTCTCGAGCCAACCCAAGGACAAGGCAGGTCACGGTACAGCTGTTATCCGAACAGGCGAAAAGTTTTGCTTACAAACACACCATTAAGGTTCTAGTCAACCCCCCAGTAGATATTCTGGGTATACCACGGAGACTTCAGAAGTTCCCTCAAGACTCAGCTATTATGGCCAAGTCATCCACCTCAAATGTCTGTATGCAGGTCACACAAAGCCTTTCTTTTTCAGAACAAGTGAATGTACAGCTCCTTAGCACAGACTACTAAAGATCTTAAAAGTTTAAATATTAAGCAATCAGACTATTTTAAGAATAGCAAGCACTGTTTTGGATGCAAGGTGAAATTGATTTCTCTTGCGCAGTAATACTCACATCCGCCCACTTAAAAGTGACAAACTGGTTTTTATTTTTGTTTTCTACTTTTACTTTTAAACATGACTCAAGCAGACATGCTGCTCAAAGATTAGTGGTTTAATATTAGAAAAAGGTAAGTCCATTTGGTAACTGTTTTGTAAACATACGAATTTTAGGAACGTCAGAGTCAAAATTCATCAGTACTTTTTGCAATAACAGACCTGAAGCAGGACAAAAGACGATGAAGAGCCCATAGACATTATTTTCATAAGCTAAACCCCATAGGTTTCTCAAACCTTAAATACCTGAAATGAGGCACTTAAAGTGAATTATTTTCAGCGAATGCTACCAGTTGTTTTCTCAAAGTCAAGCAGCCTATGGCTGGTACACGTTGGCACCCAAATTCACTTTATTTATTTATGTATTTATGGACATCCAATACAAAGCTTTGGTTATTGTACACTATACAGTTAATGCTCACTTTCTTCAGAAGGAAGGAACGAGGAAAAGGGAGCTGAACTGTTACTTAGTAATGCCGTTCAAATTCAAGCTCTTATTCTGAAGGGGGTAAATACTGTGTTAATGTTAAGCTGGCCAGAAATACCCCTTTAACTGCAATAAATAATTTTTCTCCTTGGAGACAGTCTCACTTGATATTGCAAAAGCTATTGGTTTTAAAATGCAATGAGAAATTTTAAATTGCATTATGCATGACAACAGAATCTTTTGAAAACCATATGTAATACAACCAAGAAAAAGCAAATTTAAAAAAAAATCAAAAACATGCAACTAAAACAACTGTGAGAAAGAGAGCAACAAAGATGGCATGACCAAAATCTAAGTTTATTTATGCCTTAGGCACCGTAGTCCTCAGCCATTTTGCTTATGACAATCTACTTTTTGCACAATCCTCTTGGCCAGGAATATAAAAATAAAATGTACTCTGGAATTCAGTCACAAATAATACCCCATAATTTGGCCAAAGCAGAGAGCAGTATTTGCACAACAGTTACAGAACATTTTTTCTTCACCTACAGTACTTTGCAGTCTATGTATATTTTTTAACTCCTGTCTCCTCTTGGCGCTGTTGTTAAGTCTTTCAGACTAAGAATAATGGCTAGTTTGCTCTCAATAAAAATAAAAAAAAAATGTTCCTGTATGTTAACAGTCCAGTAAAGGGTAATATTCTTTGTGAATCAGTGAAATAAATAGATCAGCACAATGCTATGGAACAGTTTTTGTAGAGGTGAAAAATTTAAAGAAACCATCGATTTGTGGTTTCCTTACATATTTATGTTCATCCAAAATCACAAATATTTTCATAAGACTGGAAATGTTATCCCTTAATCTTAAATTTGCACAATAACAATAAAACATTTTGGAATTTCTTTGATTAAGCATGTTACTAGTCATAGCAAGCATTTGGCAACATTACTCTGTTTCCCTACAAAATGACATTTTAACCTCTTCCAAGTTTTAGATGGGGCTATCTTAGAGTTTCCTAGTTTACAGAGTACTTTGAATCACTTTCTACGCAAAGTTCAATAATCAAAAGCATCACAAACAGTACTGAGACAAGAAGATCCAGATGGGTGCACATCTTCCATGTGGAGATGTAAAATCATCCTATTCTCATTCTTTTCAGTAATAGCCCTGAACTCCTACTTCAATGCATTTCAATAAGGTTCAGGTATGATGCAGACCTGTGGTTGAGAAAATGTGACTTCCTATAAGCTTTAATTTTTATTTTCCTGCACTTACAGAGATATATAAAATTCAGAGGTCTGTTTTACTGTGTAAAGGAATGATTGAATTCGTTATTCTTTGTAAAGTGAGAACATAATACAACTATGAAATATCATACTGTTATTTATTAAAACTTAGTGGTATTTTAAAGAGCATTTAATGGAGGTGGCACTCAGTTCCTGCTGAGAACTACTATGAATATGGTGCTTAACTCTTTTTGCTTCTTAAACACTCACCATCAATATCTTTCTAACTTAGACCCACAGACCTTTGTCTAAAAAAATTTTCCACTACCGCTTTAGTGGAAAATATGCTGCTTGTAGATAAAGACTTTTTTAATCTTTACCAATGAATATTTTTACGAAAGACCTCTTCAGCCTACCTGTCTTCTGATACTAAGAAAGTAGGAATATGTCAACTACTTCATTTGTCTGGCAAATACAAGATAAGTTGACCCATTTATTTACAGACTGAACAAGGCCAATCTATTTCGTGCTGCAGCACTGACCCTTACCACAGACCCTGTGCATGAGCAGTCCATTACAATAAGTACAAGTGACCTTTAATTGCATTAATGGCTTTGTTGAATGTTCTTCCATTGCGACAACACAATTATGGTATAAATATTTCTAAACAACATAATTATTTGTTTAAATAAAAATACATACGAGTTCTGTTTACTAACAAGGAACTGCAGATGCACTGTATTATAAGTGTTAAAGTTTTGAAAAATTGAATGGAGCCCTCATGTTATACTTGCATAATGTCAAACAACCCATAAACCAAAATTGATTATGAAATAAATTTCAGGATATTACAAATCTTCATATGCTATCTAAAAGTTAACGGTACCTTCCTATATTCATCTTCAGAACATGGAAATGATTTAATTTACATTATTCAGTATTACATAATAAGAAGGTGATATTTTCAAATTAATTTTTTCCACATGTTCATAAGATACAAGTTTTCTGAAATTCCATATACCACATAAAACTTATTACTTGATTTCAGTTCTATGTACCATCAGCATTCAGAGGCTTTTTTTTTTTTTAAACAGGAGCACTCCAAGTATTGTTTTACCTCAAGTTATTGTAATTTAAAAATAATCTCCCAAAACTTTATCTAAATTGTACTGTCACAATTTTAAACACATTTATTTATTCAAAATTGTTTGAAAGAATGTAATACATTTTTGACAGGCAGTCTTTTACAATATTGAAATCAAATCCTTGATTTCATCAAACGCTTCATATTCTGTGCCTTATTCCTGGAAGGCTCATGCCAAAATGATTTAGTTTGATTTTCTTTAACAATGGTAGGTTGGCTTGACAGCATCTGACAAAACAATTCAGTGAAGTACACCATACCAGGTAAAGAGAACCTGAACTGGCTACTAGATGAAATAATGCAAAATGGAGCTTGGAATTATGACAGAATTAGTTTTGCAGGAGAATCTTTTTGCAGCATTATTAATTTCAGATTAAGAAAATGTTACGGTGTTATAATTACTATCTTTTGAATTATGTTTAAGTAAGCCAGTGGAAATGTCTTTATTAATATAATAGGGAAAATGGACAGGAATAATCAATGCAACAACGGTTTGACTGGCATAAATTTCAGCTGAATTTTATTACAATGCTTTCCCTCTCTCTGCCAGAAAGTTCAGGTTTATACGCAGAGTTCCCTGCATTTGAGTCCCTGAGCTGCAGTGGAACATCCAGTACTAGAGTTTGCCAGGTATGGTGCGATCTGCTCAAGGCAGGCTGGGGAGAAAGAGACGTTTTCCACGTAAGCCCCAAGGGTACTTGTATTCTCAAATACTTGGGGACGAGAGGCCCCAAAGATTTTATTACATTAGAAAATTAAAGACATACACTTTCTGTAACACTTCAGAAAAGTTCTGTTTCGCCTTTGAACCAGGAATACCCGTAAAGTTTCAGCCACGCTCCAGGCACTGGCAGCCAGGCAGTCACACCTGTGTTACCCTCCGGCACGGTAAAAGCAGGTTCCGTTCCGAGGTTGTAAGGCCCTCGCATGGGTCGAGTCTTGCAATGCCACCAGCGCATGATCTTAAAATACAGAGTTGCTTTTATCTATATACGAAGGTATATTGACTAAGCTCCCAGTATTACGACATGTATCGTGTGGCATATATTAGCTTTGGGGTAACATTGCGTGAACTTTATCTCGGCGAACAAGAATTCATTTCGTATTTTACTGACTGATTGCTATAGAACTACCACCTCGCTTAAATTTCTAATAAACCAACGTTTTGCCTTTTGTCAGCTCTCAGGCTCACTGATTCTTTTTGTTAAAATACTGCCTAAAATAGTTCATTAATTCAAATGTGTTTGTTTATTTACAAAATTACTCAACTTTATAAACATCAGTGAAATACAATCAGGATTAGGGTGAGTCATTAATGAAGGCTGATTCAAATTTTCTTGGAAGAAGCCTATAAGAAGTGATGCTATTAGAGGTACAGTGGACACTTTCCAATTCTCACCGATACAGAGGTTGGTAAGGCACATGTGCGTATTTTAAATATATGCTGATCCCATACGTACTGGTGACTGCGTTGATTTGTTCCTCCAGAAGAAATAGCTCACGAATAACCCTAAACCATTATGTCCATACCTGTTCTTGATGTGTTTAATGAATAATTACAAAATGTTTCCGGGAGCACAGTTCTGGCACTCGGTGACGTCACCATCTCCTGAGTCACTTAGGACCAGACTTGTGCTATGCTAATACCACACTGAAGCACTGCAGACATCAGTTCTGACTTCGTTTTACCCATCTGTTTCGGTAAATAATCTACAGCAGTGGCTAACTGCACTTCTCCTTTGCAAATAAGAAGTTTACCACAGTATAGTCTGCATAAAATCATAGAATCATAGAATCATTTAGGTTGGAAAAGACCTTCAAGTTCATCGAGGCCAACCATCATCCACGCCCACTAAACCATGTTCTTGAGTACCTTGAAAATAAGCAAGGAAAAGGGATAGAATGAAAAAAAAAACCCAAACAAAAAACCCACAGAGATTTCAGATGGAAACTACCTATGATGTATTTCCTGTTGTTAATTGCCAGATTCACCATCTTTAAAGAAAAGAGTTTTAAGTCTTCTTCCAAATACCAATGCTGGACACATAACATACATGTGAATATCTGGAGTTGCAATTAAATCTTGCTTATTTTGGCAAACACTAATTTTCTGATAGATATTTATTGACAGATGAAGAAAGGACATTATTTTAATGCCTTTGGAATCATATATTTATTTTTAATTCTATATAGACTCAATTGCTGGGTTTTGTGATTATGTTTCCTTCCAAAGACATAACTTTTACCCTGGCAATTACCACCAGGAAAAATGCACTGCAGAGTGCCCATAGTACCATATTGTATCTGCCTGCCTCTGAGAAACCAGCAACTTCCCTGCCACAGGACTCCTCTAATTCTGACTTTCTTCTCCTGCTAGCAAACACCTCTCAGAAAAGAATCTCCTGGAAACTTACTTACTTTTGGCTGTGTGGCAATTCTTTATGTAGTATATGACACTTGGCTTCAAACTGAGCTGTCTTTTAAGGACTTGTATTCTGGTTTGCACAGGTGTTACATAGCCATTACAAAGAAAATCACATTAGCTGGCTCTTACTTGTGTATTGATCAAATTAAAAAAAAAAAATTCACAACTATTTATTAGACAACCTATATGATACAACTTGTAGGAAAAAGCTTATTCTCTATACTGTTAACAATTGACCGTTACCTGAAGACTTAAAAAATCCACAGTAAAGCAAAACTAGGGAATTAAAAAAAACTCCCTTACAAACTTTCCTATTTGCAAACATACTGAATTTATCAAAAATGTTAACTTTAAATACATAACTTCAGAGGTTTATGTTGACCAGACAGTAACAAAGGGAGTTAATCAAATATGAATCCTCTCCAACTGTCTTGTCAAACCAGGTAATGATGTCCTGCCAGCCAAACTCAGAGGGAACATGTGAAACAAATACAAAAGTAAACAGGCCTTAAGCTGCCCAAGGGAAAGTCAGCAAGATGGCAATTTCAATCATTTGGAATAATACTAAAGCAGCCTTAGGCTTCTCTCAGAATGGAAACATGTCACTGTTACTGCGATATTTCAACAAATCAGACTGCAAAAGAAAGGAACACTTATGTAATCGCAGCCGTGGAACAGCGCTTTACGCAATGGTGAGGTGGAAAATAATTAACAGGAGATACCGTTTTTGCAAGTGATTGTAAATGTACCTAAATAACAAACAACGTTTCCTTAGAGTTTTCGAGGAGTGAAAAATCAAATTTAGGCACAGATTCCTTTAGTATTGATACAGGAGGCTTTGGAACAACAAAGATAAAGTTCTGTCAAATGAAACTATGAACATAATGTTCCTACAAACTTTATCAAACGTTGATGAAAGTTACATTCAGCGCTACAAAGAAAGCAAAAAGTACTTCAAGACCGATTCTGCTGAAAAGTTTCATTAAGACGAACGGGTTGTCATATCATTTAACTGAGAAATCAAAAAATATTTCAAATATTTGGGGAACTTACCTAATCAGTAAACTTTCAGTATGTGTCTAGTCATGTAGCCATCTTTTAGTCAATCATCAGAAAATCAAAGGCAAATTGGCATGACTCAACCCAAACTTTAATACCGCATGATTGTGTCGTGTAAGCTTGTTTTGTGCGAGGGCTGCTGTGGTTTTAGCAGAGAGATTAACGACCGGACCTAAGCTGGCCTCCAAACCTTGCCCTGCTGATGCCTCAAGCCCTTTGAAGTCTGACCATCATACCTGGCAAAACAACAGTGGGAACTAGGCTGGTGTCAGATCTAATCAAGTTTCCTGCCTCAGCATAGCTAACTATGGGGTACACTAATTGGCCCAATTGCGGATTATACCTTTTGCTACAGATTCAAGACAATAATTTAGTCAAATGATGGTTTTTATCTCCTTCTAATTAAGATTCCAAAGTGGGAAGAAATAGGATTAGACAGGCTAACTTCAAAATTGTGTCCTTTAAAGTGGTATGCACATAAGATAGATCTCTAATAATATTGCATATAATAATACATTGCTAGTAACTAACGTGAAGATTTGGGAAGGCTTGATACGGCTACTGCACCTCTTACCATAAATGTCTAAGTTTTCCTGGAAAAGGTCGACCTCATAATTTACAAATGGAAAATGAACACTCATAAGTATTCATTAAAAAACATTTTCATCCTGAATTTAAAAAAAATCCCTTTAGAATACATTTCAGTCAATCTTATTTTGATGAAGAAGATACAAGAAAAACTGAAACAGTTAAATGATTCTGCAGACTCTAAAGAGGCGGAGTCCCTCCCACAAAACTGCAATCTAATAAACCAGATTTGACATTTAAGGTTTTTTACTGATGGGGGCCAAACCATAAAGTTATTTAACTGGTGAGCAATCCAGAGATGAGAAAATCTGTGTCCCATGCCCTTATTTTAAACTGTAAAAAAAGAATGGTCTAGTGATGAAAATCCTTTTGGAGAAGTTTTACCATAAATCTTAGGTTGTATATTTCTAACTTCTCTTATGTTTTTGTTTCTTATGATTTTAAAGTGGCATTTCAAGTAGAGGTCAGTATTTTTACCCTAAATTGTGTATATAGCTAAGCAGAAGCTTTCAAAAAACTGTAACATACTCAAAATATATTTTCATTTCACATTTAAACTACATACTAAAGAAGTCATAAACTTAGTTGTACTTTGTATAAATCACACTGTTGCTTGTAACACACACTGTTGTGCTGCTTTATGTTTTTACCACCAGAAAGAAACCTGACTGCTGACTCATCACATTCTAACTGCAGAAACCCATTTTAGAAGACTGTATTCACATCCCTTCTTAATTCAATTTTCCCTTGCTCCCATTTTCTTATTGACCTCATTGCTGTAGTCAGCCTAGCTGTAGTCTGCCTCCCCTAACAGTATGAGGAAGAAAAACATATGTATTATAGATCAGTGAAATGTGTACAGGAAGATCACAGTAGGACAGTCATACAACATGTTCAAAAAGGGCTAGTCTGTGTCAGTTCAGCTTATAGAAAGCATCTCTCTAACAAAACCTGAAGTTATTGAAAAGGGGCTGCAGCTCAGCAACGAAGGGAGAAATTATACAAGTGGGTCATCTACGCATGTCTAGGGCAACAGGTTGTTTCAAGAGTTCCACTACACACACCCCTGTTTCCAACGCTTCTGCCCCATGGCTAATTCAACTCTTTTTACAGAGCCTCCTGCTAAGGTATTTTTTTTGCTTGCAATTTCCGTTACAACTTAGAATCCCAAATTCAGAAGACTGAAAAAATTATATTCTGAGTCAGGATTCACAGTGAGAAAAAAACCCCCAAGTATGCTAATTCATAGCTATAATAAATGAGAATTTACTATGCTGTGAAATGAGCGTGTACGCTTCTTTGCACTTCTGAAAACAATAAGAACATTTGTATTTTAAAACCAAACACAGACTATTAAGGTTTTTGTTTCTAATGTACTGCTCAAAAGCAGTGGTTAAAATGGTTTAATACCTCACAATGCCTGGTTTCACTAACCGCATTCTCTGGAAAGTGAGAAACATTATAAAGGAATGTCTTTAGGAAAAAAGCCCTCCTTCACGTTATTTGCCTTTAAGTGGCTTCTGAAGAGGATAGCTCTAGTTGAGAAACTTCTAGCACTCATGCAGAGATGACCTGCATGAAGAACTGGCTGCCTGATTAACTATTAACTACTCTCAATAGGATTAGATAATTAAAGACATTGATGACCATTAATTAGGAGGAGGGCACCTTAATTTGTCACTTGATAGGGCCCTTTCAATGATTTATAGGTTAGGGCTACTTGCAATTGTGAAGGGGAGGAGGCAGTGAAGAGAGAGAACCCTTAAGTTACCTTATCAAGTGGCCAGCTAAAAAGGGCAGAGGGTCAAATAAGGGCCAAAGTGGTCACTTAAGGGTGAAGTCCCAAACACCAAAGCAGTGCCAAGCCACATTGACCATCATTTGGTGATGGAGTAAAAAATATGCTAATTTATTGGTGGCAATTCTCTCTTTTTATGGTTTCAAGCAGTTAAGACAAGTGGTCTGCTTAAGAGCTTTTCATTTGAAAAGAGATTAAACAAAATGGTTTGTCAGGGATGCTTGGCTGTTTTATGTCTTTGTTAAAAAAAATTTGCCCAGACTGTACCGATGACTATCACATCACCCCGAAAGCCATCTTCCATCTCTAAGCATTACTTGGTTAATAAATACATCAGCTCTAATTGCTTAATAGTGCTATGTTCATTTGCTCTTTAGCAAGATTAAAATGAAATACATCTTTTGTATTACTGCCTTCTATCAGGACTGTCTGCATAAAGGTCACAGAAAAAAGTTTAAATTTAGTAGGAAATTTACTTAAGGACATTAGTGTAAATGATACTGTGTTTAAAATGACATAAAAGAGCGAAAGGTGATTTCAGTAATGCAAAGAAAATGGTTTCTGAATGCTGATAAGGACACTTATCCCTCATACCACACACAATTTTAGGCAGCATTATACATTAAAATCCCTCTACTGGGGTAATAACATGTAGCTACTTTCCCACCCACTAACACAAGTAAGAGCAAGTCATTAACATTTAATTAAATATGCTCCTGACATCCTCAGGAACATGTCACGCTTTGTTATTGAAGGTTGTGGCCTACTTTCTATGTACATTTTAAACCAAAATAAACTATTTATAACGGACCAATTTAGTGCAGCAAATGAGACATTTTTAATCAGGAGGCATACGACAATATTTTATAAAACCATTCTGAACAGCAAAACCAGAACAAAATGAATTTACAACATCTGATGCATATTTTATGTATTTCACAAAACGAAACATAAGAGATGGGATTAGCTCCACCTTTTGGGTTCTAAATAGTGAAACAAAACTGTTTCTCTTACCTCAATGGTGAACAGCTTCCTTTTTAATCTAAAAGCAAGGTCCTTCGTGTCTGACACATCACAGATCAAGCTATTAAGACGAGGAATCTGCTGTACATGAACCAAACCTTGTGGAAAGAAAGAGTAAAGGAGGGAAAAAAATTAAGAAAACGCTGTCATCCAGATGCATAAATTAGAGTCTTACAGCAGAATTCTGTATATTTACACACACTCATCCTCCCCTTTTTAAACTGGAGCTTACTACCAGGAGCAATGAAGCAAACGGTGCGATTATACTCAAGTAATCAAGCAGAATAAGATAAACAGAGATCCTTGTGCGAGGAAAACTAATTGCACTTTGGTACAGAAGTACAGATGTAAAGAGGGATCTTAATACTTGTCAAAACTACAGCCGGTTTGTGTGTGATTTTCTCTTGTATTTACAGTAAGCAAATATGGCTATCACCTTGCATGCTGCCCACGGCACCACTGAGTGATCTTTATTTTATTAAATGCACCAGTAAGCAGCCAGCAAAACAAGGCTTATGGGTTACTGATAACCACTGAAGCTCTAATGAGAAGTACTTCATTTTGCGCCCTGAAAATGACTTTAAAAAAGTTCCTGGAAAATGCTGATTTAGATCAGGCTTTCCGATAAATTTTAACCCCCATGCCATCCTAGGAGAAAGACGTTTTCTTCATGCAGGAAGCTTACACAGCTGTTCAGACGTTTTTAAGAGTACTAGGTGCACTGCAAGCTCTGCATTCTGTCAGCTGCAACTCAGGCTGATATTTTCTGACAAGGACGCTGGATGGTTTTTGTGCAGCCTAATATAGTTTCTGAACAACCTAAGGGTGATTTTCTACATCTGAAAACCAGGAAAATTCTACAGGGCTTCTCAATTACTGGCCTATATTTGCTATTCATAAAGCCAGCATCTACATGGAAATACTGAACATTTAGAAAAGACATCTTACTTGAAAACGACAGCTGTGAGAAAAACCCCAAACACTAAACCCCTAATTTAAAATAAGGCAACTATTTTTTCAGGGTATTATTTATTTTTTTAAAAGGAAGAATAAGGGAAGAAAGTTTCCTGAAATTGAAATACTTTAAAAAGCATAATTTTTATGGGTACTAATTACAAAAATTCTCAATAATATTAGAAAATTATTTTTACGCTTTGAAACCTTCTATCCCTGCCTCCAGTCCGGTGACATGTAAGAATTACTTGTTTGGCTTTTGAGTTCAAAATCTAATTATTATATACAGGAACAGCAGGTATAAAACAGGTTTGCTTATATACAGTACTCTAAAAATTTTATTTAATGATCATCTATATAATTCTTTTGTTATTTTATTGACTTTCCAACCATTTAAATTTGCAGGCAGCTTAATAAAATTATTAATGCAGGATTCATTAAATAATGCAATAATTTAATCAAACTTCTCCTGAGTAATGTCAAAATCTTCCATCATCTGCAGTAAACACATCATCTTAAAATATATTCTTAAGCAAAAAGAAGCCACAAAGTTAAAACTGTTAAAAATACCTACTTTAGAATGTTAAATTAAGGTGGCCTAAAAATCAAAAGCTATGTATATTGGCCTATAAATTTTATTACACAGTACAAAAAAGATTTATCATACATTTTTACAGGAAACCAGGAAATAACTGCTAAAACACACACTGTCTTACAGGATCTCTTCAGTACTGAGAAAAGGAGTATCAAACTGACAGAATTATGTTAGCATAAACAAATGCCACATCACGATTATACAGTTGGAAAAATAATTAGGCAAATTATTCTAGCTTTTGTTCATGGTTTGTTTTTCATTCACCATTCTTCAGATAATGAAATGTGCACTATTTTCACAGTCAAAAAGATTTTTCTCTGATTTATTAATGACAGCCTGCATACACACAGTGGTGTCTCAACACCATCTTTGCTTCTTTTTCTACACACTCTGCTATGGAAAACACTGCCACATTCTCACATGTTTACAGCAGGTTTCGGATAAGCAGTTTACTTTCAACTAAAGGTTTCCATGGAACTACAGTAGTATCACAATAATAATAGCTGTAATTTATGCACACTCAGAGCACCGCTCCGGATTAGCTAAAACTGTTTGTTATTCACTGCTTTGGCTATGCATAACTTCTAATCTAATCTTTTAAAATTTAAATAGTTCTGCTGCAACAGCTAACAAAATCTTTGGGAAACAAAATGCAAGATTAAACACCATTACACATTTTGAAGATAAATCACTTGAAAGGCTACATGACCTTTTACCAAAATTAGTTTCATGTTTTACGTGCCACACATATCCACATTCATTTCCCTAAATACGTAAGTGCCGTGACTTAAAGCTGAAAAACAGAACATTATTTTTAGATAATGTTTATATAGCACATCACTTAGAAGTTTATTCACCTTAATATAATATATGTTTTTCCGTGTTCTCTATTTAAAACTTGGCAGATCAAAAGTATTGATTTCATGACAAGTTAAGCTCACTGGTCAGACGATTGCCAAGCCTCCTCTGCATGTGAATTCCCCAAAGCCTGCCTGTTGAGATGTACATCTGATTGAGCCATGCCTTAGTAATACGGCTTGACAACATGCAAGGAGTTGCCATGTTTCCTTTGCAGCCTTAATGCACTTTACTGAAAATTTTCCTAACTCAAGACTGGTTAGCAAGGAGAAACATTTAAGAGGTATATTCTAAAATGAAATCAAATGCTACTTTAGAGCAGATACCCAATTGGAGGGTAAGCCGCTAAGTGCCCTAGAAACACTCAGGGCAGACTTTCTGCGTTGCTGAAGATGGAACTTACCGTGGTAATCCTTGTATAACGGATTGGTTTCTCTCTCAGAGCCAATAAATGATTCAAGACCAACTACCACATCTGACAAGTTTGTTACACGTTCCATAATTGCTTTATTCTGTAAGACATGGAAACAAAATACACATCCGGTGATGAAAAAGGTAATTAATGTTCACAGAGTAAGCCTTGCTCTTCTCAATGACAAACTGTGGGGAAAAAATAGGTCATCAATACTTAGAAATTATGTTAGAGGGCTTTTTTCTTTAAAAAAAAAAAAAAGACTTGAAATTTCTCTCTAAAGAAAACATGTATTTGACAAGGAGAAACCATAGAAGGGCTAACTCACAACTAAACGCATATTTTCCTAAATCTTCATACCATAAGCATTTGCTAACATCAGAGATATTTACAAGCTGTGTGGCAGGTAAGCACCTCTCGTTGACTTCTACCATGAGTCAGATGCCCAGCTTCTGTTTGTGTTCTGAAAATCTTGTTTTTTAATACACTTAGGCATATAACCTCTAATATTTGGAGCAAGCACAACCCACGTGATTATTCGTTTTGGTCATCAGTCAAACAACATGGAAAACCAAAGCATTTTCTCCAGTATTTTTCTTCCTAAAAGTTCCTCTCTACACAACGTATGAATCTAAACCTTCTGGATGCATTACCATTTCTCAATATGTTTGTGATTTATAAGTGATGCCTTATGTCTTGTGCAACAATGTACTGTCGTGTGCCTTAAATAAGCTGTTTTCCGCAGAGTTTTCTTTTATAGAGCAGAAAGCAACATTCAAAGGTCACAACAGAGATCTTCAGAGGTAACTCAGGGTAAAATGTTCTTAAATGCTTTGATGATGTCAGTATTTAATGAGCAAAAAAAAAAAAGGAGACAAATCTGTGTTAAAAAGCAAAATATTTCTTAAAGATAAGACGTAGTTATCTTAAAGCTGCCTGGACAGCTGGTATGCTCTTGTTCTTGATGGCTGTAGGTGCCATACCCATCATACTTTCAGGGGTATCAAGACCAATCACCTCAAAATACCCATTGCAAGTATGAAGAATTAGCTCGGTAGCTGTAAATTATAGTTTTGTATTTTTTATTAATTATAAAGCATTTTGTACATTCTGCACTTCTTACACAAACTACATGACCGACGCTTATTATGAAAGGTCAATTTAAATACTGGTAAACTATTTGATAATAACAATTTATAAAGTAATCAGGAGAAGGAAAACATCCCTAGATAGTTAGAAAAGTCTATGCATTGTACTGACATACAGGTTTAATAAAATGGTTATCAATACACCAATTGCTTTCATGAAGCCACGTTTCAATAACAGCGTATTTCCTAGCCACATAGAAGCCTACGGAGCAGACGTGAAAGGTGAACATTTCCTACTCCCATCAAATAATAATCTGAATTCTGGTTTTTGACTGCTACATCAAGTAACTCGTGGCCTGTCCTGCCCAGCCCAATCTGCTCGGGTTACAAGACCTAAATCCACTGATCCCATGGTACCTTCACACCCCCTCCCTTCCCCACCTTATGGGCCAGATGGCATTAAATCCTGGGGACTGGTCTCTTTTCAAAGCTGCTACTTGTGCACAGGCCAAAATGATCTATCCCCATGGAATCAGGGAACTTCAATTTTACCTACAAAGTCTAATGATGGATAATTATAAAATAGTGTTATACTACAGAATTTCCTTTCTAAGGAATAACATAAATGATCTGAGGTAAAAGAACACTGCCTACACATCCATCCCTAAACTTCGTTATTATATCCACTCCTGAAATATTAAAGCTCACTTGCAAAGTATTTCCTCTTCTAGCAAGAGAGAGACAGTATACTGTATTTTAATGGAAACTTTTGGTCACATTATTCTACAGAGGCAATCACAGAAAGACCGTATAAATATAAATATGAAGTAGCCAGTGACCTCTATAAATCCAGAGACCAGAAATTGCTGTATTTTGCCAGTTCTTCATCAGGCTGCTGGATATTATTTGTATAAGCAAGAAATACAAAATTGTTACATAAATAAACAAACAAACACTGATGATTTCTGGAGGCTAACCTAAACTCTTGGTATAGAAAAAATATTCTATCATTTGAGAAAATGTTTGCTGTCCATTAATGTTTTTGCTTGCTGGTTGTGATAACAATGGGTTACAAAAACTGTGGATAGAAAGATGCTCAACCATCAGCAAGGTATTCTCATCATTAACAGTCCTGCATATCATAAGAATAGCATCTTTCCTATTTGGTCTTAATTCTGGAAGGATTAAAGTGAGGGATAGCAATTCAATATTTGCCTAATGATGCATACTTCAATATGTTGGTTTCAGCTCTTCTGAACAGGTTTGCTTTCTTAAATCGTAGTCTGTTTGCCCATGTTGATTTTGTTTTTGTTTTTAAAGTGTGTCAAAATATTCTCCTGGCTTAACGCAGTGTATCCTGGGAAATATTTTGCACAGTGAATTGCCACACCAAATAAACATTTGCTTATGTGGCATTGTTGCCATAGATCTGTATCTATCATGTATTTTCTAGTTTGCAGTGTTCAGCACATTAATGGCCAATCAAAGCTGACGTCAGCACACAGATAGTTGTGATGTATGGCATACTGACATAAACACACAAATCATGTTGCCCCATCTGGGCCTGAAAATTTAACAGAGCTCCAGATCTTCCTCCAGCCCCATACAAATCTACCTCCTGCTTCTGGCATAAACTTGGCAGCTCTGGAGGTGAGCCAGGACATGGTTAGGAGGGAAGCCAGGAATGGGGAGATTCAGGGAAAGAGTTTGTTGGCAGCTAGAAGAGGTATTGTTTTAAATTACACTAAAAAATAAAAAAAACCCCAACCCAGTCCTGGAAAGTTTTCAGTTGTGCTAGGTGTACTGCAGTTTTTCTAAATTAGTTAGTTCAGCCAAAATGTAATTATTCTAACAACATGGTAGCAACCCCGTTGTGCAGGCTGGGCTGGGCATCCATTCTATATCTTACTTTGTGCTCACTGTTTTCGACAGACATTTTCTTTTAAGTGCAACTTGCAATATTTGGTCTCAACCAAAGTGTACTTTCAAAACTACGTCTCAAGATCCATATAGCTAGTTGGATACGTAAATGGAACTATACATACGTGTTTAACCAGCTTTTGGGAAGGGCAACTATGGAAAAAGATTGCTTTGTCCTACTAATTTACTTGCAGAATCTACACAGCTTTGAGTAATTATTTGTGCGTAAAAATACTTATTCACAAATAAAGCTGTTAAAAATGTATCATCTTCTGTGTCTGAGTATAAAGCATGGTATTCTACCAACACAAATATATGTACAGCCTGTATGCTCAAACTTACATACTGAAATTAATACTGTGTGTTTCTATTGGATTGAGTTCTTAATGTCCCACAATTTTATCATAACTACTATTAATCAAATTAATCTTGGTTCATCTGGATTCCATATTAGGAAAAATCTGTCTTTTCAACTCTGCTCTAATTTCTAGTTCTCCTCTGATTTCCTGTCAATTTTTTTCTAACACCCAGGGATATGTCCTCCCATTTTTATTTTGTCAGTTTCTAAAGAAATTAAAAACCTCACAAATTTTCCATAATAAAAATGTTTAAATTCTCTGTTCTTGTGCTGCATTAAGTAAAGAAAAGTCAAAGACTGGAAAATTTTCTTAGAATGGCTTCAACTTTTCTACATAGTACATATAAACGAATCTCAAAATTTAAAAGGAAAACAAAAGGCATGTTAAAAGATCTACAATGAGATCCAACTAGCACCTGTATAAATATATTAAGCTCTTGAATCACATGGGCTTTGTATAATTGCATTGGTATTCTGATAAATACATTAACATAATTTTAATACTGATTTATATATTGAATTGAAAAGAATGTATTTTAAGACTATGTCTCTTTTCAAAGAGACATTAGGCCTATATTTTGGCAGAGGGCTATATTTGTACCTTTACATTCTGATAATCTAATCCCACCACTTATTTTATTTTAAAACATATAACTAAGAGTTAATACAAACAAGTGCTAGCACTGAGACAAAACCCAGGTTAAACGGTGAGTTGCGTATGTTCCGTCTGACAGCACAGAATTCAGATGAATTCAGATACTCTCCCCAAGTCTAGGTAAAACTCTAATTGTGGGCAACAATTTGTGTTGTTACCAACAGGTGAGTCCTCTAAGCCCGACACTTCATTTGAAAGAAGGTCTCAATAACAAACAGCGAACAAACAAGTTCATGCAAAGTAATATGAACCTTATGAACTTAAAGCAAATTTTGGTGCCTGAATTTTCAAAAAAAGCTCCAAAATTGGTTGTGCCATTTTTTGTTTCTGTTACATTCTGTCATAAAGCTGAAGTAAGCTTAGTACTACAACACAGGCAGCCACATTGGATTATAGTGAAACACTGTCTGGATATTCAATAGATGAAATAATTCTTGATATTTTCTTAGAGATTATCACACGACGATGTGGTAACAACTTCACAATATACAAATATTTACCACCTGTCATTACTACTTAATCTCCAAAGGATTTTAAATTGAAAAGATAAATTATTAATGTTAAGAAACATGGCTTAAATATTTATCACCATTTGTTAATAATTACTGCTCAGAATTACCCATACACTCTATTTTGGTAAAAGAAGGTAGCTATTAGGCCCTTGTACTAGTTTTACAGAGAGATACAGTTTGTCCACTTTTTCACTATTCATGAATCCCGAAAATAAAAGATTAATTACTGTTCTGCCAAAAAGCGTTATATCGGTAATTTACAAAGACTGTAAAGTATAAAATTCTATATTTATTCTGAGTCCAAGTTGATTAGCACTGTTCTCAGTGCTTGCACACACCAAATCTACTAACCGAACTTTGAATTTTGGCTCTAAAATGAATGTACATTCAGACCACTGGAATATAAGATAAGCAACGGTACATGAACAAATTTTGGTATGTAGAAACCTGTATCAATATCACAAGAAAACTGAATACAAGTGTGATGTCTTTGCTGGGAGATAGATATCCTGGAAATACACTTCAAGGATTTTCTACAAACTACAATGCCTTCAGTGATGAGAAATCCACATTTAGGGATTCTGACTGATTAGGCATCTTCTTTTACCTTTGAAGAACCTTACTGACTGTAATAGAACTTAAGTATAAATATCTGTTCTTATGGCTGAAATCACAGAAACATCAATTTTGGTTGATTTGTTTATATGTACACTATATTACATTAGCTAATTTCAAGCAATGAATAGTATCTCTGAATAATTACATACAAGTTACAGAAGCAAAGAAGGGACATGTAGCGAAGACACGACCAGGTAAATTAGATGCAATGTACTCGTAAAAATGGGAAGGGAGTAACAAAGCATCTGTTGGCCAATATGTTACACAATGTATTAATTCCAGATTTTGGTTGTTCCCTTAAAGTTGCTTTTAATAATGTTTTTCATGATAGTCTATACAAACTCAAGAGTCTTTCAAGTGTGAAACTAGTCAGAACCAGTATTTTTGTTTCTTAAAAACTCGAAACATTTGAGCCACGGTTTCCTTAACTTACACCTAAAACACTATCACTGCTACGAGAACTCTGCAATGTTATTATCAAAATATATCAGATGAAGGTGAACGACACAGCATCCAATTACAAAATTCTGGATAACTTTTCAGGAAAAATAATCAGCCAGGAAATAAAAACTAAATATCATACATTAAAAGAAAAATCTTTGGATCTTCACTGAAGATGGATGGCCTGGACTTGTCTAGTACTTGAACTACAAAAGAATCTAATGCCAGCAAACCTTGGCACCCTACAAAACAAAAAGTATGCCTGTTTTGCCAGTGGAGGGAAGACCTGAAGGCCAACAGTGAAATGACTGATGACTCAATATAGATAAAACAAGCAAGTCAATAACAGTTGCTGCTGAGGCCTACAAAAACGAAAGTGAGAACAAAGACTACGTAGTTTAAATCAAACTGTCCATCTGTTGATCTCCAAGTCCTTTACAAAAGAGAGGCAAGTGCTGCATTCCTCATTTACAAGTCATGTAACAAGCACAAAGATGTCACGTGCGTTGTCCAAAGTCACAAGCCAGTCAACAGTGAGCTGGGAACCGAACCCAGCCTTTCGCTGAAGCCCTGTCTACCCCCCTCTATTTGAGGCTTGGTTTAGGAAGCTGCATCTATGGCTTTGGGGCACCAGGAAAATATCTGGTGGTATCAAGAAGATGATGTGGGAGTCAAAGCCCAGAAAGGCGGGTGCTGAAAATCCTGTTATTATCTGGCTGAAAGAGGTGACAGATGTACAGGGTATTAAAGGGTGACACTTTTTGAGCTGAATCCCTGTTCAGTGCTTTGCTCTTCTGACTATTTCCTTCGCATCCAGTAGCTGAAAGCACAGGCTGCACGTGCATATGAACGGTTCTCGGATGCATCTACCTGCTGCAGTGGGTAGATGAAATAAGCTTGAGTGAGCCCTTCGCCAGTGACAGGTGAGGAACTGGGAAGAAATTAGTACAAGATCTGGGCTGAGATGAGCCCAGTGTCTCCCCTGAACACTATCTGGTCCTTATTAATGAGATTGTCTCATTGTTATAAAAGCATATATATAGACAACTGTATGTTATTATTTGTCTTTAATTACCACAAAAATGAAATGACCATTTGAACAGAATTGTTTATGAAATTAAACACATAAAATATTCAATGCTACAAGTTGGTTGTAGTGTAGTGTAAAACACAGTTGCAAAAGACTGAAAGAATGAAAGTCATATTACAAACAAGCCATAACAAAACTGCTGAAATTAATGTATTTGGGACCAACTAAAATCCTTTGACCCCATTGGGAATTATTCATTATAAGAAAAAGGTTTAGGAGTTCCTTTTGTTGCCATTTTGCCTGAAAAAAAAGTCATTGCAGTCTGCTTACCAATTCAGAAAGGCTAAATCTTGCTGCAACTTTAATTCTTTAAACAGTGAATCGTATTTTATGCGCAGGTAACCAAAAAAGATCCTCCACTATTATTTCAATTAACAGTACACAAATATCAAAAGGAACATCTAACTGATGGTGGTAATCGAGTGGCAAGATTCTGAAATAGAAAATCATTTAAAAAACTAATCCCTTATTCAGTATCAAATTATCGGCTGTCATCAGGAGCAGCCTGGCAAAGCTAGGTCCAGATGGGAAACTGGCTGGGCAATAAGAAGAGGTAGGGTGGAAATGATGGGTAGGCTGGAAACGATGGGAACCTAAGGAAAGACATGACTGCTCCCTCTGCTGGCAAGGTTCTCACCTGCTTTAATTTTTAACTAATGAGTAGGCATTTCTTTAATTATTTAGGATCTAGCCAATAAATAATGCAGAATGTTCCTTCCTCAGTCTGTTGCTGTGTGTTTGCACAATTTTGAACTTATGGTGCCCTATTTCACTAGAATAATTTGCCATAGAATTAAGGCTCAGATGGATATCTAATGGTAGAGTTACTGGCTTTATATTTTAATTGTTCGTAAAATGAGAGGCAAGATTAAGCTATTTAACCTTCAAAATATTCTATTTTACAATGTATGCACATTTTGTATTGAATTTACATATTTCATAATATTATGATAAACTGCTCATATTGTACTATAACAAGAGCCCTTTTATATAGCAATAAGACACTATAAAATGAAACATTCTGCAACACAAACATACTAAATTACACGTCATACCAAAAAAGTGCCCTTCTTCCATGAGTAAAATGCATGACCAGAGAATTCAGTGATAATGTTTGTATTAAAACTTAATTAAAAGATGAAGATAAGTCATTCATTACTTGATTTGTGATATAAATTAATAGCTGCAGTAAGAACATTTAGAAAAAATCTGTTCTAGGATTTTGGCCTACAACCAGAAGCTCCCAGAACAGGAGGGATCAGCTTTTTTTGCCCACTGTTCTCATTTGAATCCTGGCTGAAAAGCTACTCCAGCTCCCAGCTTTCCAGAAGGCTCCATCCCAGGAATCCTCGCCTGCCATTTGGTTTGCTGATTTTAATCTCACAGGACTTTCTTACAGTGGCTCCACTATGCTGAACTGGCACTTGCTCCTAGAAGTGAGTTATTATTAAACTTGTAGGTCAATTGTGGCACTAACAACTCTTTGGAAGCTTTCAGCCACGGTGTACAATTTGCTGGTCTAATTAAATATTAATTCTAAGTGTTACATTCTGTGGCTAAGAGCTTTTATTTTCCATCATCAGTCTGGAAGAGAAAGAGGTTACAAGGCTAATTTAATCTTTTTTTTTTTCCCTAGCATTAAAGCTTAACTACACAGGCACAAAAACATCATTAAATATGCAGTATTCCTTTTTATTATGATTATATTGTAATTAATAGAGCAGGTCTAAACAAAAAGACGTAAAATTAGATTCTGAAATTTCAAGGTTTTTAAACAACACCAAAAGTTCATATAAAAATGTTTCTAAGCAAAGAATGCACAGAAATTCAATATCCAGTTATTTGAAAATCATTTAAGATGGGAAATACATATGCAATAATTTAAATACAAAATAGTTTTACACAAAATTATTGTTCTTTGTTCTGAAATACAACAGACAACAGATAAACCCCATGTTTAATGCTAGATTCACAGGGCACTTTTTTCAAGAACTTGTACTTCTACTCATGTGAAAAAAATAGTTTTGCTTCAGAAAAACAATACTACCATCCATTTTCTAAGAGAATTAGCTGCTTAAAGCGGATAACTACTTTGTCCTGCATTATTTAAAGTCACTCTTCTAATCTTTACTTATCAGTGTCCAAATGGGCTCAATACACGAGCCTCTTCCCTTCTGCTTCCATAACAGTTGTGTCCATGTCTGGACACTGGGCATTATATTAACTACTTAGTCCAGTAGCCAAAAGATTCCATATGCTTGAACAGATGACTATCTCCATACTGTGATGGGATATTTAACTGTTTAGGTCTAATATTGCAGTTGAAAGATTTAGTTCTGAATCTTACCTAATTTTTAAAAGTTTTCATAGGTGCATTTTCAGATTATATACATAAAATGTAAAATAAAATTGCCATGTTGCATATACTAATTAACCTTTAAAGTTTAACATATTCATTTTGGAAAAGTCATTTTTTTGATTAAAAGACTGTTGATGAAAAAGTAAAAAGACCTAAAAAGTAAAATCTATTAAAATGAGAAGGCTGTTTTAGGCATGCAATTTTAACATACAACGTGACTGTTCATCATTATATATTTAAGTCAGTTAAAAGACAATTAACACGTGGGTATAGAAACATGCTTCAGATGTATATGGTATTTGTTTTTGAAATGGGTAGTTGTTACTAAATCAGAAGTGGCAGAGCTAGAATAGAGCCTGTTGGCAACCATAAACTTATTTTATCAAACAACAAAATATTTCTATTTCTTCTGCAACTTTATTAGCAAATACTATCAACGATAATAGAAATTGAAAACAAAATTACTTCCTGTCCCACAATTTAAATTTTGAGTTGTATACTTCTCTGAGCTTCCTACTTGATCATAATTTTAAAGGTGCTTTTATAAATGTCTAGAATATCCAAGCCAGAATATTCGTATCTGAAAACTATGTGGATAACCCAGGAATACTTGTCATAAAATCATGACTCTCAATATTTTTTGGTACGACCGTTAAACTGTATTTCTCACATACAACAAAAAGCAACATGCAACATTAAAAAGCAAGTAAAAAAACCCAATACAGAAAAAGATAAAGACCATTTCATCTTCACAGTTTCTATTTTGCAGAGAATTTCGAAAGCTCGCTTAACTATGATATAGAAACTACATGACATTTGATCTCAATACAAATTCGTGTGCAGCGGCTATCTCATCAAATACATTTATTTGAAGGTTATTCAGCATTTTACACTTGCGAACTCTCAGAAGTTAGAGTTCTAAGGCAGGCAATCACTCTTAGCTCTTGTCATAGGAATAAAGATTTCAAACTGTGAGAAATTCACAAGCTATAGGAGTTCACATCTTATAATCCTATATCAGCAATGGATTCTAAAGCACTCTATTGCTTGACTTCGAGTTTAGCTCCTAAATTACTCAGTGTGAACACAAAAGGCTATGGATGTGAAAAGGTTTGTTTCTGAATTTTTCTACATTGAACTACATACAAGGACTTATGCACTTCAGTGAATTCAAGGCATCAAAACATTAATATTGCAGGAAATTAATTTTTTAACATAGCGGATGAAATAATGAAAATACCTTGCTAAAGAGAACTTCAGACTCTGAGGACAGGTTCTGTAACAAGACTTATTCATACTGACTTTTCATTAGTCAATTAATTTCCCTTGGTACATGCTGACTAATATGGTTGTTAGTCCTTAGCAGTAATACAGCTTCAAGTTCAAAATAAAGGATGGCTTTAATAAAAGTACTACACTTTCTCCCAGTGAAAACAATAACCTACCCAAAAAAATATTACTTAAGTGATACAAAATTGGGAAGAACAGGAACAGAATTATGAACACTATTTAGTATTTTGGGGGAAAGATGTTTTTGGATTTACCAATGATTTCTAGTAATTAAAGAAAAAGAAGAAAATACAATAGGAAAATATTTTAAATTCTAATTTAGGTCTTTTGCAAGTATAAAACAGTGACATTAAAGTCCTTTAAGCCATACTCTGTAGCACGAAAAGGTTGGGTTTTTTTCAAATTAGGTACTAAACCACACAGATTATCAACATACAGAAAAACAGTCCTTCCTGTTTTTTATAATATTCCTTAAATTTGGAAAGTGTAACAACAAGTGAAATTGCTCTTCAGTCTGCCCTCCTTGAGCAATGCTAGATTTTAAAAATGGAAGTAATTTTCCCTTTTGAAATGCACCATCTGATTTCATAGGCACAATACATTTTCAAGAAGCAGTAGAAAGACTTGAAAAATAACCTTCCATCAACTATTTTAATCACACTTGTAAGTATCTCAATATTTATTTCCTGACAGACAGTGTAAGATAAGAGTATGTTCAATCAGTAGAAAATATCAATCAAGTAAAACTTGTCACACATCATCTGAATAAAATTCATAATTGGATAAGTTTTTAGTGTCATTTTCTTGAAAACCTCTTCCAGAATAATGTATTCCTATTTTTGTGGTTGAGAAAAGAGAATTTTCGTTTTTCTTCACGCACTGTTTGCACTAGAAGTTTCATCAATAAAACACAAAGAATCTCGTGTTCTTTAGCGGACCACAATTTCTTTACATTATTCTGAAAAAACTGTACACAGCCAGATTTTTTGCCTTTTACCAAAATATAGCCTTACAGAAGACTGCGAAGACATTCAGTGTCCCATCAAACTGGGTGAATGAGCATCATCTTTGGATAAATGCAATTCCAAGTTATTAAATCCAAGACAATGAATATCTGGAATAATGAAAGAGCCACACTGGTGGATGTATACCACAGAGGGAAAAGCATCAAGAAAAAAATCACTGTTTAATGTTCAGTAGTCATCAAAGAGACAAAGCAGACGTTAGAATGTAGGAAAAGTGAACAAACAATAATAGCTTTATTGTATTATGTTACTGTAACAAAGTAAAATATGATTAAAAGAAAAGTGATTGTTTAAAAAACAGATTAAGGAGGCAGCATGAGAAAAAATACAAAACAATCAGAATATAGAAAAGACAAAATAGGGAGCCTCATCTTATTGTCTCATCAGCCAAGAACAAAGATACAATTCATGAGAAGTAAAGCCAAATTAAACTTTCTGAAAAAGAAAGAAACCAGGTAGATTTAATTTGTGGAACTCCTTGTCACAGTACAACACGCAAAGTATTTGGGAAAATATATAAAAGAAACCAACCTCAAATTTTATATATATATATATATATTCCATATATATACCTTATTCATACACTACATGTAAAAAAATGTAACTAGTCTGGGTTGGAAAGACATTGTCCCTGTTGAAAAACAGTACTACCAATTGTGAGTTTTATTTCTTCTTCACTGGAGCAACTAGTACTGGGGGCTGATATAGACAAGATATGGTATGAATCGTTACTAAAAATCTATTTTTCAAGACAAAGCAGGTAAAAATGAATCTATTTTCCTGTATATGTTATGCAGACAAAACCTTGACTAAAATGTGATTTTGAACTTATATTTACCTTCATGGAAATTATTCACGTGAAGAATTTACTTGCAGACCACCTAATTAATACAGTTGGGAGGCAAAAGATAACATAGAAAATACAGAAACACTAGTTCAGGGAATAAATGTGGAATTCACTACATCTTCAGAAAAATAGCACGCATTTTCTGTACCTTCAGTGTAGTGACTTTAAGATTCAACAGAGAAAGCATATGCTAGAACTTACTCTGATCAAATTAAATACACATACAGAAATGCACTTGGAAAAAAAACCCCTCTCTCTTATTCTCTCGGAAAGAAAAGATATTTTCTTTACTTTTTTAATCCAGAAAGAAACCTCAGCAACAGAATGGTGAGTAGCTGGGTTGTGAGAATGCGAGCAGCTGCTGTTATTATAACGAAAGGTCTGTCTACGGCTTGAGCCTGAGAGACCACATGTTCGGCTGTCCTCTCATCTTGCCATCCTCACCAATTAACTATTAACATGGAGGGCTGTACACATGCTCTCAGGGGCTCTTTAACAGGCTTCTTGGAGAGTGGAACAACTACACAGCAGGGCTCTGGGAACTGAGTAATGTGGGGTATAAGGAACCCTCAGCAGCTTTGCTCCTCCTAATGACAGTTTTCTCCAGAGTTTAGTGCTTAAAGAAGGGTACGTGAAGTTTAACAATTCCAAAACAAAATTAATGCTCTCATTTGTTTAAGGCTGCTATGCAAAGATTCTGGAAACGATGTTTCTTTTTTATTCAGAATATTCTAGCACTTACTGTAAAACAATTCTGTTAAAATTAAAAAATCAGCTATTTAAAAAATGAGATATAATTTCAAACCTAACTCCATGGGAATTGATTTATATGGAATTTAGAAACACAAAACCTAAATCAACTTCCCAGATAAGCTTGCAAAAACCAAAAAACTTCATCCTTCAGTTTGTGTCTTAGAGACCTTTCTGGACTTGCCTAAAATACGATCGTACCTTTTATTGACATAATATATAAAAAAGAGTACAATGAAACTGATTGTATATCTCAACTATGGACAGGTAATTCTAATGTGTAAAAAGAAGGATGCTAGTTTTACATTCATAAATTCTATTTGTTGCATTAAATTTTACTGTCAATCTTCTTGAAGACAAACTGCCATCTGATATTTAAAAATACCTAAGTAGATGGAGGTTTGCACTGCAAGAGGAATATTCATAGACTTTTGATCGCAATGGTAAAACCAGAAAATTAAATTTCTTTCTTTATTTTTGAAGCAATAAGTGCATCAGGTATCTGGATAAATAACACTTGCAGGTATTCAAACACCTTTACAAAATGCAATACATAAGTGAGAGTCATGTACTTACCTAAGATAGGATTTATCTAATGATAAACTCATCTACTGTGAAAATATTTTGCATACTATGAGGTTTTATCCACTACTTTTTTACTACAGTCAAATCAAATTAATATCTAAAATTATAGGTTCTTTGTTCATTGTGAATAATAATTTTGCTTTTCTAAGTTACATTACCACTTGCAGAAAAAAAGACTATCTATGTTTTTCCTTTTGCTAAAATAGTTCATTTCCAGAAGGTACATTTAAGTCTCCATATACTCTCAGGAAAGGTGCTATAAGCAGCTTCTGATTGTGCAGCTGGGAGAATTACTCTGACACTGTAACCAGTTTGCTCCTGGTCCCAATACAAGGGGGTATTAGAATTAAAGTGTAAATCTGTATCTTTCAATTCCTGGCTTTAAAAACAAGATCACACATCATCATAATGAACATGACAGATGAAGACAGTGGACTGAAATGTCTTGTATTGAAACTAAACAGCATTCTGATAGCAGTGGAAAAATGTGTAGGGATATTGTAAAAAAAAAAATTAAGAAAGAGATTACTAGCAGGATTCTCTTTGCTTTTTTACAGTTTCTGAAATTTTGATAGTTTTTCAAAAAAGACTAAGACCCATATAAGGCAAAACTGTATCTAAGATGGCTTTATGCTTAGGTCTTTGTAGGTTTTGCAGCACGACTGTCCCACGAAATTACAGAAACACTAACAGTGAAGTTATGTTTTATATTTGCCCTTTCAGAAAAAAGAAGTTTTCAAAATGTCCAAAATTGCATTTATTTTCTTACCATAAACTTTAAATTTTTGCTAACTGATGTGTCAGCTATGAAATATAGCAAAGACAGTATTCCTACCTGGATAAGGTGAGTGGGCACTGTGATGATGCAGGCTGACAAAGATTTTCTGAGAAGGCCACGGAGAACATACAGGAATTTTGTTAGGCTATGAATATATTCAGGAGTATCACTGCTACAAATGTCATCACCCCACAACATGGAACCCAGACTCTGAATTCCTATCCGCAAAACATTCTTCAGTTTCTTCTGTTGAAAAAAAAAGAAAAAAAAGACACTTGTTATTTTTGAAATATTAGGAGAAAAATGTCATGTAATGTATTAACAAAATACAATTTATAGAATTCATATCCATAATATTTACATAGTTTATGTAATCATAGCTTAATCTCAGGTGATCTTATAAAAATTACAAATGGAAGGGCATTTTTTCACTGACTGGATATCATGCTATGCCAGATAAGCAAGTACAAGTGTAAGACACAACACGGAAATACCGAAAACTACTAATTTGTATTTTTTAACCAGCTAAATGTAAGTATATTCTGACACAAAATCCAATAATACTATGATTTTTCATGTCCTTTCTCTCCACCATCACTGCCTTAAAAAACGTGCAAAAGACCAGCTCTAAACTGGTCTGCTGGAAGGACCTGACAGTAATCAAACACAACTTTTCCCTCTATTTTCAACTTTCCACTGTGTTACTCTCATAACCTGACTATTCTGATTGTTAGCTTCAGTTTCACTTTTTCTGCTACTGCTAAATGAGCAAGGTTGGTGGCCTACCTCACCAACGCATGGCCCTTTCACTCTTTTAGAAGTTGCTAAGTATCATCGACAATCCTGTCGACTCCTTCCAACTAATGAAGGAAGGTTCACCCACAACTATGGAGAAACAAAGCTGATGGAGATACCAGTAGATCGTCTCTTAAGGACTACGCCTGTCTGAAAGTCCTTGACGTGAGTGTTTCTGGATCTGCTTTAGTTCGCTGCTGGGTACTAGAATCTAAGCTGTTTTGACATGTAAAATGCTAAACAGCCTTATGTGTTACCTACCTAAAGACTGCTGGCTGCCCTGCAGTACGCTGGCAGAAAAGCATCCAACAGTGGCAGTGGCTAAGATAAAGCCCCTTTTCTGAAGGGGCAGATAATGAAGCCAGAGTTGTAATTTGTTTATGTAAAGTAAAATGTCATCTCTCATGATGACAAATCTCATTTCTGCTTATTTGGGGTGACCTTTCCTGGTGACCTTTGAGAAGGATTTTAGGTATATTTGGTATTAACAGCTGAGAGAGAGACAACAAGCACCCTTGTTGAAAGAATTCTTGTACGAGGCGATCAAAGATACTTTTCTAGAGTTCAGGGTTCATACTTAAAGGCCAGCTTTTTTTTTTTTTTTTAATATATATATAAAATACTAGTTTAGATAAATAAAAGCTTCCAGGTACTTTTCATTACAGCAAAGTGCTTTGATAAACTGTAGATATTCATTTCCACCAGCTGGAGTGAACAGTAACTATCAAGCACAAAACATTGCACAGCTGCTCTGGAAATCCAGAGGAAAGGTTTTGACAAGACAAGAGGCTACTCTTATAAATACTTCCTTCTCCATATTGGGTAGACAGAGCCTGAGTTGTGAAACACAGTTAGTGCCACATGGCTCTGCATTTATCCAACTCTCATGGCTTAGACAGTGAGCTAATCTGCCAATTCACTTACAAGCTTTGTGAAAGCGATATATGTTTTGCAGCCTTTTAGGCTCTACTTCTGTAAAGTTAACTTTTTATACTACCGTATATATACCGTATGAAGATCAGGATAATAGCACAGCATAATACAACACAATCTGACTTCTATGTATGATATTTGTTAGGCTCAGATGTTCAGAGTTTTAAAAAGAACAGGAAAAATAGAAGCTAGTCTAATATTCTTTAGTGAATTCTAATAAGAGCAGATTCACGCATTTCTTGATGTGTGTTTAAGCAATAATATAAAATCAGGCATTTAAGAAAACTATTTTATCCAGATATAATGGATATTGACCATGCAGACAAAGTGTTCTGGTATTTCAAAATTTCAGAGCAAACATACATAAAACTTACAGAAACTTTTTTAATGGGAAAAATATTTTTTCTTATGAAGAACACCCATAAGAACAACATACAAACAGAGAAAAAACTGTATCAGAGTATCAGTTCTCTTACTGGATAAAGGATGACAGATGCTTGTTTCACAATATTAAATTGTAAGAGTTGTAAAAGATAAAGATACTAAACACCAGATAATATCAGATTTATTTGTTTTGGCCAGTAACAGAATTTCTACCAGAATAATTCTGTCAGGCCCACAAGGCCCCGACAAATGTCTCATTCTACAACTGAAATAGAAGAAAAGCATAAGTCTTATATTCTATAACAACAAGGCTGCAGTCAAGAGCAGGATAACATTTTTTTAGATATACCACTAGATCTTTTATAGTCTCATTAGTTTGGCAGTTTGGATTTTTATTTTTTACCCTTTTCATGTTACAAAAAGTAACAATGTTTGCTTTGGCAGCAAGCATTCTGATTATGAAAAATTAAAAAACCCAACTCCAAGCAAACAAAAGCCCAATCCCCCCCAACTTTATTATCCTGAAAGTCAGCAACTTGAGCTCCAAAGTATACCAAAGAAATGTTAAGGAAATATAGTTGCCTATGGAAGTGCCGTTGTCAAAAATGAAAACCCCCAAATATTCTGAAACAAACAACTGCTATTCTGTATGACTTAAAACCACGCTCAGTTTATAAAGCATTCATACTTAATGATCAGCAGTAAAGTGTTACTAGGAGGTTTTAGAAAGGATGTAAAACTGATGCTCGTATTTCTAGGTTGTAGGTCATTCAGACCCTGAATTTCTGGATAGATCTTGGCAAAAATGTTGCAGTTGGTGTGAACAAGCATGTAGTTTCTTTGGTTAACTTCAGCCAAACTTTTCTGTAGCCTAATATCTCAAACAGGAATTATTGTCCTAAGGCCCACAAAGTCATGCAGGACAGTCAAGAAATATTAATCTATGATGGTCAACAGCAGATGGTCCTATAAAACTAATGTTAATTAACCATACTAGGTCCTAGAGATGCCTGACCTTTATCAGAGGTCTACTAAACCTCTAATGGTAGTTTTCACTGATTTTCCTAACCATGTCAAACCTCTGTCAGATGGGGTGAGTTGCATTCTGATCACTTTTCTCCAGACCCCTCTTCAAATACTGGTAAAAAGGAGTAGTAAGTCTAAGTACTTGATAAGTACAATGTCTAAGTACTTGATAAGTAGTAAGTCTAAGTATTTGATAAGTACAATGATACTAAGTAAGTATCATTGGCATATTGATGTGAAAGTAGACAAAAATATCTGAAAGTTTTAACAGTCAGGTTAAACTTTTTGACTCCAGATCCAACAAGCCTCCATAGTCTAGAAATTTTGGAAGGATTATACTTCACAGTACAAAAAATGAAACATTAATGGCATCAGCTTCTGTCATTCACAGACAGTGATTAACGGATCTACTTAAAGTCAGTAAGTAAATCTCTTGAAAGTTCAGCATCTCCCTGCTACGTTTTGGCCCTTGTAGTTTTCTCTGAACTTCATGAAAGCCACTGCCAACAGGACTCACCCAAAGGGGAGAGGATTATTTGGAGGGGAAGAGCATACGTGCACAAACTTCTCAGAAGCTTGTATTACTATTACTATATACAGGACAGGACACAAGTCCAGAAGAATACAGGCTGGTCCTTACTCTACTACAATCTTTGTATCTGGCTACTTAAAAAGTAGTTCTGAAGGCTCAGTAAATAGAAGGGGATATGGAGTAGCAGAGAGGTGAATTTCTCACAGATTTGCAAGATAAAAAGATCCAAGGCGTGTTCTGGGCCGTTACTACATTCAACTCTGGACATATTTTTACAAGTGTGTATTATATACTGATTCTAAGTGTACAAATTTGAGCAGACAAAGAAAGATGATGTATGGGGAAAAGAGGAATCTTAAAAGAAAGTAACAAACCGCTCCAGGAAATCATATGCATCATCTCCCTTGGAACAGAAACAACTACACAAGTGCTAATGGCTTTCTAGGTGGATAAACTGGTCTGAAAAAGGACTCTTTTTCTAACTTTTAAAGCTTCACCTCAGAAATGTAAAGACGTAATTTAGCAAACATCTACTTTTAAATTAATCTGAGTTAAAGTTCTGATTTTGCTTTACTGACAGTAGTACGACATTCTGAAACAATGAACAACAGGTACAGAAAATAACTATCCATGCGTGATGTTTAAGTCTTCCCTGCTTGCAAGCAAAAAACCCCAAAATATTGGCTCTGACCAACCTCCTTTTTCTTTTACATGTAAAAAAAGTTCAGGAATACACAAAGAAAAATAAGGAACACCAGCCTAATCTCTTCAGTAGGAGGTTGTTTGCTGGCTGGAGGTTGGCAGGGTGTTTGTTTCACTCGGCGCTGCTCTTTGCAGCCGGCAAGCTCTCGGGCTTCCACAAGAGCTGTCAGGGCGCGGGAGGAGCATCTCTGCGCAGGGTGCTGCATGGGAAGATGACATGTCTGTTGCCATGGCTACCGCAGCCAGTGGGGAGAGGTGCCTGTCAGGGACCAATTTACTTCCCCAGACTGGCACTGCCACCAAAGGCAAGGCAAACTCCCCCTGAAATCTCAGCAGAGACTAAACACTGAGCGCAAATTACCTAAATTTACACGCGAGTGGTGTGTGTAGGTAACGTTTCTAAAACATATTGTTAGACACGCAAACATCCATTCCAACATTATCTTCCCAACAGAAATGATTTCTAAGATACTCAACTGGTAATAGTACACAGCCTTGTATTATATTCTTTGAGGCTCTCCAGCACCTATACTAATTAACTTCTACTGTAGTAACATTTCTATTGCACAAAAATAATTACCTATCGATTAAGCATCAATATATGTTATTTATTATTTCCATCAACTCCAAAGGACTCACACATTACGCATCAATATATGTTATTTATTATTTCCATCAACTCCAAAGGACTCACATATTACTGAATATCACAAAGAATAATAGATAGGGCACTGCTCAGATTAGAAAAGGGCTTTCAGCCTATGTTGTTATGCTTAAAATATTTTTGATTACCCACAGTATGATTTATGAAGAGATCTTTAGAAGTCTGGTAAGGTTTTTTGATTTGTAAGTTGGAATAGCAATCTTATTTCTTTACTTGTGTTTCAATGCTCACTACATAAAGATGCACACCATTTAATTCATTAAAAAAGTCACTCCAGTTAAAACAACATTGAAAAAATCTTAAAGTTTAAGATTAAATGTTCAGTCTCAAGAGTTTTGAACACATTATTGCTAAAGCAATAGCTTGAAAAAAAATACTGCAGGGGAAAATATGTTTTGTTTAATTACATTATATTTGGCAATGCATTTATTAGCTAATTGCACAGAATATGTATTTTACTAATGTTGGCTTACAGTTCTTTCTCACACAGTCTGCATATCTGTAACAGGCAAAAACTCCAAATGCACATTAAAATATGAACCACACTCTCTATTTACTTCACTTGTTTATTTTAGCAATGCTTAGAAACAGCTTGTTCCTTGTTACTTTGTCCAAGGCCTCCTTGTGCCACCCTTGAAAATTCAGAAAACAACATTAATTAGAGGATTATAGAAGAGTATGAGGGTCTTCAGTACCTGGGGATCAGAGCCATCAAACCCTTCCTGGTAAATGATCCTCTGAATGGACTGAAGCAGCCTTGAGTATGCACTGTTCATATTACTGTTGGTAAGAAGAAATAGTTTAGTAACACATTTTAACACTCTCCTATATGTCTCTAACAGCTGTATGAAAGATAAGCAGATGCAGCTTTCAGTCCACAAGTGTCATAGAAAAAAAGTGTCATAAAAGAAAAAACTCAAACCTCTGTGAATAAAGTTGACATTATAAGCAGTTGTGATTGCTTCATGTTAACCAGTTCAGTGCTCAGACATTTAGTGAAATCTAAAATCTCTACGGATTAAGATAACTTAATTATGTCAGGCTCACATCTAGAAGATTAATGATTTAATATATCAACTTAAAGCTGAAACTATTACAGCGAAGTACTGATCTTCTATAACTGACAAAGATCTACACAATTGTTATTCCAAGTATACCTAATCAATGTCCTGGTTTCCTGGGACAGAGTTAATTGTCTTCCGAGTAGCTGGTATAGTGCTGTGTTTTTGAGCTAGGTATGAGAGGAATTTTGATAATGCTGATGTTTTCAGATGTTGCTAAGTAATGGTTAGTCGAAAGTCAAGGATTTTTCAGCTTCTGATGCCCGGCCAGCAAGAAGGCTGGAGGGGCACAAGAAGCTGGGAAGGACACAGCCAGGACAGCTGATCCAGATTGGGCAACGGGGTATTCCATACCATGGGACATCACGTCTAGTATATAAAGTGGGGGGAGTGGGGGCAGGGGACTGCCGCTCGGGGACTAACAGGGTGTTGATCGGCAGGTGGTGAGCAATTGCATTTGTGCATCATTTGTATATTCCAATCCTTTTATTATTACTTTTGTCATTTTATTAGTGTTATCATTATCATTATTAATTCCTTCTTTTCTGTTCTATTAAACCGTTCTTATCCCAACCCACGAGTTTTGCTTCTTCTCTCGATTTTCTCCCTCATCCCACCGGGCAGCGGGGAAGTGAGTGAGCGGCTGTGTGGTGCCTAGTTGCTAGCTGGAGTTAAACCACGACGGTGATGAATAGAGTTGACATTCTATTACTGAAAACTTTCATACATACAACTGCTACAACAATCAAAACCAAGGAAAAATGAGAGACAACATTTTCACAACTAAAAAGTTCATGTAGTTAATTTGTTTTGGGTTTTTTTAGGTTTTTTTTTTTTGATACAGCACCAGAACATAAGGTATATTCTGCTAATGCTACAGTTCCATTTTATATCCAAACACTACAGGTGTTATTACTGCTTTATTTGCATGACAGCAGAATTGTGAGGTAGAATCTATTTTATGTATTATTTAGAAAGTACAAGATTAAGGAAAAAAAGCAGCAAACTGGTGACTAAAATGTATTTAAACGTACTTAAACCCAAATGAAAGTTCAGCAAATCATCTTATCAGAGTCTTAGAAGGTCCAGTTCCTACATGTCCAAAGCACTTCTTCAGATGTCCATCCCAGCCATGCTCTCCAGTCCACAGGCTAACACATACAAAGGACAGAAAGTCCTAATTTTTACTTTAAAAAAGCAAGCCCGTTGCTCACTTATAAAAGAGACATACTGTTTCCTTAAATCCCATAATGCATACTGCCTTGTGTGTCCAGACTTGATGTAGATTCCTCGCTGCAGCTGAGAGTTCAAGCTCTTCTATCTTTTCTAGCTTTGGTGTTTCCTTCTGGTCCCACTGATTACCATCAAGGTTGTGGATTCAAACTTTTTTGTGTACTTCTTGGGAACTATGACATGTTATTTTGAAAATTTTGCCTCTAACAATATTCTTACTTGCTCCAATCATTTCATGTGTCTGGTAACAGCCCAGGTTGGAAAGGACCCTGAAAGATCACCTGGTCCAAACATTAATGAAACTATTTCTGTTACTTTATCAAGAACCAAAAATGTTATCCAAATGTATTTTAGTAATGAATACCTAAATAAACCCAAATAAACTTGCTTTCATACTTTTGCACAGGAGAGAAGACAACTTTTCTGAGAAGCACAAGAGTTGCAAACATCTGTCTTCTACACCATTGCTTTAACTCGGAATTCTACATTTCATTCAAGAAAACAGTATCAACCCAAACCCAACCCCCCAATGATATATTTGTTATAAACATCTACAATCAAAAAAGTCATATAGTCATAATAATTTCAAGTTTTGAAATACTCAATGTCAGAAAACATTAAGATATGACCCTTCTCAGAGATAACTAAAAGGGAGAGTTTCCAAATTAAACTCAATTTATTTGTTTTCAGATTTAGTACCCTAGAAGGCTACTGGTTAAACTGATGTACCTTAATAATTTAATACACTCTACGAAATTCACAGCTGAAAATAACTGGCAATATATCATCTCAGCGCAACATTTAACATGTAGTCTGCCTTGCTATACAAAAAAAAGCATCTCAAACAGAAAAGAAAGAGTAAATTTTTGCTTATGAAGTCAATCACTTTCCTAGTGTTTAGTTGCAAAAGGAATGGCTGTTAAGTGTTATATATACCGGCACCTATACTGTGACAGTAAGTATATACGGTCTTGTAGGTGTCAGTTTACTGGACAGTTGGAGGGGAAGAGGGCTTTAGCCTCCATGCTAGCCGAAATGTCTTCTCCCTCCATGTCTTCACATTGTTGCAATACACACACACAATCCTTGCTGCTTACATAGTGCTGCGATTTCTTCCCAATTTTGCCAGAGCCAGCGAGGATCTGCAGCACTTCACAATAACCAGAAGCATTCGTGTATCCTTTTGGATATTCCTTTATCCTTTTGGAAAAGTTAGAAACTGCTGCTCACCAACATTAGAAAGGAGTTTGCAACTATCTTGTAGCCACAGCCAGGAACACAATATGTGTAATATGAAAAGATGACTGTGGTCTTTGTCATCACAAACCAGCATTTTCAAGTTTGTGTATCTATCACTTATTTTGCTTATGAGTATTACCATGCTCTCTACCAGGATGCCAGAGAATATACTGCAATCACAATACTTGTCAATTCCTGATTTGTTACTAACTTGCTTTTAAAAGTTAGTGGATAAAAGAATAAAATACCTAAAGCATTAGCAGAATTAAAAGGTCCCAAAATTAGAACAAACAAAAGACATCTTCAGTTAATCCATCACAAAAAGATTTACAGCAAGGGAAGTATTAAAGAAAATAATGTATTGCATACAGATTTGTTTAAGATGTAAAAATAGGTGCTCCTCTACTTGCTGCTGAAATACTGACCGTTTACTTGAATTTGAACCATGCTATGTAAATAAAGACATGAAAAATATTGTGTAAACCCTATCTATAAAAGCAAATTATATTACCCTTCTGGCAATGTTTGTCATAATATTTAAGGAAGGAAATAAGATATTTCTAATTTTTTAATTTCTAGCCTTTTTTTGGGATTTGTTATTAAAGACCATTTAATTCTGATAATGAGTTTAAACAATTCCTTCTTTACTCTTTTTTTTTTTGTTTAGCAATTTAGTAATGGATAAAGCAGGAGTTGGCAAGAAGGTATCCGGGTTACAATGGAGCCTCTGGCTTCTCTGTTGATAGTTTCTAAGCAGTTAACAAAGGTTAGGTTATCAAGGATATGACAAATAGCCTTATTATGTATAAGGAGACCCCATTAAGCAAGACAGTTACACCTGTTTTATCTAAATTTATTGGTAAATCTAGACTCTAGATAAATTTATTCTTTTCCAAACGCACATATATTCTTAAGGTAAAACTTATGAGTATTATTGAAAAACTACAGCTTAATTATTTTATTTCACTTGATTATCAAACTTTCTCTTTTGATTATTGCAACTGAACAACAAGGACAGAAGCAGAGGGGTAGAAAGTCAGCCTTTTCTGTGATGCACAGAGTTATCACAGAGGATATTTCTGCCTTCCTGTTAAGTACCAGCTTTAGCAACAACAAAAAGGACACCAGAATATCCTAGCAACAACAGCCACAAACCAGTTGCTGTCAGCTGCACAAGCCCGTTAACCTGGTCCTACCATTAGGACCAGGACATAACTGCCTTTCCCTAACATAAAAAATTATGAGATAAGAAAGAGAAGGTTTATGCCTTCTTTTGGCACCAAACACCCAGTCCCATTTACTACTTGCTTTAGGAGAACAGACTTCCCTATCCATTTTCAATTAATGTTTATCATAGGGCAATGAACTTCTACCCATCTTGAGTGATTATCCAAAAGGGGAGCCTGTAATCTAATTTAGCCATCAGGTACCAGAACTACAGAAAGGAGAGCAAACACAGTACTCCTCATCTCCTTACGTCAAAAAGCAGGTACACACACGTGTGTGCAAAAACACAGGAAAGAAAAGAAAAGAAAGATTGATCCAAACTTTAAGGTGAACAAATGATGTATATAACCTCCAAATCTGATCTTTAATTGCAAAGTAAAAGGCCAGTCAATAACTTAGTTCTGTCTAATCAGTCAAAGAATCTCCTTTCTTTGCAAGTCTGTAAAGAAGCCAAGTGCTTGTGTGGATGGGAAGAGAGGGAGATATGTATAGATATACATGATTTCTAAAAAGGGCCAAGAGTTTCTGGCCCAAATAAAGCCTCTACATCTCTGATCCTGCAAGGGAAGCACTGTGATTATCTTGCAATAGACAGTAGCTACAATTACAGAGACAGTTCACTCACTGAAGAACAGTTTAAATATAACAGGTTTCTTAATGTGATGCTAGAGAATTAGAAGTACCAAGATGATTTGGTCCTTTTTACAAATACATGGTTCTTATGCCACAAAACATTATGACAAAGGATCTTGCTTATTAAAAGATGCAGCACTGATTTTCCAAGGATTGTAAAATATATGTTCAGTATACTCACTGTTTCTGTCAGGAGAGTATAACCTGTACAGGAAAATGTGGTACATTACTTTTCTTGTATATTTTCTGCTTTAACTGCATAATCTGTTCTTTGTCATTACATCCCTTAGCGGTGCAAGGCAAGGAGAGCAAAGGCTTGTTCTTGTTCCCCATCCCTTCCCCCAAAAAAGAAGAGGGAGGAAGAGAACTGTTCCAAAATTCAAGGAGGAAAAATGAAACCTAAGGCCTCCAAAGCTAGTCACCCTCTAACTGAAAAAGAAAGGGAAAAGTAAGGCTGGTCAACAAGGTGAATTCTAGGTGCCTCTAACAAGTTACAGATTAAGTACATTCTTTGAGGAACATTAATTACATACAAAAGTAGCAGGTCTCTATCGGAGAAAAAAACCACCCAAAAAGGACAACACTTAGGGAATGCCTTACTCACATCAGTACATATGATAATTTAATCAAAAACTACAATGAAAAATATACTGAGCTTCTAAAATCTTTCTTTACAATTACTAGCTTGTCATTGCAGAACATATAGCTTATGACCTCAATATAGAATGTGTATGTTGGGTTAGGTACACTTTCCATGATGACTATGTAACTTAGGGTGCTCTTCAATGGCTGTAGTTACAGGACTATAACAATTTATTTCAGCCTGAACTTAAACCATGCTGTGCTCTGCTGCGTTACAAGTATTTAGAATGGATCATGCTAGCTAAAATAATGTGGAAACACTTTGAGAAGAGGAAAAAGTTTTTTTTTTTTCCTCGCTAATTCCTATTTTTTTGCAACTTCTGATACTGTAACAACATACTGTTGATACTGTATCAACAACAATGCCATTTACTTACTGAAAATTATATATTAGGCAAAACTATCAGTTTCCACTTCCTCCTCAACCTCTGTATTAGTCACAAAAGCAAAATGTTCTTAGAT
>JAVJGG010000021.1:21590161-21600839 GCA_035590195.1 Aviceda cuculoides
GCCCCCCCCCCCCCCCCCCCCCGCCGATTTTGGTCTGCATTCCTACATGATTTAAGCAAAAATTTCATTCAGAAATGTTTTTATTGATACATATCTTGCAAAGTATACCCTTTAGAAAGTCATTAAATCTTTTGCAAAGATCCCATAATACATAGCCTATTAATGTAAATTATTTCAATAATGAACTATCCCCTTTCTTAAAAATGCCTCCTTATTTTTGAAGGATTTGTCAGCTTTCAGTGTTAACACATTTTCTGTCAATCTTCTTTTGATAAATTGAAAAAATAGTATTTTTAGAGATTTTCTGGATTTCAGGTCATTTTTGTAACTTTTTTTTTAGTTCCCTCCAGTCTATCAGTACTTTTTTTGAGGTACTGTCAGCCTACTAGATGACAGATCTTTCGCAATGCTATATAGGTAATTAGCATTATGCAACGAGATGTTTTTTTTGGCCATGCATCTAAGACCATAGCCTGAGAACCTTATGTTTAAGAAATTATATCCTCTAAGTGGAGACATGCTAACTAGCCATGTCCATGTTCCTAGTTCACTGTAACACAGCGTAAAAGAGGTTAGCTCAAGCCCTCAGTGGGATCTTCAGGCAATCAAAGATGAGGTCTAATACAAATCGTTGACTTCTACTGGAAGGGTTAATGGTGTCTATCATATTACTTTCTTTCAAATCTTTGTCTAGTTAACCAGGAGAACAGAAATTTTTACTATTCTATGATATAGTGAAGTTAGCTTTAGAAGCCAGAAGCATGGTATTGATTTTCCAAACAATAATGCCAACAAAATAATATCCTTTCCCTCCCCCTTTTAGAAACTTTCTTTAATGAAATCATCCTGACAGGATTGTGAGCTTGGTTTTGTTCCTTGAGAAAGGAATGCTTCCTTCAGAATCTCATCACAATATTTGTAAAAAACACAGTACAAGCCTGTTGGGTTTCTATAAAAGCATAAACGTTTTGAGAGCAGTGAAATAATTGGTAACATTCATACTTAATATTGGATTTAATACACTGTGACTAATGTGTATTAAAGAATCACAGAAGGCAGGGATGAAAAGGACCTCTAGAGGTCAGGTAGTCTATCTTCTTGACCCAAGGCAAGTTGAACTACATATAAACCATCTCTGACAGATATTTACCTAACATGGCCTTAGAAATATTAAATGATGGAGATTCTACAATACTCCCAACCTATGTCTGCAAGGCAACTTCTTCTCATGCTAATCATTAGAAAAATATCTCCTTATTTCCAGCCTGTATTTCTACTGCTACAGTTTACTGTAGCTCATTACTGCTTGTCCTACCTTCAGCAGACCACAGTTACGACCTTCTGTATGTCAGTTTTTAATGTGCTTCAAGACTCTGCTTAGATTTGTCTAAGAACTTCCATTCTTCCCTCATGGGCCATACATCCCAGTTCTAGATGTATACGCATCTTCACAACCTTCTCTAACTGATCCAGAGTTTTCCCGAAGGACACTATCAAAAACTGGACAGCCTTGTTATGGCTGAGCAGAACAGAAGTACTTTGCACATCTTCCAAGTTAAATTCCAGTTTATCACCTCCATGCCTTATGAATTATGCTTTTTGGTAGCATTAATCACATAACACTGCAAATACATTTTATCTGCTGGAGACCTGCTACACTATTTTATTTGTTCAATTAATTATTCCTACTAGTATGATATTCGGCATGTCTTCAATGAATTCCATATAGTTCATTCCAGATCACCAAATCTTCTTGAATTCTAATTCTATTATCTAATCTGCATGCAATTATTCCACTTTTTTCCAAATTTGACATTATGGCTACAATAAAGATACCCATTGCTCAGGATACATATTTAACCAAATCAGTACCAGATTATCATCAGACCCAACACTGGGATAAAGGTACTTCACTCAGGTTCAACTATGACTCAGTGAGAGCTTATTTAGAGGATAAGGATTTAACAATCGACATGACAAAAAGAAAACTCAAACCAGCCTATGTTCCTCCTTTGGCATGATAACAGACTTTATCAATGGAGAATATCTCCTATTTTATTTTAGAACCTTTTGGCTCCAACCCAGTTGAATACCCACAAGCAAACAAAAGAAACACATACAGGGTGAAAGTACCCTAGAAGATTAAAAACAGATTATATTATTTTTTCTGGTACTTTTCGGAGCACTCGTGTTATCCCACAGATGTCCTCACCTTCTCCTCTCCTTAAAGACCGATATTACTTTGGCCTTTTTGACTCTGTGGAACTTTGACAGTTCTTTACATTTTACCAATGAACTTCATTAGGTCCCAGCTTGAAAGCATTTACGTATTTTCTAACCCAGTCTTTCCTTATGTAAATCGGGTAGTCCAATTTGCTGATATTAACTGTGCTAGGTGCACATCAATTTGGGGATCAGGGTAATGGGAGAAACAGTTTTTCTCCACTTCCATGATTTTTTAAGAACTCCAGTTATACAACACTGACAAACAGAAGTTGAAATTCTAATTCAGTTTATTTTCTAAATGTGTGTCAAAATTGAATGACTGTAGTTATGGGAAGCTTAAATCTGCCATTTCTCTACAGAGAAATAAGCTCTATTTCAGAGGCTGTAATTCTGAAATACTCTTCCCACTTTGTCTTAACTTTACCTAGTGCAACCTTTTTAATACAGGGAATCCAAAAGCAGTGGCGTTTATCGTCAGGAAAGACAATAATCAAAGTCAGAAGACAAATGATCTACTGTAAACAAAGAAAGAGATGTACACATCTTCACAGTTCCCACAGATTTCTGTCTGAGTTCACTATTCCCCATGTGTTCTCTATTCCTCCCTGTCCCTTATCACATTGTGTTGTGGTCTAAGAAAACAATGTTTAGAATGGTGGTTGTCTACTACCTTGGTACCTGCCTTTACTCCCAACAATACAGTTCTTTCATTTCCTCAAGAGAGGCTTCCTGAAGGGGACCCATATTGTGTGTATAGGTAGAAGAAAAGGAGACAAGCCTTCCAAAATCTATCTTCATTTGATTATGTTCCTCACCTCATCACTCTGCGCTCTACCAATTTGCCAAGCAAATTAACTAAATATAATATTTCTGTTAGATTAAAATTAAAAATAAGAATAGAATTCATATGGTAAGAATGATGAACTTTTTTCAGGATAGCACACAAGGAAAATATCAGAGTTACGCAAGGCTTCTAAAATCAAATGCATAAAAGTTAAAGTCCATTTCCTATACTATACATGAGTTAATTTGATTTTAAGATAAAATGTACAAATACTTGACAGCCATATAGTTAGTGGAATTAAGCCCAGTCATGAGACATTCCAGTTAGCTGGAGAAAAGACAGAAAGGGAGTTAAATTGCTCAATAACAATATAAGCACTTGCAACCTATCTGTCAGATACTCTTGTGTCTATCCTTTATGGCCCTGCTACTAAAAAAAAATAATTATACATAAAATATAAATAAAGTTGGTTCAAATATTTACTACAGAAAGAAGAGAACGTAAGTTCTCTGCTTTCTGCTGAAGGTGTTTTTTTTTAAAAAACATAGCAAGAATTTACTTTACAAACCAATGTCATTTGATCACGTCACACAGAAACAAATTACAAAGGGACTTGGCTTTTGCTTTTCTACAGCTCTGAGAAAGGTGTTTCATACTGCGCTTCTTTCATAAATCTCAGTTTTTATATCTGAGTGTACTGTAATGAAAATCAATCACAATAAAGCATACCATACTATTACTGCTTCCAGGAGCTGGCCCTATACACTGGGATCTACAAAACTAGGTATTATATAAATTAAGCGACTGGGCTGAACAAAGAGATTGCTAGCCCATATTTGATGTTTGACTTGACTTGAAATGTCTCCAAGAAAGATACAATGGATGTGTGTGCTACAGGCTAATATGAGTCTTTGCTACTGTCACTCATTTTCTCTTGGTCTTCCTTAATTCATTACTGATAGACATAAACAATAATAAGTTATTCATTCAGAGAAGAGTTTATGATCTTCTCTGGAATTAGGGGTGTTGTGTAAGACATAATTAGTGATTGTAATTCTATTCACAGTATTTTGTATTTTCCTTAGGTGAAGCTGTAGGATGTAAGAAGTAAAAGTCACATAATAACTAATCTGATATAGCATTCCAAGCTATGTAGGTCAAGAATGGCCTGTCTTCTTAGCCCTAAAAACTGTACGGATATTTTCCTAAGACTGATAGCCACCTGACACACACATCTCTGAAAGCTGATGGGGCATGGTGCTCAGGGAGTAGTTCACAGACAGATAGTTTTCCCCAGTCCCCACACTCAGCTGTCAGTAGGGCTGGACTGAACATGCAGCTGTGTCCTAGGCTGTCCTAGTAATGTCTGCCTTAATTGTCCCTGCCAGCTTGCTTCCTCCCACAGCTGAGGAGTCAGTCTACTGAGCTGTCCCTGGGCCACAGCAGCTTTGCTGCCAGTCATGGCATGTAGCGCCGACACGAGAACCACAGCTGAACTGCTTGTGAGCCACGTGTGGCTACAAGATTTTTCACAGCAAGTGTAGATGCAAAAATATCCTTTACTACTAATACGCAGACAAAATTTGAACTCACATCAGAAGCGTGCGATGTTACAACTTACTGTGTTTTCATTTCAGGCTGTGAAGACAATTCTTCAGGAAGGTAAAAACTGTGCCATTTTACGGACTGAAACAGTTCTGGAGACATTGTTTTAGAAACATCATAATAATGGCCAAACTTTGTAGATGTTGTTGGGCTAGCCTGTGGAAACAACAATACTGATTACAATAACATATTAAATTATTATCCGTCAAAAGAAAATAATTAACTAGCTATACACTTGAAAGAAATCTCGGGTTTTTTTCCCATTCAGCTGAAGTATAAGCTTCAAGTAGAACAACATTATAATATTTACTACTAAGTTTTGGTTCCCTTGTTGACATTCTATAATGTGAATTTTTCACACAGAATTCAACCCTTGCTGTTCCAAGTTGCATCACCAAAGTGCAGTCAGGTACTTAAAATAATATATTTTTGTACATTCTAGACATATGATCACCAATTTCAAACAGGCAGATACATGAAACATGCAGACCATGATGTGTTCCGTCTATCTGATTTTTCTGTATCTGGGAATTATACAGTGCTACAGAAACATTTTCAGTTGACTTTGAAAATGTTTCACTTCATTTATTTATGATCAGTAAGAAAAAATACCATTGCATCTTCATATATCTGATTTTAATAGAAAATTGTAAAAAAGAGGAAATAGTTAAAACCTACTTTTAATTTCTTGAATTTTGAGTAAATAGCAGGTTAAGCGTTACACAGACATTACACACAATAACCATGGTTTATTATAATGAAGATACTTTTTTATCAGCTCTCAATTTTGGGTATATAAAACATCATAAACCTCCCAAATTTAATATACGCCATAGCAGGAATTACACATTTTGAATATGTTTTGCTAGTAAGTAAACAGAGGAAATGAATGCATATTTTTGTTTCACATAAATGGAATTCAGCATGCAGCATGCAACCTGCAACTTTATTTGAATTACACGTGTAATGTTAAAAAAACCCTAGACTGTTATAATATGCAGTATTCAAGTATATAATAGCTGTCTGCTACAGGAATTGAACAGTTTTAGCTCTTCATGTAGATCCATTTTCTTAATCTTTTCTGCCCTTCCCATTAAAAAAAAAAAGTGCTATCCTGGAAAGAACAGTCAAGCAGAGTAAACCTCAGAGGCAAGTTAGTTTCTTCCAGGGAAGTAAAACACTTGGCACAAACGTAAACCACTCTATAGTATTTTTTAACGTACCCACTGTAAAGGAGTAACAGATTACCAAAGCAATATTAAAATTGATCTTTAGGTTATGGCACAAACACCACTGTGCTCCTGATTAGATTAGCTCTCATCGACTGTTCTAACTCTTTTGAGGAAAAAGAAAGGTTACTCAGAATAACAAACAAGTTTCATAATACAAGTATAAATCAAAACCACGGTATTTCTAACTGGTAAGATGCCTGGACCAAGAAAGGTGCTTGATCCTAGACTTTTAACAGCAGCTTTGCAGGTGAAAAGAAAGATCACCTTTTAGTTTATTTTGAAGACAACTACACTAAGCCTGGACTGCATCTGAAACGTGCATTTTACAATGCAGGAATGTGCAAACACACTTTTAAGTAATTTTTCTGTGTCCCAACTTCAAGATTTACCGCTAAGCTGAACCCCCCATAAGACACAAGAGCCACCTCACATATTAAATGATAAAGTATTAAAATAAAATGAAATATGTCAATGGTTGTGAAAGAGAACAGGTGAGACAGAAAAGGTAAGAGATGAAAGTAAGACAGATGTTGAAGACATATTCACACTGTGGAACAGAATGCCTTTTAAAGGTTGTTCTGAAAAGAAGTTTGGATTCGTAGGTGAAATGAAATGCTGCTTTGTTTGTACTTAAAAACATGGAATTACTTTTGATAAGTGACCAGAAATACCCCCAATAATTTCAAAAGTTTCTCAGTAGGTTCTGTAACTACTTAGAACATTCTGTAAAAGGATTTTTCTTTTAAGCAGGCCAATAGATACATTTTATATGCTATCTGAAAGTTGAGCAGGGTTATGTGTGTATGCAATGAAAATTCTTTGGAACAACTTCTGCTCCAGCTTCAACATCTGTTACTCTTGCTATACACAGGAATGGCGATAGGTATACTGAGTTATTACAATAATGGCATCTCAATAATTTTTTGTGTGTTGAGCAACAAATTACTAAGTTCCCACTCCAGTTATTACAGAAAGCTTGTGCTTTTCATAAGCCTTGGTCTTGCTAATAAACTAAGTACTATAACAGTAAAAAGAAAGAATACAGACATGCCAGACATGGCCATGTATTTATAATTAGATTTCTGAACTCAATCATGCTATGTACTTCCACAATTCTATTTCGTGCTTCAGCTTACCAAAAATATATTAATCTGTTAAGATTAATTACAATAATTTGATTTAGAGTAAATATTTTGAAATTATTTGATTAATGCATGTGAGGCCTGGTCAGTTATCAAAGAACATAAATAGTAACAATAGTACAATAGCTTTCCTACAAAACCAATAGAATAACCAAACTAAACCCAAACTTTTCATTAAAACAAATAATTAGTTTTTAATTTAAAAAAACCCACAAAATTGCTCATGTACATCTACTCATAAAAGGCACATCAGTTTTACACAAAAAAAAGATAGAAAAACACATTCCCTAAGTCAGTTTCAATTTATTTATCAGCACCTGATTTTTAAAGAAGTTAGTCCAACAAAACATAACAATCTATCAAAATCTAAATATTTTTAATGTAAAATGTAACTTTATTTAAAACGAAGATTCTGAAAGCAATTTAAACAGGGGCTGTTCTTTGGCCTATAATCTATTCTTTATCCGGATTACAGATCAGAATGTTTTTACTGCAATCTCTGCCAGAGCTCATCTTTTTATTGTGTACTTCCAAGCCCCCTTAATGTTTTAGAAAGGCCTTGACTAACTGAACTTTGATCTGATGTCTTCATTGAGAAAAGCTCCAGGTTGCCCATTTCAGATGCAAATCCTTACTGAGGCCCAATAGAGTTTAGTAAAGACAGCAAAAAAGAAGAAACAAGAAGTTTCCAGGATCCTCTTTGAGAATCCTGAGGCACATTGGTGTCCTTAATCCACCCTGCTGCATGGATTAAGGTAGGTGATAACCTCTCTTGATTCAAAAGAATAAGCACAGTGCCTACAAACTGGGTGGAGACTAGGATTTGGCTATAATAAAACACCATGCAATAAAAGCTCGGTCTATGTCAGAAGCCTATGAATAGGCCTCAATGTACTGCATTCCCAGGCTTAGCGGGGAAGCTTGCAAAAAGCCTACCTGAATCAAGTAAGCATGAATAATCTGCCTTAGCAGAATGACCATGGAGAGTGCGAAGCAGAGACTTTCCATTCCTCTTAAGTTTGATCTGATAAATTTATTAGTGGATTGGAGGCTCAAGCCTGTTCTTTCCTGGATTCCTGTTTTGCACAAGGAGAAATACACTAAATTGTCAGTGAGCAGAGTGTGCTTTTATGCTACCGTCTGCTGTTAATGTTTCTAATTGCAATACTAATGTGCTAGAAATCTCAGATTTAGGATGAATCAAGGCAGAAAATTGATTTCATGCTGTGACAGTTTATATATTGCCCCAAGAACATAAGCAGTTCATTCAAAAAAAAAAAAAGAGAGAGAGAAAAAAAGGGAAAAAACCACACTGTCTTGCATTGCAAAATAGGCTATCCACATACTCAAAAGTTTAAATGAAATTAACCTCTGATACAGATGAAAGTAAGAAACTGGCAAAGGCACATCAAGCACAACATGATCTGTTACTCTGACAGATTTCTCATAAATCTTCTGTCTTTTTCTGATATACAAGGTATGTGCAATATGTAAAGAGAAACTGTGATAGTTATGAAGAGTACTAATATAAATACCATGCATAAGAACAAAAATGAGTTACCTAGCTAGTATATAGGTGGTCTAGTAAATGGGAAGGGAATATCTGAACTCTTTTATTACTTAGAAATAAAAACTAAATTAAGCATCAAAAATACCACAAAGACAGCTTTTACTCAGCATTCTTACTTCATATGTAAAGCCAGATACTGGATGGAAAAGTTTTCTGCTAACATGTTTAGAGTTCTAGTTAAAAGCAAAGCTATTTTCTCTCTTTCATACTTGAAACTATTTGACAGTAGTTTTTGAAAATGTACTAGTTTATTAGTTCAATCAGTTTGGAAAATATGCTTTGAAATTTTATTCAAAAATTTTTTTTTCTGCCAAAAGGAAATTTAAAGAATAAATCACAACCAAAGCCATTAATTAAATGATAGTATTAAGTGTATTAAACATCCAGGGTGCTGCAAAGCAAGATCAGATTTTTTTCCTCAATGGAGTATATTCACCAAACAAATTAATTTAGCACAGCACCAAAATTTTATGATAAGTTCAATAAAATATTGAACAATATGAATTTCAAAACTATCTTTCACTAATTAGAATATCCTGAGGAATTTTAGGGATGTATAGCTAGGTTAAGAATTAACTTTTATTCGGAAGTTTTAATTTTGTTATAAATTTAACAACATATACATAAAAAATATTGTACCTCAACTATGCAGAATGATCAACATCCAATTCAGAAAGCAGCAACGATAACAAGGGAAACACCCCACAAAAGATTGACCGTTTTATTCTATCTTGCATAATCAAATTTCAAATAATTGAGGACAAGTACATTACGTATTGTAGAGAAATATTAATGGAAGAAGTGATTACTTCTATGAAGGTATGGAAGATGAGTGCACACCTAACTGGATTATTTATGTGTTTTTCTATTTTGTTAGGACATCAGAACACTATTTGTTAAACAACATGCAATTCTTTCCATATCAATGTACGAGGAATTCTGCTGGATTTTAAAACAGACAATTTATTTTGGGGATGGTTCAGAGTGGCACAGCAAGCTCCACAATAATAAAATTGATGAGATTATATGATTACCCTGGAGGCTGTTTGATTTGGCATGTCACCATATATAAGTCTTTTCTGACACAACTATATAGCTATGTCTGTGCAATTTCACAGAAAACCAGACATGCCAAGCCTTGTAAGATCATTTTGTCACATTCCAATTATGTTTTTTAAGAATACGACTGGACTTACTAGGCAGTTACGACTACATCTAAACCAGAATTTATTAATGTAGGCTAAAATATGTAGACAAAACAAGGTCTTTGTTCTGGATATTAAAAAATGCTGTAATTTTATTAAAGGTTGATTGTGCCACTGGATTAAATAAGAAAGTCACCAGCCATGGGAGATACATTATTCACAAAACACTAACAACTGTAAACTCTGAAAGACTGACCACCGGGCTTCTTTCTTATAGTCTCCCTGCACAGTGATTAGTTTCTAGTGACAGTGAAGCTGATATAATCTCAAGTGCTTACTTTAGTTGTTATGCACATGGATAAGCAGGTCAACAGCTTGCTTCGACACAGTACTTTCACTACAGAGGTCTAGTAAGTACTGTTGATTAAACCTACTTAAGTAATTTGTAAGTGACCAAATTATTCAAACTTTCATAAAAAGCTGTCTCAATTTAATAATGCTCATTGAAAAATCCCATGGAACTTGAATGTTTTTTACTTCTAAATTATTTTTGTCTGTATTAAATTTTATAGTTCCTGCAAACTCTCAAATTCCCTTTCTCTCTGTATCTCTAGCAATCAAAAAATACAGTGCTGCATGATAATTTACCCTCAGGAGGCAATCCTGTAACAGTGTCCATTAGCAGCTCTGTTGTCTAGATTCTACTGAAAAGCATTTGCTCTGCAAATTCATTTTGACTGCAAGAGGAAAAAAGTATGAAATACTGATTACCTCCATTTTTGGTAAATTTTGGTAGCGCCAGGCTATTTTCATAGAATCCTGAACATCTTCAGACTTAACAGCTGTTGCTTCTTCTCCCCGTTCATTTCTGTAGGTATCATCAACCAAAGGGGCTGGAAGTTCCTACAGGTGGAGAGCGAAAGAATTTCAGCTATCTACAGTAGAGACGGCAGTTCGGATTTTTATCCCCGCCC
>JAVJGG010000021.1:21600939-21615876 GCA_035590195.1 Aviceda cuculoides
ATTTGTAGCCCCCCCCCCCCCCCCCCCCGCCCCGAAGTTAGCTAATACAGTTATCGTAATACAATGGGGCAATTGCAAAATCTGCAACAAAACTTGATTAAAATAAATGTTCTGAATGACTGGGTCCTACTAATACCGAGCATGAAAAACCCTAATGATGGATACCTCATGAACACAAACAAGGGAGTAAAAGGAAGGGGCAAATATTTTATCCTGGAATTTTTAGAAGTTTCTAATGCAAACATTTCTGGCTTAAAAAAAAAAAGCATTGCACACAGGTGGATTTAATTGTTCTATAAAGACAGACCTGGAGCTTTGACTTAGACCTAGATTAGGAACAATGTTTTATTACAAAGTTTCTGCTTTCTCTCTTTGTTGCATTGCTGAAAAAGTAAACAGCACTGGGTAGATATCAAGCACAGCATTCAGAATTTATGCATTGGGCTTCTACACCTACTAGAGGAATGAAGTGCAGCCAAGTTTTCTGACCCAACTTTATCACCCACCTGTGTAAGCTGGAGGGTGCAGGAATTATTTATCTGCTTAAAATAGATCAAGACTTATTTGAAAACTAACTTTTCATTAAGCAAAGACTCCTGAGAGAGAACTGAGATGTGGTCTCAGGGGTTAAAAATATACAGAGCTAGCCAGTATCTCTGTTACAAGGTATTAGGTGTGAAGACATAAAAAAACCAAATTTGAAAACTTTAAAAGAAGAATCCCGATCGAACTATGGGATACACATGTAACACTGAACACAGGCTGAACCCATACTGACCATAAACATCTAAAAGACATTCACAACTTTATGTAGGCAGACATGACACAAACAGACACACATAGAAAGAAGTCAATGAAAGATTAAATGAACACATTTTGGGTTTAGTATTATGCTAATTCAGTTTTAAAGAATCCAGGAGAGAAAACCTGTATATAGTTCAATATGTAATCTTGTGAACAACATGCACTAGTTTTGTTTCTTTAGTGTAAATTAACATAATATCTACGATTACTGACAAAATTGAGAACAAATGTTTCTAATTTCAGGACAGTTGTTTCTGTCTCTCTTTCAGTGGTTGGTCAGTACACCCTCCGAGAGAAAAGGTAATGGTGGCTATGAAAACTTTTATGTAGTTACTTCAATAAAGTTGCAGAAATAGAACAATTGTACCTATGTGTTTCAGCAGCTAAGCAGAAGATGCAAGCCACACCTTTGAGCAAATAATTTTATTTTATTTACTTTCTTTTTGCAAATGAACTGCAAAAGCCTGGCAAAGGCTCTTCATGAGCCTTTATGTTATGTACAGAGTTAAATTTTCAGATTTCTTACAGCTTGTTTAAAAGTTACACATGTATACAATAAAATCATATAACTATGGTTGTAAAAATTAAGCTTTATGGGTATGAAAACTACATGAAGATTATAATTTTAAGTTAGTATTTAGCACTTTAATTAAATTTACAATTTATAAGAGATGTTTCAGTAAAAAAAGAAATTTACTTTTGTCAAAGTTTCTTTACATCTAACCAGAAAGAAAGCAGGGAAACTTTCAAACCAAAGACAAGGATTTCTGACAGATAGGAGAAAATGAAAACAGAACACTGTACTGAAAGGTTCTGAGAAAGTATAAATACAAACATGAGCTGACAAACAAGCCAATGCATTTCACATATAAGCAGATACAAATTATTTCCATTTACTTCTAAGAGCATTATATAAAGGATTTTTCTAAAAAAGAGGATGTTATTTTGAATTTTTCATTTTATAACTCAGATATCCACAACAAATAGTTAATTAATCTTATTTTCCAATTAGGGTGCTATTTTGAAAACAAATTACTGAACAGTTAAACTATTACGCCGATTTAATTCCTAATACAGTTATTCATAGGTTTAAGCTGGCTAAGGCAAAAAGGTCTTTCTTTTTTAGTGAAGAGCTGATTATATGTGATCATCTCAAAATATTGCTCAATTATACTAATTTAAAAAAAAATAAAATCAACCTTCATTTAAAAAGTGAGTTCTGTAAATGAATAATTCTGCAGGCCAAAACACTTCCAGGTATCTATCTCTTCCTTTCACTCACCAAGATCAACTGGCTCCCAGGTACTACCTGGAACTTTTTATAGTGGTGGGTAACCTCTGTTGTTCTGAAAACAAGTGCCAGCCACAGTTTGGAAGGTATCGTGAAATCCTGCCTAAACATTTCATCGAACTCCCCGAGCTTGCCCCTGTTTCGGATCCTAGCACCGACACATGCTGCTACCTCACCCTGCTGTGGTATCACCGGGCAGCTATCGCATCATCCACAAAGCTGAAATCCAGGAAATGGCGTATTTTACCATTCACCTTTATTGTAGGTAAAGAGAAAAACAGCACCAATTTTTTTTTAAGCTATTTAACATTTTTCTCCTCTGGAATCACTGCAAATGCCTGTCACTTGCCATACTGGTTCATTGTTATATAATAATTGGCAAAGACAAATCTGACACAGGGACATTTAGCTATATACATTTGCTTTTATATAATCCCACATGATGTATATTTTACACAGAGACTGTATTCTACCCTAAAACAGAACAGAGGTCAAGACAATAAGGGGTGAGAGGTTCTCCAAGTACTTGATAAAGTACAAGCTACTTCAATACCCTCATGTAACACTGAAAAAAGTTCCTGCCCTGCAGTCAAACGCAGAACGAAACCTTCTTACATGGCACTATACGGAAGGCAGACATTACAAACACTAGCTGTTGACACCCAAGAAGCTCAGTCCAAAACAGACAGACACGCTATCAGTGCAACACAGTTAGGCACTGTGGTATGGCTTAACTGGTGCTAAGAATGAAGCAGATTAAGAGATCGAGGAAAAATGGTTTCATCTGAAGCTGATAAAGATTTTGGCTGTCAGAGACAAAAACCTATCTAAGTATCCATCTGAAACAGCCTTTTTTGCCAATATAGTTCATTTTTCTGACATAATAAAAAACTTCTAACATTATAAAGTAATTGTTTAAACATGACTAAATTCATACGAAGCAACATGAGAAAATCCATGCCTCGGTACCATGGCAGTTAGCATATGCATCAGCTTAGGTCTGTTTTATGCTGTCTTGTCCCTTACTGCCCCACAGAAAGAACCAGGAGCACTTGAAAAACTCTCTTGTAGCAAGAGCAACTCTTATTTCCTCAGTTGCTTTTCCGAAATACATTTACCTAATAACTAAAATGCTTAGCTGAAGAATACGTTTTAGATGTACCACGTTCTTGTCCCTATGAAGGAAACTTGTTCACATGATGCACTGAGACTTAAGACATTTCTGGGGCTACTAGGTCTCACAGCCATATAATTTTCTACCCCAACGAACACTATGCTCTAAAGCAAACGTATCCTGAATCATATTCTTGCACATGGTGGTTGTGAACTTTATGGCCTCTTAGTAGGCTTCGTACATAATTCAGCTGCAATCTGGAAAAAGTAGTCTGCCTGTGGAGCTGACTGGTATTTTGAAGACCAATTGCTTTAGCTCCACCTGGTATATTAACTTGGTTAAATATATTCCAGAATGTTGCACTTAAGCACAAATAGGAAAAAAAATTCCAATCCTATCCATGGTCTGAGTATATCTGTAATTTGAACACATTTTAGATAAAGATTAATGAACAGAACTAATAAAGATTGTTTACCTCCAGATTTGCATCCTAACATTATCACTATTATTCCAGCTTCCCTTTACCGTTTCCCTCCCATTTACACTAAGCTGTATGAAAGAGAGGCAGAACATGCGGTTCCTGTTTGAAGGTATCTCTACATTCACTAGAAGCCAACATGCATGCCTTCATCAGCCTGGTAAAAGACTAAACAGAATACATAGGTGATCGTTAACGTAGTTTTGCCTTGGGATGTACTGATTCATGTATCCCAGTCCATAATTTTCAAAAATCTTTTAACTAGATCTTGTATAAGTACATTTGGAAACGGAGAGAGCTTAAAATTAGTTAGTAGGCTTGGGACCGGGGAGAATTACAGACACAGAACACAGTTACATAAACCTGCTTTATGGGCAGTATTGAAAATACTGAAATTGAAATGATCCAAACATTTCTTTTTATCTTCATATCCTCTTTTTATCTTCATGATAACTAGAACTGGAATAAAAGGTTTCCCCCTCTTCTGACACTGCAAATTAAATGTTATTCTTTGTTTCAAGGAACTGGCTCTTTCCAAACCTGATCATGCCTGAGTGAGAAAAAGTCTCCAGTTGTCCTAACATAGGTATATTCTCAAAGATAAAGGCTGGCTGGTTGGATTTATACTTCACAACTCTTCACTGTCATGAAAGGTTTCATTACTGTCCAAGAACTATAAAGCATTCACCACTTCTCAGATTGTGCTTAAAAACTGAAGAAAAAATGAAAGAGTTATGGAAAGGGTGAAGCAGAGCAGCAGCCAAACTAGCCACTGAACACAGCCGCCTTCCGGCACAGCTATACAAAAACTGAACTGAAAACTATACAGCAGAACATATATGGAGTGCAGTGGAGGGCACGGTTTCTACGAGTGCCATTTAAAGATGTCTAAGCCTGGGCTTTTCCTCAAAATATCTGCCCATGGGAGATTCAAGAGCAGGGCTTTAGTAAAACTCCCTTTCTCCCAGATTCATTACAAATTGAGAAACAAAGACACTAGTTTCCAGCAGTCTTATTAAATCATTATTTATGTTTGAGAACTGTACTTCTCTATCATATATAAAAAGCACTTAAATGCTGCTGAAATTATCAGAATTTAAAAAAGGATTTTGGATTATGAGCCTATTTAGGATTAAAAAAATTTATATTCTTAGAATCAAAATCAGAATTTCAGAAGCATACAAAACTATTAAAATGTTTAAAAGTTACTTCCAAAATTTCATCCAGAATTTGGAATTAAAAGTGTTATTTAAACAAAAGACTAAGAAAAGGAGAGTTGATTTATCAGCCTGTAATATCTATTTAACCTATTTCTGCTTAAAAATATCTTAGCTCCCACATCACAAAGCTTTGAAAAGCTTTGTGACTGACAATTTTGTGGCATCAGTGTGTCAACTCCTGAGAACTGTTACATTCTCCCAGGCTAAATAAAGACAAATCTCTCATAAGGTATATAAAAAAACAAAGCATGTAGCAGTGCATTAGTTAAAAAAAAAAAAAAAAAAAGAAAATGCACAGCACTTCTTGGGGTCAACTAAAATACAAGTCTTTGCTGTGCACCATGAATACACCAAAAAGGCAGACAAGTGCTAAAGTTATTAAGTGCGGTTTGGTTGGGGCATTTGTCTGGGTCTAGACTGAGATCTAGTAGGAAGAAAAAAAGAAAGAGAAAAGGAAGCTTGTTGCTATCTTTTAAAATAAAAAAATAAGTTTGGAGAAAAAATGGTTTTCTAAAGTGCTAACACTAAACAACAATGCAATTAAAATAATTTTGTTTCCTACAAACCAAGCTTATGAAGGTTTCCCTGCAAACAGGAAATAACTTATTTTTTATTAATAAATCTTTTATCTTTGTAATAAAACGGTGTACAACTCGTATATGCTGGCAATCCAGGTCTTTCTATGTTTGCTGCCACATTACTCTGCCTGCCTTGTTTTGGCAGATGCACGAAGCAAAATCAGATTCTAACAGTTTGACCTCTCTCACTTCTTATGTTCTCTAGGGGATAATAAAATCCAAGATACAATCCCACAGCAGTTAATGAAGCTTAACCTCACACCCTCTTAATTACCAATGCATTACACCAACTATAGGCATCATACTCCTCTCTAAGCTATTTTACAATGCTAAAGAAGTACTACTGTGCTATTATTTAGCAACATAATCCAAGCTGTATGTGAAATCCCTCTTATATGAAATCCTTTGATCCTTATGGGTTTCAATAACTGTATAATTAATAGTACTTAAGAATTTAAAACATTATCTATTTATGTATCAATAAATATGCTGTTCCCATGGTTTTATGCAACAATTTTGCAATGCAATATCATCACAGGTATGTTTAAAGAAATATGAAATAAAAAAAATATTAAAGGGAGTACGATTCACTGTTGATTTCTAACTGCAATGATATTTAGCTAGTTTAAACTCACATGAATTTAAGGCTCTTTTTCATTATGTTAATTTTTAGTATTTAAAGGACACCAGATGGTAAGTCAGGAAGGGTAAATATTTTCTTTTCAATAATGTATTATATAAATGTCATTTTAAAGGGCCCTACTCCCAAATGGGGGGAGGATTCTATTTTGATTGTAAACACTTGCGAAGACAAGGCCTATTGTTAAAGAACACAAATGACTGGATAGAGAATTTTCCTCCTTTCAGTGGCCCTTGTACAACAATTTATTTCCATCTCCAGGTAAGGATATTCTACGGAAATTTTTCTTTGACATTCAAAAGGACCAAATGGATGTCAAGCCAGGATAAACAAGAATTGTGTGAAAAGGGAAGTAATATTCCTGTTTTATGAAATAAAAAAGGTTAATTGAAAGTACTCTAAGGGGTATTTTTTTTTAACCTGTAAGAATATATTCTCTACTTCACATACACAGAAGTAAACCCTACAGTCAAGTCATAGAACTCTCTGCTATACCTTCCTTGCACTATGGCTCCATTTCACAACACTGAAACCCAGGAATGCATATGAGAAGATTAGATGATTTTTCTTTTATTTCATCTTTTTCCTGTATCAGTTCATGAATGCTTACTTAAGTAAAAGAAAAATACAACAAAAAAAGAGAGTGACATACTAAAAAAAGTAATGTGAAGAAACTAAATGAGAGTACCCTTGTCCAAAACTCTGTAAATTCTGCTGCAGTGTATAATGCACTAGCCTAAACAGATTTAATAGTAACAGCGTTATTCATGAACACCTTTAGAGATGACCACTGTAAGCAATAGTCCACTACTTGAGCAAATCAATTCTACAAAGTTACCAACTAGATTCATAAAATAGTTATTTGTGAACACTGAAGCCTAAACATTTGGGTGTTTTTAAGCTACTGCTTTTATGATACATTTAACAGGCTAAGTAAGGTCTATCTTTAAAAACAAACATAATTTTATAAGTAAGATCATGAAAGAAAATATCCTAATAAACAGCCAAGGATTGTTAGATTGGAAACCTGAAATTTAAGCCAATCATTTATTTCCACTAGTTCTGGAAAATCTTTTTATTAGATTGGTTTGAACTTTTGACAAAGACCAAGCCTTACACTTTAGAGAGTTCCCAGCGTGGGTACTGCTTAAAAGGATTTCACTCTTTTTAAACAGAAGCGATTATTTTTTTTTCCAGCATCCTTTTTCACACCCATACAACTTCTCTTGTCAAGTTTATAACACAGTTTTGTAAAGCAGAAAATTATATATTACAACATAATTAAAATATTTGCATTTTAATAAAGACAAATGTAAAATAGCTATTCCATTTACCCAACATGCAAGCAAGAAAAGTAAGCAGATGAGCAAGAGCTATATGATAAAGAAAACATATTTTTCAAAGGAACTTTCAAACTCTGAGACAGCTGCCAGGGTTAGCTTCGACCCTAGTCTTTGTGCCACAAGGCTATCTTTACTTCAGAAAGAGAGAGAATAGGTGGTAGGAAAGTTCACTAGTGTTGTAACTGTAATTGGATTTCTGTGTATTAAGTCATAACATTTACAGCACACAGCAGCTGATTCACTTGAAGAAGCTCATGTATTTTGAAAATACAATTGGGAAAGAAAGGATAATGGGATTGTAGCCCTTCTTGCATATATATTTTTACCTTTCAAGCTGTTATGCTTTTAATTTCTTTATGCAGCATCTAAAAATGGCAGTTGACAGAAAAAATATCTCTTGCATTCATAGACAGCTTCTTTCACAACACTAGATAGTGAAGAGACAGGAAGGAGTTGGAAGAGAGCTCTTTGAAAATGGAAGCTTGGAAAGCCCTTGTCACCAGCCTGATCATTTCTTCTAGGTTTGCACTCTTCCTTTTGACACAATGTTTGCGAGTCATATCTCTGAGGGAAAAATGTAAGCATCATGGTTGAATGTACTTTGCTGGAATAAAAAAGTCCATGTAGACAGCTATGCTTTCTTTCAAGAGGTTGTTTGCATACCCAGTAATACAACATTGAAGCTCAATGGGTTGTTTATTGTTGTTGGTTTTTAAATAACCCTTGAAATAACAAAAGTGCATTTTGCTGGATTCTTTCTGCATTCACCTTTTCAATGGGAAAAGAGTATGTGTCCACACTATTCTTCAGGTCTACTCAGTATAACCACTTTGTTGCAAGTGGAATTTTTTCAGTCTTTTCCAAATTACACACTTAAGCGAAATGTCATATTTAAAATACACTTTCACTTTTTTTTTAAAGAGATCTTTTCAGCTTGGTAGGAAATTTTAAAAAACTTGTTCCTGGAAGCTTTTTTGATCTTGTCCCTATTGCTTTTTTAATAAACCATTATACTTCGCTACATGCACCTCCCAGCTTCCTCAGCAAGTGATGCTGCATTTTTGCTGTATTTTTCCCTTTCACTGTGGTACCCTACACTACTAGTGTGGTTTCTCCTGACTGCCTTGGCTTCCGGATATGTCCAGTACAGCGAAGCTGTGTATCTGATACATGAGCACACTAAGGGCTTTACTACTCAAGAGTCTTCTGCGTAGTTCTCCAAAGAGCGAACCGTTTGCACATTGTTCATTTTCAAACTTGGAAGTACAATGACACCAGATGTACAAGGTAAATACTACTTTGTGCCTTAGTATGGTAAGCCTCGAAAGACTTGACTGGGGGTAGAATTCTGGAGAATGTCTTTCCCTCTAAGAAGGCTATCCTCTATAGCATAGGTAGGGAAAGCACCCTGACCATAAGCAGCAGGCTCATAGATTATGTCAAAGTATGGGTTTTTTTCTCCTTGAAGGATGCGCTCTTTATCCTCTCTTCTTGTAAGAGAACCTCCAAAAGGCAATCTCAACAGAGTCCAGAAGTATCTGGTAACAAGACTCCAGCTTGAAAACAGAGATTCCATAAAAATGCAGTAACTGCACAAAGCATTCAACTTTTCCACAGAAGATGAACAGATGCAGCTCTAGAAAGCAGCTCTGGACCTCCCACTCTTCCACCTCAGGGTTCCAGGTTCCCAATGGAATGGTCATTGGGGTAACATTGGCTGGGGTTCCACAGGGAAATTGCTGGGCTTCAGGGGATGTTGGTTTCTGTTTCCCAGCACGTATAATGACCAGTAAGTCTTCCTCTTGAAACAAACTTTGCGCAGGCTCTACAGTAAAAGCAACTTAACAGAAAGCACTCTTTACTGTCAAGACGAACTCATAACTTGCAATTTAGTACAATTTTTTCTCATTAAAACTTGTGAAAATCAGTGCACCCCCAAGGTCTAGATAAAATAATTAGGAAAAAAGGCAAAGAAATTCTTATATAGGCAGTTCAGGTAGTTCTAGAATTTTAGTGCCAAGTCTGAAGTAGGAAAAGTGAGAAATACAGAAATGCAGCCACCACAGATACAGATGTTTAAAATTTTTTTTTTTTAAAGACTGGAATCATACCTTGGCACTAACAAGGAGAATAGGCATAAACAACTAAGCTGTTATATAGTTACCCATTTTTAAGGCTTCCAGAAGTCAGTTTGGCACCCTAAGTTGGAATGGATGCAAGCCTATTCTAATTTTGGCTACAGTGATGTTCAAGGAAATATTCAACCCCCTTGCTTGCTGCTTCTTGCAAAAAAGCATAACAGTGTCTAAGTTAAAGATTTTGTCTGTAATAAATATAACCACATACTCAAATTTGTATGATCCATTCTCAAACACATACACTATATGCAACTTCAAAATAGCTGGCATTAACTTTAGAGTGCTGAATTATATAAAGAAATACAGCCACTAAACACAGTGAAGGAAATAGATACAAGAAAAAAAACCTATCTACTTTATTAGTTTCTCTTTGTTTTTAAGTTTGAGCACATAACTGCCTTTCATAATTTGTTGTCTAAACTTAATAAAGTATCATACTGCAAACAAAACGTTAAGATATGTTTCCTTCAGTCATTTTATTATTTAGTTTTCCATTTGCCAGTGCAATCAGTTTTATTTTACGATCAACCACAAAGTATACCATACTATTTCTTATATTATATACTATTCCCAGTATTTATGCCCTTCTAGTAAAAAGCTGCCTTTTGTTGAAGAATATAGATTGAACAGAAATGCTCTTAAATGTTTAAAATACTTTCTAAAAACCAGCATGTATATAGTTCTGTAGGTTTTACCAGAGATGTATAATTTTTCAGCATTATGTCTTAATGCCAATTTCCTGAAGGAGCTTTGACTACAAAAGGCATGAATATGTTTTCAAAGGATGATGGATAAATTGGTGGGTGGTAATATAATATATCTTAGGCAGCTGATCAGGGCTTTTTATCCTCTCCTTGTCTCTTAGCTATACACAATTTCAAGATAATTATGGTCTATAAGAACGTCTTTTCCCCTTCCTACTACCAGCAATATTTGTCTTGGTTATAGGTTCAAGAAACTTCCAATCACATCATAAAATTAGAATAGGGCAATTATGGCATCTCAGCAGAGAACTGAATGTATAAATAGACTGACCACAAGATATGGACATAAGGCAGTTAATGAGCCGCCTTTATGTAAAACACCAGTTAATTAGAATACTAGCTATAGAATATATTGAATCTATACTTGAACTTTATAAAATAAAAACCAAGCATGAAATGTATAATTCAAGTTGATATGTACCATACCTATGTTACCTTTCCAGTAAAGAATACAGTCCAATCAGATACTGAAAATAAATTAATTACTAATCTCATTAAATAAAAAGCAATGTTATTCAATGGTCAGATACGCTATATTAAAATCCTGACTTGGTGGAGACATCCAAATCCCAAACAGCTCATTTTTATGACAGGAGAGGACTTCTTGAAGTACCTGGAGGTCCTCTCTTTTAGAAGTCAAGTGAAGCAATTGTAGGGAAAACTCCTTTACTTCTGTAATATGGAGACCCAACTGTGGCCAATGCCAGTCTTAGATCGACTTTTTCCTGGTGAGGCAATAATGTTTTTTAGGTAACACACACTGGCATCTTAAGAAGTGCCTAAGCTTTCCAAGTGTGAAAGTACATAATTTTCTAGATTGATGCCTACCATATTACAGGGTTACTTCACTGAAGCAATTTCAAGACAGCAATACAAATCAGAGAAATCAACTCTACTGTGCCTTGTCTGTTAAGCAAAGGAAGTGTTGAATATTCAAGGTAAGAGTATAAAAGCATAGATGACAGTACTGTTGGATATATAAACACACAAATGGAGGAAGACAACAAGACAAAATTATGTTTTCCTCAACTTTCCTGTAATAACATTGTCCATCCATTTATAATTTTTTATAGTAACACCACTATGGAGCTACAACAGAGGAATGCAGTATTATTATGTAGTGTTTAGCCCTGAAAAGTAAGAAGGAAAACTTACTCCAAATCAGACAACAGTACTCAGTAAGTCACATCAAACTGACCACAAACTCAAACTGGTACAAGAAGGATAGATGTACATAACAATGTCTGTTGATTAACTTGCAAAATCCTAAAGAACAGGAGCTATGAAAAATATGACATGCTTTGAACAATAGATTCAAAGGTGAATGAAAGAATAAAATGTATGTTAGCTACTCCATTTTAAGAAATTTTAATGCAGTGCAATACAAATATTCATTTGAATAATGAGAAAAATAACTGCAACAATCACGTATTGTATGGTCAGAGTCAATGGCTTGATTATCAGTTATTTAAAACTAAATATTATTAAAAAATATAGCATATTCTTATGTAATTCATACTTCATAATCAATTTCTAACCTATTTGTTTAGGCTATATTCTAAATCACAAGAACAAATAATAGAAATTTCACCCCTAAATGAACCCTCTTTAAGTTCGTTAAAAATTATTAGATTTTTCATAACCACAATCATATAATTTCATTAAGAATATACATTTTCCTGAATACTGAAGATAATATTGAATAGATAAGAATCTACCATCACTAGGTGGGAAAAAAGAAAAGTAATCATTTTATCCAGAAATAGTCTCTGAAGACTCTTAAGGAAATAGCCAGACTTCACTTGATGCATAAGTAATCAGTAAATTATATGTTACTTTTGATATTAGAAAAAATCAGCCTTAGAAAGACATAAAATATTTAATGAAATTTTGTAAGATTATCCTCACACTTCAGCATTTTTTGCAGTGTTGATCAGGCTTTTTCCCTTATATAATTTCCTTATAACTGAAACTATTAGTGTTTGACTAGGAGTTCACTGAAATTTGAAAGCAACCTTTTTATATGACCTAATCCAAAGCTGACCATGTTTCCTAGTAGAAAAAAGACAGTCAGAATGAAACGTACATGTAAAGGAAGTTGTAAAGATGTTAGATCATATTTTCCTTTTCTATAGGAAACTACAGTAAGTATCTACACAAATTGTACACTATTTCCACCACAATATATTTGAAGCAGCTTAACTACTCTTCCTGATAGGCACGTGGAAACTGTAAACAGTTGGGTTTACTCAAACCATTCAACTAAGCCAACTAGTCTGTCTGGTATTCATTCATAATCAAAATAAAGCATAACCAGGCTCCTAGACTCATTTGGCCTTGGGAGGATCTTACTCCATTATCCGTAGAGAGAGGCTAGTGAACTAAATTTAATTCCCAAACCTGGCCAGTGTAAATACTCTTGCACTTCCCAACACATTCTTAGGAAGCACCAAGACTAATTAATTTCTTACTACACAATATATATACTTTAAAAACTATTTAAATTCATCCAAAGATTACACCTTTACTTGTCAAAAGCTATGAGTCTTCTTTACCTTTAAAATGTTGTCAGGATGCTCTTTAGCAGAAGCAACAAACAAGTCATGTCCACAGACAACTCCCTCTGCGAGAAAATACTTGAACAACAAATTGGAGTAAAGACCGTATTTATCTTCCTCTGTGAAAACAAGAATGGTTGGAATTTTTTCTTTTTTGTTAGATAAATCACCCACCTGTATTTTCACAACACAAAAGCTCTCTTTTGGTCTACCTCCTAGAGTATATAATGTACAACAGAGACAATAAGTACAATATGATTCCGAAGTTTTAAAAATAATGCTTGATAATACTGTATTCCTAATTTTTCAAGCCAGGGAAATAGCACTCAGTCATGTATTTGATTCTAATATGGATGAGATACAGCAATAGTGCTATCTCCCTAATAAGGTTTCCCACAAATATCAACAACGATTACCAAACTCAGGTTTTAATGGGAAGGGGTTTTGTTCATTTAGGAGAACTGTGTTAATATTTACATTCTTAATGCTTAAAATATTAATCAGCTTACTTAAAGTATCTATTAATTGATGCTTTTCAAATGTAATCATATTTGGCATACTAAATATATATATACACAAAGGTATCATTTCTTACAGAGACATTCTTACATCTTACATCATGTCTTATAGAGACATTCTTTCCAAACTATATGTTGATATATTGAAAAAATAGACAATTTGCAATGCTGGTTTTTAAAGCTAACCAGAGCAAAATCATGAACACATTCAAAAGACACATGAATGTATAGTTTAAGTGAGACAATACTTGTTAACAGACATTGTGAATACTAGCCTACAGAAATAAAAATACAAACTCCCACTGATTTTAGAAAGGCTAATATTTCCTTCAGCTTCTTCGTTGCAAGTTAAGTATCAGAAATTACCAGAATTAGAAAGTCTTAATGAGCTTCATACAACTAAAACTTATCATAATTCAAAACTATTGTGGAAGTGAATGAGTAAATAACAACTGAAATTTGAACCATCTCTGATTTTCTTTATTTTTAGGAATTATAAATGACAGCAATGTTAACGCTAGCAAAAAAAAATTCCTAACAATGTAACTACCTGATTAATTGTCCAGTAAAATTCTAGATCATGTGCTTTGGAAGAACATATTTCTGATATTTATTTAGAAAGATATCTGAAATATTTTGTGTGGAAGAAAAGTAAATGCAACACTGTTAAGGTGTCACATTTTCATCTGTTAATCTGGCTGCTGGAAGATAATACACAGGGATGTTGTAGCAGAAAAATAGAGAGAGATATATTTTCTTTATACAGAACCAACAAGACTCTTAATCCACTCTTTGTGTGACTTGGAAACAACTTCCTCATTATTATAATTCATATATGAAAATACTAAAAGAAAAAACACGAAACCAATAACAAAGGCTGAAAATCAGAAAGTTGTCATTCATATCTAACTTGTAAAAAAATACTAAAGAAGGAAAGCAAAAAGACTGTAACTTTGACATGTACCAGAATAGCATGTTTTAGACTTTAAGAGTCAAAAAGAACCAATGAAACAGAGTAGGAGGAAGGAAAGAAAGAAATGAGATGTACATCCAAAAAGGAGAAAGAACATTAATAGCAATGGGGAAGCTTAAGAAACAAAGCACAGAAGAATGGTGTTGCACTGCTACACTCCTAATATCATGCACAAGTACTGACAATTTCAGTGGTTAGATTAAAAAGAGAAAGAAATTCAAACCACATGTTTTCAACTTCACTGGAGAAGGAACAGTTCTCCCAGAGATATTGCCCATCCTCCATGAGATATTGTGCAAAACAGAATTTATTTTCTGCTTTTTCTATTTCACTTTAAAATTTAGTATTTGGGATATTTTTTTTAAGGTAAAAGGTATATGCTTAACATGTGGAAAATTTATTTCTTTTATTTCTTTCTTCTTTCTTCATGTGATGGGTTGACCTGGCTGGACACCAGGTGCCCACCAAAGCCGTTCTATCACTCCCCCCTCCTCAGCTGGACAGGGGAGAGAAAATAT
>JAVJGG010000021.1:21634156-21653616 GCA_035590195.1 Aviceda cuculoides
TGCGGTGGGGAAACCCCCGCTTTCCTCTCCCGGGGGGGTTGGGGTGGCCGAGGTGTCGGTGAGGCTTGCAGCGGAGCGAGTCGTGAAGGGAGAGGCTCGCCCGGCCTGCGCGCTCCTGGGTTACCTGGTCAGTCTGTGCTGCGCCCCGGCGTCACCCTCTTCACAAACAAGCTGTTCGTGTGGGCCAGCCTGGACGCGAGTAGGGAGGCTGAAGTGTTTCTAAAACGTTCTTTTTCTTCTCGCGGTATTTTAAGTAACTGTATGTAACCTAGTACGTAAGCGTGCTTGGAGTCCCGCTCTTATTTGTAAATAGCCGCGGATCTGCAATAAACGTGTGATTTAAGACCTCTCACTGGGAAGCAAGATCTTGCATCAATATGATGGCTCCGGACCATGTCATAAGCTGAGGGCTGTAGCAGAAAAAGTTGCTCTGCGTGAGAAATGTAATTTCTGTGCTTTTTTTTGGTAGCATTTACTGTTGAATCTGTTGCTAATACCACAGAAGGTTTTTTGTGTATTTCGGAAGATTAGCATGTTCTTTACTCTTTATTAGCAATTTATAGATAGTAGCCTGCGGCCTTGTACGTGGCAGCAAACAACTGCCCTAAACTGAGTGTATGTAAAAATTGGTGAGATATCTGAACTTGATGTTTCCTTTTCTGTTCATGTAATATGCAAAGACATTAAAATGCTTAATGAAAAATTTTAGTATGCTTGCTTTGTAAATCAACACTTTGTTGTAGTACTCTGAATTTAAGAGAAATCCCTATGTGCATATAGAATAGCCACTGTCAACAACTATTGGTGTATTTTTTTAATCTGTTGGTACTTCAGATGCATCCCAAGCTACTTGAAGACATTGCACATAGCAGGATGTACTAATGAGGCTCTAATGTTATAATTCCCCACTCTCAGTCTTTAATATCAATGAATGATTTCTGTTATTGCTATAAGCCATGTTTTTTGAACACCTGTGGTTGTCGAGCCTGTCTTTTTTTTTTTCTTTTTAATTGAGCAAAAATATAATCCTCATATTAAATATAAACAGCAAGAAAGAGCAACAATATGTTAATAATCCTGAACCTCAAAAGTTTTTCCTTCATAACAAATTCAAACTCAGAAGCATGAAGTTTCAGCATTGTGTCTTCCTAGCTGGTGAAATTGCATTTGTTTTGCTGCTGGCCAAGCTTCTCTACATGTTAGACAGTGGACAGTTTAAGATTTTTATTGTGAGTAGCAAGAGTTTGTCTTAAAAGTTTTGTTTGCTGCTAAACTGTGAAATATTGAATAATAAATATTTAATTTCAAATGTAGATTATTTTCAGTGAAAGAAGTCTTTAGAGGAAAAAATCAAAGGATGCATTTGAAAACATGGTGAGAAATAAACATACCTATTAAATGTCACTTCTGTAGGATCTGACTGATGATTTGTGGATATTTGCAATAGGAAAGACTTTAACAAAATAAAGGCATAAAGCATAATTCACAACTCTTAAAAGAGTTCAAGAATCTGTTACTGTCAGTGGGATCCTATGGTGTAAATTCTGTATAATTGAGTGAGGAGGCCAAAACTTACAGAGTTCTCCACTTGTTTTAAAACATCATGTCAGCTCTTACATTTCTTACTGTGCTGTCATTCTGGAGTCTGGATACCTAAATATTTCAGGTATGAGTGCTTGCACGTCTGTAACACTACTAAAAATTGCAGTATATCTATTAGAGAACTTTTTTTTATAGAATGCTTGTAACCCAATGAGGTTATCTTTTATAGGTCACCACTTACCTATCAGAAAAAGAATCAAATTACATACTACATGTGCTTTGTTTCAGTGATTATTGTTTTCCCCATTCCAAGTAGTACATTGCCTTTTGTTACTTCATTGAGACAAAGTACTTGCTTGGTTGTTTTTAAACAAAATAGACAATATAGGTTGCATTAACTTTACAGCATAGGTGTAAACGTACATCCAGGGCTGAGTCCTCTCTTTTGTTCTTCCATTTCTCATTAGTACTTCTCTGACAGGTAGTTTTTATGCTTTTTTTCCTTATCTCATTTTCCTACAGGGCAACTAAAACTAGAGGCTGAATAATTCTTTTTTTTTTCTCTTTAATTTTGGAGCCCACATAATGAAAGTATTTTGCAATTGGGAATACTTGTGCTGTGGTGCTACCTTTTTTAGAGTTTCTTGCTTGAAGTTCAAGTTTACTGGAAATCTCAGCATCTCCTGAGCTGATATAATAGGTCAGTGTGACTAAAAAAGGAAGTGTCATTTTCTTTTCCTCTGCTTCCAGTCCAGCAAACCCTGGTGCTTGTCAGGCCCTTTCTTGAGCTAATTCAGCTCACTAATCTGACTTGGAACCATCTATCGACTTTCTTAATAGTTTCATTTTGTGTCGTACTGCTGAGTTGATGCAATAAGGAAAAGGGCGTATACACACAGTGGGGAGGAGGCAGCTGAACCTTCCACCTCTTGCTGACTGTGGGGCTTGCAGCTATTTCAGAATTTTATGTATTTTTAAATAAAGTGATATTTTTGTTAGAAATTTTGTGAGTTGACATCCTTTGAAATATAGAGAAACTGTCTCTTGCATTGTAACTAATAACAGGAGAGGCTGTTTCAGATATTAAAAAAATATGGAGAAGTAGAAATAGTTTTTCAGTGTAAGAACTGAAAGTTAAAAAGTACTGTGGCAGTTCTGTTTGTGATGTGCATTTTTCCTCTGTCACTTTTTAAGATGATGGTTATGGTTAAAGTCCTAGTGATTTAGAAGGCAGGTAGAAATAAGCGGTTTCTCAAAGATTTAATTTTAAAAAAAAAATTAACTATTTTAATACAATAAAGCTTTACAAATGAATATGTGCTTATGAAAACACCACTTAAAACATCTGACTTACCTGCATTTCATTTCAGATGAGTATAGAAGAAACTAATTTTATGGAAATGTCTTTATTCTTAAGTCAGTGATGGTTTATTTTCGGGAAGAATAATAGCTTTTTCACTCTCTTCGAATGATACTAAAGGTTTGTTTATGTTCACATGTCCACTTTCCAAAAGATGAGTTTCCAGCCATTGTAAAAGATCCCACTAGGGGCTGTCTGACAGAAGGCAAGACTGCAGGAATTGTAATTCTAGGTATTACTATATAAAAACCCCCTCATCCTCAAATACACATTAGTAGGTAGATAGGTCCTACTATTTCTGCTCTAGGGGTGGAATTGAAATGCAGAGAAGCTAAACAGAAATGATTGCAAATGATCAGGAAATGTTTTGGCAAGTTTTTTCTTGTCAGCTGAGCTATGGCAACTGCCTATGGTCATACTTGGCTCATTGTAAAATGGAGAAATTTAAACCTTTGTGTCTAGATCGGGATGTCTTAAACTGTAGAATAATCAGCTTTTCTTTCTCGCAGATCACGTTATCATGTAGACCTGATTAAATATTTATGTCAATTTTAACTGCAAATCCTAACTCTAGTATGAAGAAATCAAGCTCTCTTTTCCATTTTTTTTGTAAACTTGGTGATCCAATTCAACTACTTACCTATGCCAAATGCAGATTCTAAGATGGATTAAGAGGATTTTGGGTGGGAATTCCCTAAGGAAAAAGTGGAGGGAATACAATGGGTGACTGAGAGCAATCAAAACATTTGGGGAAAGGTATGCTTGGAATTTGATCTGCAAGTATGTTTGTAATTTCTCTTCAAAAGCTGTAGCCTACGGATTTGGTGAAAATCCTAGTGTCCCCAAAATAGCAGCACTTCTTGAATTGTGCTTTAGATATATCTGCTTGATAAGAGGAAAGACACCTATTATGGCTGTCACTGCCTCTCTCTGTTTACTGCATGCAGCCTGCATGGGTTGCAGATGTAAACTCTTAGGACCTTCAGTTAATGCAAGCTGAGGCTATATCGTGTGAGCAGTGTTTCTCAACGAGACCATGGTATTGATGTACATACTTTATTTTCCTTGGTTTTAGTTGTGCCTTACAAGATTCAGTGTATGCTCTTGTCCTTCTGTGGTAATAGGCAAAATGCTATCCATTTTGGAATAAAACATATCAGTGCATTTTGTTTCAAAACCATATGTCTGCCTGATCAGTTTTCAGTAATATTTTGCTGTTGGGTTTACATATGGGATAGAGAACTAGAAAACTGCATCCTAATGGCAGTTCTAATTCTTAATCTTATTAGCGTTTGCTGTTACATCGCCAAGCAGCTTCCCTCATCAGTTCTGGAATGTGATGGTATTAGACTGTACTGATTAAAGTTTTATAGTCACCAAATCAGATTAGCTATCGAGTCACCTGACTAGGTTGGGTTTGCGGTCATGTGATCCAGTGCCCTGCTGAGCTCCCGCCGGGAGCTGAAACAAGGTAGTTTGCTTTTGAGATGTTCTTAAGTATCTAACAGCATGGGTTGTGGATTATGGCTGCAAAGAAGATGGCTTCATTTTCCTGATCTTTGAACTAGCTAGAATGGGATAAGTTTGAAAGTGCAGGATCTTCAGGCCATGAGCCAACAACTGGAAAGAATGTTTAATCCTGGAAGTTGTGACACCAAAAGACCTGGGTTGGTTTTTTTTTTCAGTATGAAAAAGCTTAAAGACTACTTATCCAATCAGTCTGTGGAAAACGCAAGGATTAGTGGGATGGTTTAAGACATACCAGTTGTATGATATTACATAAAACATGATATGATTTTCTTCAGAAAGCCTCTGGATGTTACCTAAATGCATCCCTGTGGGTGTACTGAACAACAGCGATAAAAATTTAAACCTGTATCTAATTTAAACAGCTCTTTTAAAATAGAAGTAAATAAATTAGGAGACATGAAGTTAAAGTGGTATGTGCTGAAGACAATAATAAATTGTAAAAAAAGTTATTGTTTCTGTAGTTTCAGATTACAAAAATGTACAGTATAGTATTACTAAAACTTGCAGAACAGTACTATTGAAAATTACTTGTAAGTTGCATGTACTGTCTTAATAAGCATCATACAGATTAGTGGTATATTTCATAGAGATTATTTTCCTTCTGTTTATGATAGAGAGGAGTTTCATTTAAAAATATATTAATTTAATAATACTTGTAAGATGGGACTAAAAGCAATAAGGGAAAAAAAGAACCCAACAACTAGAAAGGAGTATTAGTTGTATTATGGCTTTTGATATTCCGTCATGTTTTCCATACTGGGTTCAATGTCCATATAAATCTTACTTCAGGAATAAAAACTAGAAATTAAGACACATTGATTCTAGCCTTTTCAGTTGCTTATCATCCAGAAATCTATTTCATATTGAATACAAATGGCTGCCCTCAAAGAATAAAACAGTTTGCCACTTCAGCATGTCAGTGGAAGAGGTGAAGGATAAACTTAGTGTTTCAACTGGAAAAACCTAATTTAAATGCTTTGATATTTTGAGTCTCCATTTTTGTCTTCCAATTGTATCTGCACATATTTCATTAAATAGGCTTTTCTAAAGCTAGGTAAATAGTGTAGGTAATTATGATTTATGGAAAGGAAAGGTTAATAGCTGTGACTTTTTAAAATGTAATTTATATTAGTGCAGTTTATGCAAAGGTACAGAATAACTTATATTACATGTGCTTTTAGAGCCTAAGATTCACTGAATATCTGTAAAAATACATGTATCATTGAAATTAGTTTATAATTGCTGTAGCATTTTTTCCTGATATGCTGGTATTACAAAGGTTAAGAATTGGCACATTGGATTTCAAAAAAGCGTTGCATTTTCTGCTAGGTTGTTAGGGCTTTTAGTCTTCAAAGGCGTTACTACAAATAACCATGTTGTTTCTATTACAAATCTACAGTTTCAGCAGGTGCTGGAATACGGGCAATGTTTGCTCCTTACCTACATTGTAGATTTTTAAAAAAAAAAAAAAACACCTTCTATTTTTGTTCGTTTTAGCTGTTTTGTCCATCATCTCTGCAATATTGTGAGACCTGAAACCTGTGAAATGCTTTGGCAAAGCACTTGAGGCCTGCCCACGGCCGGAGAAGATTTAACTGATCACCTTAGAATTCTTTTAAAATTGGAGTTCATCTCTGCTTGCTGAAATACTTTTAAGGAGCTTTCGTAATGGTGAATTTTCCGCCTCTTCTAATGTTAGCCAAAACCAAACAGTAACGTTTCAACAAGAAGTACTTCTGCAGTAGTTTCTGAAATTAAAAGTAAACAATCTGGGTCATAAGTCTTCTAGTTGCACAGACCTACCTGACTCCCCTCTTAAAAAGGAAATGTTATTGATGACTCTTCTTACGCTTACAGGTAACGTCAGACTACTGTGCTGAAGTGTAGAATCAGTATTGCTGACATTGCTTTTCAGCTTAGCTTTCAACAACAGGTTCTGAAGTACGATGTTGAAGTATGACAGGCACGCTAGGTGAGATTCGGAAGGTGCCTACTCTGGGGTAGAATGATGAACAGACAGTTAATTGAAAATAAGTCTCAAACCCTCAATGATTGCAAAGATGGGAATCTTTGCCACCGTACTTACATGTAAGGATGTAACTTCTTGGCGAGTCCCACAAACTTGGAAGCTCAGCTTTCCCGTGTGCTGGCCAGCGATGTATTCCGATCATTGCGGCTTCCACAGATATTCCAGACAGGTAGATTAATGCTAGCTTGGTTATTCAGCCACTGCCAGTGTGGAATTAACTGCAGATAGTGTAGTATCCTCTAACAAGCAGTTTTTTCCCCTTTATTGTCCATTGTGTCTTAGATTTATGAATACTCAATCTTTAGTCTGATAAAGACAGGCAAAAGAGCAGTGGTTGAACTGAAATGCGTATAGGTGTGTTACAAGGAGGTAGATGTAGTAATTTATATAGCGCTGTGAATAGTGATGCAGTTACTGACCCCGTTCAGGATGGCACTAGTTCTGGCTTTCCCAAGCAGTGGCGTTGGTCTGCGGCTTCACAAAAGTGTACAGCCCTCAGGTTCTGCTGAGGACAAGATACTGCAGAGTCGTAGGAACATTCAGATATATTTTATGGACTTCTATCTAGTTTCACAGCATCGTGACTGTCCATAGAGTGGGGGATGAAGCAAGATGTGCTGCGGTGAATAATTCTGTAGAGCTGTGTAACTATACCTCTTCTGAGCACAGAGACAGAAGTCTTGCTTGTCAAAAGATATGACTGGTGTAAAAACTTGTTTAGAATGGTAAACTAATTAGGTCATTGAGAGGTAGATGAAGAAAAGAGGCATTTTGGACTTGAAGTAGGCAAGAATTAAAATTTAGATTTTTCAGTGTGAATTATAAAGTTAGGTAAAACAAGCAAGCAATCTAGTGAAAGTCACTTTAAATATAAAAAGCCGGATCAACTACTGGCTACTTAAGAAAACTTACATTGTTCCAAATTTGGAATATTGTGATGGAAAAAAACCCAGAAAACACTGAATATCAGGCTTTTTTGTAGCGTAGCAAACTTTCATTATTCTTTATCTCAGTGGATTCAGCTTCTTCCAACTCTTAATACTAAGCTTGCCAATGCCACACCAAAACTGCAGTATTTGCTGAAATCCCATTTCAGGAGCATGTATCTAGGAGTAGGGCTACTTAAGCAAGCTAGCTCCGGTGTGCTTCAGTGTTTGAGAATCACCTCTGTGATTCTCAAGTTACTGTCTTCTCAAGCCAAGTTATTATCTGCTCAGTAATGCACTGAAGTTTGCGATGACTTGAGTTAGCTTTTCCTAGCTCAGATATTAGTGCTGTGATGATAGCTGGAAAAAGTTTGTTTTATTGTTGAAACCTTTATATTGTATGAAATTCATAAGAATATGAAAAAAGTTTTGGTTACAGAAATATACATTTATCATAAGGTGCTTGAGTTGCATGGCTGCTACCATTTTTTTACACCCAAGTACTATTTTGCTTTTTGTGTGAGAGTATGTATGCAAGATGAATAAAAATAAATTAATATTTAAAGTTATAGCAACTGAAACAGACTGAGGGAAACTGAAATATTGTCAGCGTCATAGAAATGAGTATTGTAACTGGTAACTGCAGAGTAACTTACAATACTGTATTGTAAATGGGACAGACTTAAGGTTATGGTTGCTAGGGTAAATGTGAGCTTCACTAATTGTTTCAAGGTCCTATCTTGGTTTTTGTATGAAAATATATATGTGTTATTTCATTACAATGGGGGGGGGCTCATTCTGGAGGAAGTAATTTATCTGAATTTTTAGTCTTAAGACTGACATGTACTTGATTCTAGTATCTCTTCAGTTTCCATAGTTTCATTGTTTCTGTGAATTAGAGCTGCCTCTGTGTCCCTAGCAAAGGAAGACAGGTAATTGAGCTTCTAAGTACATTTTTATGTTTCTGAGAAAACAGTTGCACACTCTTGGAGCTGCATGTTTCCACCATTTCTCTTTCTCAACTCTGCTTCCATTAGTCCCAAGAAGTGTGAAGCAGTGTTTGGTCTGATGTTCTCATGCTATTGTCAAGCAGCAATGATTTTTTTAATAGAATTTTTAACATTTCTGGCATAAGACCTAAAATTCACAAACATTAAATTGTAGGAAGATCATCAGCCTTCTCAGTGTGTACACAGTATCTGTGAAAGGAGCTGTATGACCAGTGACTCTTTTTCCTTTTAAAAAGGCAGTGTATTATGGAGAAGAAAGGGCAAGCCAAATTGCGTGCTTTTGGAACAAGCCAAGTTAGTAAACTTAGATGAAATAAAATCTGATCACTTACTAAAAATTTATTAAACAGTTTGTAAGAAGGCAATTCAGTCAGGGAGACAGAATATTAGTGAAGTTATATGATGATGTTTCTGTACTATTTTTCTGTTTTACAAGTACTTGTGTCCTCATTTGAAATTTGGATTTGGGGTGGTTATCTGTGGTAGAATAAGCCATATAGACCCTTTTTGGTAATCTGTTTGGTGTCAGTGATAATGCATTTTGCAGGGCTGGAGTGTGCTCAGCATCTTGCAGGTACTCTGCACCTTAGCATATAATCATTTGCTAAATTTGAGAAAGGCACCTCTACTTATTTGATTCACTAAGTAGTCAGTTTTCTCACTTATTGTGTCAGCTGTATCTCTTACTTTAAACCATCAAATTAAATAATAGTTTTTGCTGGCATTTTATTTTAGTTCATGCATTTAAAACCTGGAACTCAGATAAAAAGATAGTTTCAGAATAAATTCAGTATATTATTTATGAGTGGAGCAACACATTAGCATTGAGTTCACAATAGATCATATCGCTTTTATTCCATCTTACAAGCTTAGCAGCACAAACAGAATAATCAACATATTATTTGGCTGTCATCTGCTGAACAGAAACCAGAGATCACAAGGAGGTTTTCCCTAGCTGCAGTGATGGCCTTTTTGTTCCAAGCCCCCATCTGGGAGGGCCATGGTGTGTTATCATATGGAACGCGGGGTTTTCTGTAATCTGCTTAGCTGCACTGCAGTTTGAATCTTTATTCCATGTTTGTGTAATTTATAATTTTAATGAGACCATGGCTCTTGTGGGCTTTGAAATACATTAAAAGCTCTTTTGTGCATATGCTTTTGTTCTTGCTTAATAGGCTCAGTGTATTTAAAACTGATGAATTTTTATTCATGGATTTGGATGTCTGGGGATTAACTTAGACTGAATATCATTGCAGTCATCTATTGATGTTTGGAACTTCTTTTTAATACTTGTATCTGTAAGTGGAGGAGAACTTACAGAACTTGGGTTTTACACATAAACCAGCTCAGAAATAACTAATAAAATTTTATTGAGCAGTGAGAAAAAGTACTAATTATAGTTTATTTTTTTCCGCATGAACTGATGTGAAATACAACTTGTGCTATGAAAAAAATAAGTAGTTGAATCCATGTACATGTGTGTATTTAGTACTTTGTAACTAAAATACAATTTGGGAAAGCCATCAACATTTTGTAGAATAATATCAGTGACAAGCACGTGATTTGCATTTTTCTTCTGTTCAGGTAACTTGTAAATACTGAGCTCACTTTTGTCTGACTGTTTCCTTTCTGATTTTTAACACATTTTCTAATGCAGAGTATGCATAAGATATTTCATTAGAAGGTGATGCTTGTAACTGGGAAGTATTGATGAACATACAGAAAGATTCTTTATTGTTATTGTTATATTTTCTGACAGTGCTAAAACTGGCCTTGTTTTTTGCTTTTGTATTTCAAATGTTTAATCATAGGTTTGATTTACTAGTTGTGTTAACATCTCATACTGTGTGATTTCTGTGGTCATAAACCACTATGGAGTACTCTTCAATGATAGCATTCTAATCTGAGACTAACACTGGGGATAAGATTAAGACACTTGTATTGCTTTCTAAACAGTCTTGCTGATGGTGTACATAAATAGGTTGCTTTGTTTGATGTGGAGGGCTTTGGGGTTTTTTGTTTGTGTTGTTTTTGTTGGTTTTGGTTTTTTTACCAGCAAACAATCCTCTTTGTACTGACAAATATTTTAAGTAAACAGCCTTTTTACTTGTCAGTGCAGAGGGGAATTATTTACCCCTCTTGTATTCAATGCCTTGAGTAGTATTTCCAAAAATACCTGCCTATTTCTAGAAGGTGTGTCAGCACTGGTAAGTGCAGGGGACCTGCGAGCCCTTGACAATTTCAGTTTCTGTAGGGTTGTAGATTTTTAAGTGCCTAATGTGAAAATCGGACTTGTAATTCTTTGTCTTAGTTAATTAAAATTCATTTTAAATATTTACATATATATGTCTCGAGAAAGTAAATTTTTTAAAATTTAAGATAAATGCCTATAGCTCAGAATATAATTATTTGACCCTTGTCTTATAGACATGGTACATTTTTCTCAGTCACCAGGAAAGTGACTGTGCTGTCTGTCAGACTTTTGGCGTTTGTCCTAACTTTGACATTGTTACAGGAAACTGTTAAGCGAGTATTTTAGCATCCCTCAGAGGCTCAAACTTGCCATGTACGACGATGCCAATGCTATTTGCTCAGCTATTTGAATTTTTCTGTTCAGCAAAGATAAGTGTATAGAGCTGCAGTGGAAGATAGAAGCCCTGGAATGCATCTGACCATTAATACAGTGTTTTATACGGGGTTGTGGGATTGTTAGGAGTTGCTTCCCAAAGGTAAATAGAACCAGTGAGAACTACTTGAAATCTGTTTTGAAAAATTGCTCGTTCTTATGTAGGTAGTCTCTAGTTTTAACACCAGAGGATTTTGCACTATGTGAATTTATGTTTACAGGACTGAGCTCCTTGTCAGCTTGAGATCAGTAGACGAAGGAGCACTTGTTGGAGACAAACTGTTGGTGCCTAGTAGAGATAATGTGGAAAAATAATCTTCTCTTCCAGAATATCACCAAGCTTTTTCAGCTTTGCTAGACTGAATCCAGTGTTTCTTCTAGAGAAAAGCAACAGCCACAAATATAAATCAAGTTCTGCCTGACCCCCTGCTTGGAAAGACCTTTTGAAAATTGTTCCTTGTTTTGCTTTAGATGTTTGGAATCCTCAGATTGTAATCAGAATATTTAAGACATTTTATGTTTATTAAGTTGCGTATCTGATAGTGGAAGATTCTTTCCCAATAAACATTATATACGCTTTTCACTAGTCTGGCGCATGTAACATTAATTTCATGCAGAAGTTTTAAAAGAATATTTTAATATAAGTAACAGCTCAAACAATATTTAAATAGCCTGGTCAGTGTGCATTTTTTCTTTGTTTTGGGTTTTTGGATTTTTTTTAAAGTGATAATCTCAGAGTAACTCTTTGGGAAAGAGATGGTGCAAGTTATGGGATTACCTTCTGTGAAGAAAGGTGTCTGGTTAGAAGCGGAGAATGTTAGGAGTTTCTGTTAGCTAAGGAAAAAACTGATAAACTATCACTAAATATTCAGTGAAAATTCAGAATTAGGAAGCATTATATAAAGCAAATGTGACTGGAAATTTTTTTATTATAGTGAAAAATCTATTTAATATCAAGTCCAGCAATTTGTTTAGCCACACTTTCATTGGCTGTGACTTTGATTTTTTTTCCTGTATTTAAAATTTTGGCACCATATGTTAAACTGTCTTACACAATGCCATTGGTTATCTGTAGATCATAAATCTGCTCATTGATTTCCTAATTTTATTATGTACACAGTTAATTGTAATCCAAGATTACAGCAAACAAGATGTTAATTTCTAGAGAACCTATGTACATTTCCCTTGGTGTGATTGTTACAGAAGCAAAGAATACAAAGAGAATACCATTTGTGCTATCCTCACAGGAGCTGTCAATAAAAGATGTAATAGGGGATTTAGGAATCTGGAAATGGGCAACTAATTTATGTGGATCTATTTTATTTCAGCTAGAAAGACCAAGCTCTGTTTCGTCTGTACTGCATATTGCGGAGCACAGGCTGTCTATAGAAAACCAGGCGGCTGCATATGGATAGTCCCTTGATATCATTCACTTGCTGTGTAATCTTATTATGCAAAGTTCTAATCTTCACCTAGAATGAATGCCTCTGGGTCAGAATATAGTCATATCGGGGTTTTTGAGGTCATGTTTTGTGATCCTTAGCTTATTCTTCTAAGTAGGGCTGGGATTTAAAGAGTATTCCCCAGACACTAGCAGAGATAGACGGCAAAACCTGCTGCCTTTTTGGAAGACAAGACCAACATGAGGTCCCTGGTAGGATTAAACTTGATTTGTAGCTGTAGGATTTTTTAACAGATGTATTATTGGACAGGGAATAGGGGGCCACCAGCACAGCGAAATTGGATCACGATTGGCATTCTCAGGGAGTCCGCTGGCTGCTAAAACAGCAGCTGCATGTGGATTTGACTTCTTTCAGGTGAAGCGACTTCCAGTCATTTGGAAAGGATGGGATGAAAAGGAACCTTGGTGATAATTTTGATGTCTGCAAGATTTAGTACCAATGTAATGGGATTATCGGTAACACCTTCGCTGCAGAAAAAGCCACCTGGCGCTATAACTGGCAGCAACTGAGAACTAATCCTTTCCCATCTCTTGGATGTCATTCACGAGGCTCAAAGTGATTTCCACCCTGCTAGCTGTGATTAATTTTATAAACAAACAAACAAAAATAAAATGATGAAGGCATAGGCTATGTAAGGAAGAGGGAACAGAAGATAATAGTAATTACATTTTGCATTTTATTTGCTGCAGGGGATAAACTATACAGTTCTTGTAAAACCACCAGATTGTATTCTATGTGATAAGAATGGGTGTGTAATCTTTTTTAATCAATGTCTATGTTTGGTATGAAAACAATGTCTATTTCAGTATAAAATTTTCAGCTACCTACTATATAATCGTAGGTAGTACCTGGAAGTAATTCCAACAGGTTTTATGCCATTATTTCTGTGATAAGGATGTTTATACAGCAGATACATTAAGTTTTCAAGGGGTCTGTGACTTAAATAATTTGTTTTATTGTGCTTAATGGTCTTATGCTGTACCTGGTGAAGTTGCCTGCTGACAGCACTTTGTATTAAAATTAATTGTGCGATGTGGAAAAATGTTCAGCTGTTTACCTTCTTGTGATCAACAGTATGGTATTGTTTAAAAATGTACTGATAAATAGTTTTCTGAGGAAACAATTATTTTACTGATGCTTAAGCTAGAGCAATTGTAAGATAAATATTCTGTGGGTTTTTTAATAAACTAGAGGTTGTTTCTTTTTTGACTGGACTTACTACAACCATGCACTTATTAACTAGAAGTTGTTACTTAAAACTACATGGAAACTCTCAGGATTGTAGTTTTTCTGTGGAATGAACATTAGATGTCTAAAGATGGCCCTTAATGTTAACTTCAGAGGATTGGGGGTTCTGTTTTTATCTCGTTAGGTTCAAACTATGTATGATCTATGTAGGTATGTGTGTGTGTGTATATATATATATATATGCCTTAATCTGAAATTAACTTTCTTCAGTAGTAATAAAAAGCCTTATGTAAGAACTAAGAATTTTTTCATCATTGGCATGAACATCTGATAAGCCTGAGCATTTTAAAAAATCCGTTATGCCACACTTATAAAGTGGGACTGGTGGAATCCATGTCTTGGGGGTTAAGAATTTATGTTAAGAGAACTGGGAACAGAATTTGAGACCTCTTCACTCATGCTCTATCTTTGCAGTTAGTTTTATACCATGACAGCTCTAGCAGTAGGTAAAGCTCACTCTGAACCCTGTGTTTCCTTGACTAATTTGCAAATCTTTCCCTCCTAATTCAGAGTTACTCAGAGACATTGGAGAGAAGTGAATGTGTTCAGTGTCACTGTCGGGAAGTACGTGTCAGCTGGAGTCTTAACAGGAAAACAGTTGCAATCAGTTTGAAACTTATTTTCAGAGACATAGAGCAGTTGTTTGTAGTTTTATAATAAAAAAATACTTCAGTTATAACCTGATAGCTGTTGGTGTGAGAGGTTTACATTTTATCTTAATGGATCTGTTGTTACCGTTCCATTTGGCACAATTAACAATATCTACCTACGTCAGTCAATGTAATGCAGAGTTTATACAATTCCTTTTTACCTGTAATATCCAGAGGTTCCTGAATTCTGTACTGTCTTACTATTAATATAGGGTTTCTGAATAGGATGGATCTGAAATACAGGATGGTTGTGCAGTATTTTTGTCAGCGATGTTTGGCTGCCTTTCTACCAGGTGCTGGTAAGAAGTATTGACGATGGACTTCTGGGCTCAAAAGATAGAGTGTGGTCATTTAATTGACACTAGTTGTGCAACTCCAGTCGATCTGCTGTCATTCCGTCTTCTTTTTATTACCTGAAACACATTTCTGGGCTCGCAGTGTTTGTGGCCCTGAGAGCAAGGAGTTGGTCCATGCTTTTCATAGCGTACTGGGTTGGGAAGAGCAAACCACTTTTCTGGCTCTCCAGAATAAATTCTGCTGAAAGTGCATTTGGCTTACAGCGAAACTGTTCAGTTTTTCCAAGGTGTCTGCAGTGTGCTGGACACCGCATGTGTTAATGAAACAATTCAAGACTTTTCTGGTTTTCTCATATTTTTGGGTCATTACTGTGAAACTCGTTAGCTAATATTAAGGATGTTGAATCGCAGATTGGTTTAAGTAGACTTATTCTGGAGACGTTTTATGTTAAAAAAAAATAAAAAAAACTTTTTTGAAACGCAGAAATGAGCTTGGTAGAGCACATTTTCCCCCAGGAATGGTCATTTTTTTTCATTATAAATAGATACTAAATGCAAAGAACAAAAGCCATTTCTGATTGTATTCAGGCAAAATTCCTATTAACTTCTAGACTTGTGCAAGTAAAGCTATGCACTTTTAAATTCCTGCATTTAAATAGCAAAACATTAGGAAATATAGAAGGGGAGGTCTTTACTTCATTATTTAGTAGGGCATATTGAACACATAGACTTTTTCTTTTTTTTTTTTTTTTTTCCTTACTGCATTTGTTTAGCAAGCTATATCAACCCATCTTAGTAAATGAGGGAAATCTTGCTGTGGTTTTAGTTCATGGTAAACCTGATACTGAGTTTAAGGGGGACAGGTTTCTTGCAGAATGTAAAACTTGCTTCAGTTACTTCAATATGTGTGTTTTCCACTTCCTTAGATACATATATTTGTATAAAAATATCTTAAAAATTGGGGTAAGGAAACAGTTAGATTAGCATTGCAGGAATTACATCTAATCATCAGAGTTTGATTTAAATATTTGGGGGAGGGGGGCAGAAGATATTTACAGTCTTATGTGCTGTAGAACTTATGCCACTGTGCTGTAGCTGAGAAGAGAAAGACCTAGTGCCTTATTTTTATATGCAAGTGTTTTGGCAAGAGAAGTCTAGTCAAAGGCAAGCTCTGCAAAACCTCCAGAATTTATTCTTTGTCTAGTATCGTCTTACTTAGACAAGCCATTCACACCTTTATGGTCCTTAATTTTGTCTAGTTCTTCAAGTCTTTTTTCATTTGATTGATTGTCAGGTCACTTTTAAAGTTTTGGTTGATGACTAGCTTACTCCGGTTTTCTGTGAATGCAATTTCAGTTGTGAAATATCTTCAAATCACTTCAGCTGGTGTGATGCTTCTCAGTTTTGCTGTTGAGTGTTCAGTTATAAATCCTCGTGCTTGAAGAAAACCAGGGATTTAAGTGGCACTGTCTTCAGGTGATTAACACACCTCTGTGAAGCGTTACATAGGAAATAACTGCGTCTGGGTTACAATATGTGGTCCAGTCAGGAAGCCGAAGCCCGCGTTTAAAGGTATGGTTACAGCTTTCCAGAATCCATCCAGCCAAACCTCACGGAGGGGAGGATGTTCTCCTAACTATTGCACATATTCAGACGTGCGGCAGGTAAGCCTGTCTGCCGTCTTGACTGAAAGAAGCCCAGCTGTGTCAGCAGAGAGCACGGACACCATTCTCTCCCATTAATTTCTCTAATTTGGCAAAGTTTTGTTTGTTTGTTTCAGGTCCTACCCAACTGAATTTTACTGATAAGCTGGTGAGAGGGGTCCACTGATTTTACATGTGGAAGCATCTGCGTAGTAAAAAAACTTTTTGATGGCATTTGAGTTTAAACTATCTTAATCTCCTCAGATATATCTGATTATTTGTTGGTTTTATTCACTGTTTTCTTAAAAAACATTGTCCATCAGTTGTTAAATAAAAAAAAGATGGTTTTGTAAATGCTAGGTGGTTATCAAATGAATGATATTCTTCTGTTTTACTGTAGACTAGAACCAGCCGAACGACGTAACACTGTACCATGCTTCGCAATGTCCTAGGAAAAACCTTTCGATTTGTTGGGTATACTGTGCAATATGGCTGCATAGCGCATTGTGCCTTTGAGTACCTTGGAGGAATTGTTGTGGTAACTTTTCATTTTCATGACATTTAAAAGAAAATAAAACTATAATACTGAAATTGTTATACATGATAATGCCAGTATTTCAGGTTTCTTCATTTTCTTTAAAGCTTTTTTCAGAGTGTGTTTAGTAAAAGCCTATTTTTTGGAGGCAGGTCCAGCCTTTATGAAAGTTATTTCTCCTTTCGGCATTCCTGTTTTTTCTAAGTTATTGTTTGAGGCATCACTGAAGCAAATGGGAAACTATGATTAAGCATTTTGCAGAGAGTACATTCTTCCAGAAAGGCTGGAGTCACTAATAACGCCATAGGAAGTGCTCTTGTTTCCAACTGCAGGCAGATTCCTGGATATTTTCTGTGTCCTCTTGCAGCTTCTGTGACTATTTTCTTGCAGAGGCTGAAGAAAGGGCGAAGCTGGCAGAGCTTCCAGTGCTGCTCCTCATAATTTCCCGTAGACGGGGTGCTGAAGTGGATCAGCAGGGGCTCGTAGCCCAGTTCAGGACAAATCCTGAGTGAATACGGAGCTGTAACAGTTAGAGGTGCTCCGGAGGCTGTCCTCATCTTTTAAATGTATCACGTGTTCCTTGGAGGATCTCACTTTTTTAGTTGTTCTTTACATTACATCTTTTCTAATTTATTAGCAAATAATTTGAATATGAATGTGTTTTAGATAAAAATAATTGTAAATAGTAATTTTTTCTCATTTATTTTTAATTTGCAGTGTTCTGGACCTTCAATGGAACCAACCATTCAAAATTCTGATATTGTCTTTTCGGAGAACCTTAGCCGCCACTTTTATTGCATTCGAAAGTATGCTCCTTTGTTGAGACTAGATTTTACATTCCGTTTGCCAGAGCTTGTCAATAACCACATTCTAGCCATCCTTTATTTTTCATATATTACAAAAAAGTCTCCTCTCATTGTGTCTGATGGAAGTTAAAGTAATCAGCACATACAGCCCATGGAACAAGTTGTCAGAATTCACTTAGGATATAGTCTATATCACTTTTACAGCTTTGTCCAAACAATGGAAAAAATCCCATTTCCCCCCCCAAACAATTCTATTGTGTGAATGTAACTTCTCCTCTCTAAGCAGTTTTGTCTGTCTTGAAAACCAGGCTGTAGGTATTGCTGTGCTTGGATAGCTTGTTAGGAAAGTGACCAAATGGTATAAGTACTGTTTATCAAATGTCATTTTATTACTGTGTTGTAGAGCACAGTGGGCTCAAGGCCCTCACCCATTTTGTTGTGGTCTGTTTCATTGTACAATCTAATGTATATAATCAAGAGGCAAAAGTAATGTAAGGTCTTACAGACTCATATTAGACATTTGAAGTTCCATTGGAAGAATAACATTTGGTCAGTAGCATTTAGAAACACAGAATCTGTTCTGTTCCATGTTTATGTAGCAACAGGATCAAGTTAAACGGCCCTCATTTCATCAGAGCATTGTCAATTAAAACATAGTCTTAAATGTTTCATAAATGATCTAAATAACAAAGAATCTCTTCAAATGTACTTTAAAAACTGTGCATAAAATTACACCCCAAGTAAAACTGAAGAAACCGAAATTGTAGACAAGCGTTTTCATCAGAAGGAAGTATCTTTAATGTACGTGAATATTTTTGGAGTATACACATTGATGCAGTTGTATTCAGCCAAATAGTTTGTACTTAGAGTTCTTCTGTTTGTTTTTGTTTCTGTTTTTTCCTCTCAGAGGAGATATTGTAATTGTGAAAAGCCCAAATGACCCCAAATCAAATATCTGTAAAAGAGTAATTGGCTTGGAAGGGGATAAAGTCTGCACAAGCAACCCTTCAGATTTCCTTAAGAGTCACAGCTATGTAAGTATTAGAGTTTCTTGCTTTGTACATTAATGGTTACTTAAGTAGGCCTGGTAGTCTGTAAAGGCTTTGCAATATTTGAGTATCATAATAAAGTATGACATTCATAAATTATTCTTTCTTCTTGTATATGTACAGTAAAATGTCGTAATTTGTAAACTCTGCTTTATGGCAAGCTGTCTTTCAGAGTGTCTTTTGTCTCCGTAGGAAGTGTAGGCAGATGGTATTTTTGCTCTGCTCTTTGCTTAGGTCTTCTTCCCTGGAAGAATACTCTAAAATTCTCTGCATAAGGTGCAGTATAGATGGCAGACTCAAGGTCTTGGTCTGAAGGCAAAACTGTTTCTCTGTTTTAAACACTAAGAAGTAAAAATTCTGTCTCTGCAATAGCTTCGAGGATTTTGCTTTCAAAACTATAGTGTATGTCTATATTTCAATGTAACAATATATTAATTTTTCTGAGTATGGTTGGAAAAGTAGTAATTTACCTGACTTCTTGGGCAAGTTAGGAAACCAGATGAAATAAAAAGAAATGAGTATTCTTAATGCTCACTTGTCTTTATGCAGATAGACTTAACAGAAGTTTGGAAAGATTTGTGACAAAATGTTTTTGGCAACTTCTTTTTAGGTTATCATAGAAAAATTGTCAGAGATCATGATCACAGAATGTGCTGGTTTTCGCTGGGACAGAGTTAATTTTCTTCACAGTAGCTGGTATGGGGCTATGTTTTGGGTTTGTGCTGAAAACAGTGTTGGTAACCCAGG
>JAVJGG010000021.1:21653716-21690946 GCA_035590195.1 Aviceda cuculoides
CAATGCAGAAGGAAAAAAAACCAAGCGTCACGTCTGTCTGCAGAGCTATGTCAGCAAATGGGCACATTTCCTTTCTTAAGCCTGATTGAACTTGTTCTTGTGGTGCCCCCCTTTTCTTTAACATACTTTTCTTTAGCAGATGCTGTCCCCTGTTTGTCCAGTCTTTTAAAAAGTTTGTAACGCTTAATGTGCTTGATTGAAACAATCATTGAAGGATCTCGATAACAAGTGAACATGTGTCACAACAAACCAAAGATACATCTTTGGTTTCATTCTTGAAGACGGCGTAATTCCCACCACATCGACATGACAGAGTATAGCATTGTTCATCTGCCAAAAAAGAAGACAAGAAAGCCTTTAGTGCTTGAGAAGAATCAAGAATTTATTTTAGATTTTTTTCACAAAGCTGCTCTTAATAACAAATGACCTCCCACTGCTGGATTGTAAATATCAGTACCTGTGCTACTATTTGTTGCTCAAAAAGTAACTATACTCTTAAAAAGTTTCGGTGACCGTGAGGCATTCTTATGCCAAACAGCCAGAGTCAGTGTAGTCTCTTTAAAAAAAGCAAATAATAGAAAGGTGCACATCAGTGAAACAGACATATTAAAAGAAAAAAACTAAAGGGTGTTAGTCATACATATGACAGATCAAGGATGCTTTCAAAACAGACTGCTAACCCAGGCAACAAAAACAAAACAGAAGAAAGGAAAGTAGATAGGATTTTCCCCTCACAGCTTAAAAAAAAAAAAAGTAAAAAAAAAAAAAGCCATTCATTCAAAAAGCAAGTAAATGATAAAAACTAGAGTAATTTAAAGGAGGGAAGTAACACACTGTCAGATGAAAAAAACACAACTGTATGAAAACACTTGCATTCTGCCATCACAGAAAAAGCAAGAAGATTCATGAGAGATTTGGGAAGAATCTGGAAACCCAAATCCAAATATTTATTATATTACAAGAAGAGAGCTAGGTGAAAAGTGGTACTGCAAGCTGGGGGGAGGGTGGAAGAGATAAAGAAGGAATGCAAAATAAGTATCAGAAAGTTAAGTTACAATTCAGGTAATCACAGAGAACAGAATAGCTAAATCTGAAGAAAATATAGATCTGATAATGGTATACGATGCAGAAAAAATAGGAAACATTTGCAGTGACAATGAAAAGCACTGGGAACAAGTAGTAAGGCACTCATACCTTCATTCCAGGACATATCCTCAAGATAAATTTGTGCATGTAGTGGCCATTCTTTTGTCAGATTATCTTCTGTAACAGAAAACATGACAGATGTTCAACCCTGATAACACACAGGTCCTTATTTCTTCCTGATAAACTAATAGTTGTACATACCTAGCAGTCCATCTGGTCCCTACTAGAGTCATACCTAGACCACGTTATCAGTTAAAAATGCAGTTCTCTTCTCTAAAATTTTAGTTTCCATATCTCTGCATAAGCTGGAAAATGTCCTACTGTAGCCAGAAGTAAATGGTGAGCATGTATTATTGAAATTAAGACACTACTGAAACCAGGACTTTTATGCATCCCAAACAATTATGTGAAATTAGGGGCAAACATTTGTTTTCCTATAAATACCTTTCAAAAGTCTGGCTGTAACTCCAATTCCACAAGCTGAAATTGTCAATGTCTGCTTACCTGTACTTTTCACAAAGTCCTGGAACGGTTGAGGTCAGCAGGGACCTCTCACGATCACCTCATCACCCCCCTGCCCAAGCAGGGTCAGGGTCAGCGAGAGCAGCTTGTCCCGGACCGTGTCCAGCCCGATTTTAGCTGCCTCCGCAGACGGAGCCCCCCCGTCTCTTAGACAGCCCATTCTCCTTTAGAAAGGAGAAGCCAAATCAACCCACCCCCAGTAAGCACCAAGGAACTTGTGGGGTTGCGTGTGAGGACGCCACCAAGACTCCTGCAAAAAGACATTCCTAACAAAAGATAAATGAGAAACACCTTAGGGGAAAACTAGTGCAAGTGGTTTTATGATAAAGAGGCTGAGCACAGTAAGAAGGTCAGTTCTGGCTGCACCCGTGAAAGCCGTTGCCATTTGATCCCCTAGATTCTTCCAACATTGAGTACGGTATGAAATGAAAAGCGTACAATACAACTGAAATTATCAAATGCAAACTGTGCAATACAAATACAAATTGGTTTTTTTGCAATTTATCAACACACTCATATTTGAGGTACAAAGTTCACACCGAGTTCTTTAACTTGTTAGTATGGTTTTGTCAACAAAATTACAAGTGAAGCCATAAAAGGTAATATAAAAAAAAAAGGGGGGGTGGGGTGGGGGGATGACACGGACAACATAAACCCCTTACAATTTACTACACAAAACCTCCCAGCTGATGTCCGACACCTGGAAGCTCCGAGTCCCCAAATGCTGAAAAGAACCAGAAATGCCCGAAGGCTGAACTTTAGCTTGTACACAGAAATACCTTAGATTTAGCAAGACTTGGGAGCTTAGTGCTTATTTAAGGTTTAAATTGGGTTGTTACTGAGAAAGTAGGTGTTCCTTCTCTTGGATCAATGAGTTTTTAAGCAAGTTGCATAGTTTAATAACATCAGGCTTTCTAGAGCATTGCAATCTCTATGGCTTGCTATGAAAAGTAAGCTGGCAGTGAAAGAATTTGTTCCAGAACTACTTATTGAGCACTTGCTGAAAAAGTCAGAGGCCCAGATTATTTTATGTTATTTTAATTCCCCAAGAGATTGCCTTACCTAATCCCTAGATTGTAGGGTATTCTAAGCAGCTCCCAGCTTCTATGTAACTGCTCTTTGCTCTGGACTGAAAAGTAGAAATAAGGGACTCTGCAGCTACCTCCTCCAATAACACCCCAGAAAAACCGCACATCTCCAGCCTTCACCTGATCAGATAAGGGAGTATTTCCTTCTTTATCACCAAACATCATCCTCCGACTGCAATCACCTTACTCTTCTAAAGTTATCATCAGTGAAGTAGTGACTCAGAACAGACATACATCAATACTCTATTAGCCGATTTCACTCATCCTCTAAGCTATTCCCAGGTAAGATTCCTAACTTATAATGAAGTAGTTTAAGTTGCTGCAAAGAAGTTTAAGGCTACTATGAAAGTATAATCCTAGCAATAGCTTATCACAGCTTTCTCTATAGTTAATTATCTAAATTAACTTCAAAGTCTAACCAACCTGTTGGTTTGTTTGGTTTTTTTGTTTGTTTGGTTGGTTTTTTTCTTTTCTTTTTTTTTTTTTTTTTTCCTCCATTGTTTTCCTTTCATGGGTTTATTAGTTTTAAGAGTAGAGTATCATAGGTAGAAGTACTGATGTAATGTACCAGTACGGAAATGAAAAATGAACCCCTTGCATTTTAACTATCCTTATGCATGGCGGAGGAAGAGTTAATACTTACATTTTGGGGTTTTAAACAGGAAATTTAAGGCCAGTTTAAAAAAACCCACCACCACCAAATATTAGGTCCCAGTCTTTATTTTGCAACTAAACGACTGTTCCAATTTTAACTGAAATGTGCATTATATATCCTTGAGAATGAGCCTCATCTAAATTAGTTTTAATGAAGGAGATTAAAAGAAATCCGACACACTGAAAATAATGACAGAATCAATACTGCCTCTTTGACGTTACCTTTGCTGACCACCTATTCATTAATGAAAAGGTCAGAATGAAAAGAAAATTAACCTACTCACACCTAATACTTTACTGCTGTCAAAAGAAAGGGGGGGAAAAAAAAATCTGCAGGAGTGTAATGATGAAAGGAAACTGGAAGATATAGCTATCAATCGGTCATTCTCACTGTTGTGCACGCTCTCAATTAGATAAACAAGAGCTATGGGTAGTGTTTTAGTTATACAAAATAACACCTTTCTTAACACTGGATCAGAACATTAATTAACTGCATGAAATGTCCAAAATAAAATAAAAGATCAGATGGTCTTAACTCATGCCAAATTACTCTAATGTTACTTGGAGTTAGTCTGGAACAGCCTCCTAGCTACAAAATACGAGAACAGGAATGGTGAATGTCCTGAAAACACCCACCAAGCCAGTCAGAGGCCTTTCCTCCAGCAGGCCTTGTGGGAAGTAACAATTCCTCCTCCTCTTTTCTGAGGAAGGAAAAAAAACCCCACAACATAAAGCTGAGATCAAAATGAAGTCTGTCTACCCACCTACCTTCAAGGTTCTTCTCTCCAGTGTGGTAAAAGAAAACAATACTATAACTGTGAGAACAGTATAAAAAAGGCAAGCACTTTCTATTTCACCTGTTGGTTTGTTTTTTTTTTTTAATACTGGGAAGAAAAATTCACAAAGGAAAATTGTCTCTTAGGTTGTAGGAAGAACAGATTTTCCTAAGCTTCATTTATAGGTAGCAAAAAATTGAGTTAAAAAGAAACCAGGCTTTCCTATTTGGAATTCATGAAGCAGGACTTCGCTCAGAACAAGTTTTATAAGCTTGGAGGTGGAGGTCTGGGTCATGTCTTGCTGGTAGAAAATACAAAAAGGGCAGATGGACCATATGCCACCATGAAAACAAACTAGTGAGATGCAAATTCACAAGGTTACCGTACTTCTCGAAGTAAAATTACTCACGAATCATAGAATCATTTAGGTTGGAAAAGACCTTTAAGATCAAGTCTGACCATTAAAGTAATGAAGAGGGAGTAATAAAGTGGGAGGTTGAGGAAAACTGTACCCTCTCTTCTATTCCAAACATAGTACAATATGAAGCCAGGGAACAGAATTTCAACCAAGCTTTTCTAATTCATTACTACAATTGTAATTTTGAAAATAATAATTAAAAAAAAAAATTTAAAAAAACCCAAACAAACCCAAAAAACAACAGGCAAAATTAATCACTTGTACAATTCCCAGCCTAAACTGAGACTGTTATTCCTAGACTGATGCTCGTGTCTGAAAGTGTCTTACTGGTTATCCTAAAAGATACAAATTTTCAATTAGTACTCAAAATGAGTAAGTCTCCAAACTTAGCACATAATCCAGTAACTGCTCTTGTCAGTTTTGTATGCTGCATTTATCTGCTTATCTGATTGAAGCAGGAGAAACTTATTTTCCAGAGTTGAACAGAACTTTTTTATTTTCTAGTTCTATTAAATACACTACCCAATCTAACATACCTTAAGACAGCAGAAACAGACTTAGCCACTTATTTAAAAACAGAGGCACAGCCCCAGTATGAGTTTGGGGAGCTTACAAACAGAACTACAAACTTCACATTTTTCACGGAGTGTGTTACTGACTCGTATTTCGTGTGTTCTTATTTCATCTACATCATTATTATTACAACCATGGGTCCCTCGTTAGTGGTTCTCTGAAGTAAACCGGTGTCTGATTTTCACTCCCTTGCCAGAGAAGGTTATATAAGACTGGTATTGTTACCAGTACGGAGTTACGTGGTAGGCTTACTTTCGTGGGATGTCTGCTCGAGCCGTAGAACTCTGTGTACCGAGCTGTACTTTCTGAAACCATGGTCCTGAACATCCAGGGAAAATTCTGAAGACCTGATCAACTACCATAACTTGAAAACCACATTTTAATTCACAAGAAGTACGGCCTGCCTGGCTTTGCCATCTATTGGATTTGTCTGACAACAAGAGGTGAAAGGATTCTGCAGCTCCATTGTCTCAACTGCAGGATCTAAGAAAACACTGGCAGGCTCATCAGAGAGGTTTATGAGCCTGCAATTCAAAGAGATTAAAAGGAAAAATCTACTGAGATTCTTTCAGGCTGCAGAACAACATTAAATAACTATTAGCAGCTTGGTTCAGTAAAGCTTTACTAGAGCCCTTGCTGGGTCATTCAGAAATTGTAAAAGAGGAAAGGTATTTAAGTTTCACTTGAGGATACAATAAATATTTCTTGGGCTATTTAGGGCTCAGTTTTAGGGAAAGGGTTGCAAGCAGTAAATGGAAATGTAACCCTTTTAACAGTTTATGATAATAGTAAAAATAGTCATAACAATTAAAAGATTTTTATAGTTCTTTATCGGTCATATATTCTTAGGACTGATTTTTTTTTTTAAACCAAAACACAGAATTTAAAAAGTTCAAGATACGTATTGTCAGTCAAATACTGTTCATAGTATCTACTCAGTTTCAAAATCATCCCAGTACTTAAAACCTGGATCTTTTCACAAGTTAATTTTTTCTAATAGGCTCTTTAGTTTTCAAACAATTACTTAAGTTTGAGTCTCTTGCATTAATTCAAAATAACCATGCTTACTTTAATCTGAAAGAATAAAAAAGTAATGTATTAAGAATTTTCATGACAAAAAGCTATGTTTGTTAAAAAAATAGAAAGAAAATACTGCTTCATGTGTAGCCCGTGGAGATTAGTATTAACTCCAAAGCACTATGATAAAAGGCTTATGTTCCAGCACTAGCTGAAGGTCTACAGCCATAAAATCCATGGCTAGAGAAGGAATATACACTTCTGTCACTTAAAAGAGTACAACCTGGCACACTGAAAAGCCTAAAGTAACAGCCATGTTAAAAGCTTTACTTTGGTCTAAAAGTATTTTTTTTAAGAAGGAATTTTTTTTTAACAAGGAACAACTAAAACATGCTGCATTAATTTTTTTCCTTTCTTATAATAAGGTAGTCAAGGTGTTCAATTGCCATTTCTGCTAGCTCTTAAAAGCATTTTTGTAGGCTTTTGTCTTGCTGCTTCTGCTTATTCTTGTAGTGGATTTGTAAGGTTATTCTTCTGGCATCCTATTTACCAAATTATGTAAGGTATCTTGATGTTTAACACAGTATCATCGCTTTATTGCTGGAGCAGGAGGGAATGGGAAAGTGACCATCTCCAAACCAGTCTTTTCAGTTTACTGTACTAGGAGAGGACTGGGAAAGGAGCAGTGGGAAAAGGAGCTGCCTTCTATTTAGCTTCATATTTCATTTTCCGAATTTATGACCACACCTGTATAAGACTCCCTTTCTAAACCTGCAGTAGAAACTTAACTGAGGACCTATAATTCCTTGTGCTTAAGAAATGAAGCAAGAACAACATACAAATGATGCTGGAATATGTATTAATGTATGAAAACTGAATCTGCAATATTTTTCTAAAAATGTAATTTAAAAACTGAAAGTCAAAAGGAGGTATGTGCCGAGATGGGAAAACGCCTACTGGTGATTACATCCCCCACCCTATAAAGACTTGGGCTTTATGGACACCTGTGTCCATCATCACATAAAAGCATATTATCCTGGATAGAACCTCGCTGGAGCCATACATGGAAAAAACCCTAGATTCTTAAATTTCTCCACCCTCTGCCCCAAAAACATATTCAAAGCAATTTGTTTTAGTGTCAATCCCATTACTAGCTTTGAATTATTTGCTACATTTAGTGTCAAGAATTAATCAAAGTCACCAGTTTATTGATTTAATTTTAACTGTGACTTTTCTGTTAATCATTCACTCATTAATAATTAAAATTTAAAATAAATTAGTAAAATTCATTATCTTAATTACATGAATGTTTAGATACACAGTTCCTTTGTTTTTAAGTCAACAAAAAATCCATAAAAGTTGCAGGGCTGCTATTCAAAGGGATCTTTGATAGGGTATAGAAATGGGTCGACGGAGACATCAAAGGGTTCAACAAAGATTAAGTCCTGCTTTTGGGATGGAATGCACCAGTACAGGCTGAGAGACAAGTGGCTGGAAAGCAGTTTTCCAGAAACGGATGCGAAGGTCCTGGAGGACGACAGGTTCAGCAGGAGTCAGCAGGGCACTCTTGTGGCAAAGGCCAACCCCATACTGGGCTGTCTCAGCAAGAACGTAGCCGGCAGGTCGGGGAAGTGATTTTTTTCCTCTCTCCTCAGCTCTTAACGAGACTGCATCTGAAGTCCTGCGTCCAGTTTTGGTGTCCCCAGTACAAAGCCCTGACATACAGGAGCAAGTCCAGCGGAGTGCCAGCATGGTCAGGGCCTGGGAGGTGTCGCAGAGGGAGAGCCCAGAGAATGCAGGCATCTCGCCGTCTACAGCTGCCTCGTAGGAGGGCGCGGAGAAGACTTCTCAGGGCTGCGCAGTGGAGGGATGAAAAGTGAAAGGCAGGAGTTGCCAAAGGAGTCCTTACATCCGACTTGATAGAAGGAGAACGTGTTTTGGTTGGTTTGGGGTTTGGTTTTTTGGTTTATTTGGTTTTGAGGGTGTTCAAACGCAGGAACAGGCTCCCCAGAGCAGCTCTGGCATCTCCATCCTTGGAGATATTAAAAACTAGGCTGGAGAAGGCGTGAGCAACTGACCTATGTGGACTTGCTTTGAGCAGGAGATTGATCTAGATGACCTGTGAAGGTCCCTTCCAACCTATATGGTTCTCCGATTCTGTGAAAAGTTTTTTATTCTTTCAAACCATGACACAAAAGCATGAACTTCCAGGGTTCCTCTAATATGAAAACTATAAAACAGTTTTTTTCCAAGCTAAACTCACTGAAAAACTTTTGGTAATTGTTACTGTCATACTTGATTTTAACTGCATACGCATCTTTTCTGAATGGGACACTGAACAAAGAATGGAAAAATCTCCAAGAAGAAAATCTGTTGAGGAAAAAAAGCCCATTCTTAATAGGTAAACTGTTATGCAGCTTTTTTCCATCCCCCAAATTCTTCACAGGGATTGGAAGCAAAAGATTCACGATTATAAAAGGGTATTCTTATATGTCATTAAAGATATGACAAAACAATTGGAAGAATTTTCACAAAACATACAAAAAGGCAGTTCTTGTAAGATTCCCAAAACCAGAATGGCTTAGGTAAGTATTTGAGCAAAACCTTTAACAGTTTGAGGTTTGTCCTTTCCTCTTTAATACTATGGCCTGAAGGCACAAAAAAAATTAGTAGGAGATCATTGTGATACCTTCAAAGAAAAGCAGTATTAAGATATGAAAGCACATTCACTTGTTATTCTCAACAATCCAAACAAAAAGAAAATTAAAACCATGGAGCCCCACGGAATTTCAGCTTCTTAGAACTTGTCTGGCCACTGAATTTCTGAGCCAAGTAATTAAGATTTAGTTAATATAACACTAGAAGGCACATACAAATAAACACTCTGTGAAATGGGAAAAAGACTCCAGTGCAGAGGACTTAACTTGCTGCTGACCGGCAGCCACACACGCGCACCCCGGCATCCTTCGGATTCTGCTTCCTAGGCTTCGCAGCCTTACTAACTTGCTGTATTCTCCCTCTCATCACTATTCCCCTTAGCTGCTTTCTCAATTCCTTTGTTTCTGTGAGCTTTTACAGCAGTGTCTATGAATTTGTCTAGAATCATGACTTCAGAAGCAGCTTGACAGGCATTCAAAGAACTAGAATTTATTTCACCATCATTTTGCTGCCAGGGAACATGCTGCAAAGAATGCAGCAACACTGCACACGTATGTTACATGTAGCTTAGTTTGAAACAACGGGTCCTCTGTGAATGGCACCCTCTATATTAAAATATATCTATCCCATTACCATCCCATTACCAAATGCCTGTGTGAATAAATGTACAATTTGTTTTCTTTATTTACTAAGTCTTTTTTACAGAATCTTGAGATGGCTTTTCGAAGAACTCATCTGCATGAAAAAGAATCTCAGGAAATACAGATAACCTTTAAAATACTGTAGAATAAGTTTTGTCAAAACTAATTTATAGCGATGTCCTTAAATTCCATGGGAAAACAAAGTAACTTATTAAATCTTGATGTAGTTCTCAACTTCAGTGGATTAACCTGACCCAAGCAAAATGGAACTTCATAGCCTATATTTAAGCTTTAGGTAAAACTCACTAGATACACAAGAGACTTCTAACTTAATCTCTAATACTTCTTTTTTCCTGTGCATATACAATTTGTGAAAATGGAAGACACAGCCAACACTACCGAGGCTAAGAGCACAACAGTATGAGAGCACTGGGTAGCAGAAATTCCTGTTCTGGCATCACGTTCTGGCATCACATTCAGGCATTTAAAAAATAAGTTTGATTAGCACAAGATCAATTTTTTTTTTTCCATTCCTTTAAAATACTGATTCAACAATTCTGTTTCCACCCCCTACCCTCTTTCCCCAAACCCACACAAAGTCTGAAATACAAGATTATTTAACTAGAGAATTCATACTGGGCATATACAATTATATATCACTCTTTTTATCCTGCAGTGATGCATATCTGCCAGAATGACTACGCCTTTGTCTCTCGAAGTTCTGGTATCTGCAGCGGCAGGGGAGTTAAAAATCAGCACAAGAGAGAAAGGTCTGATGGTGTGCCAATGTACAATGGAAGAGAATTCAATAACAAGCTGCAGAGACAGTGGGCTTTTATCAGACACATTCAAAAGTGGTGGTGGCTACACGTCAATGCTGGACCAGAGTGTGTTACTGCAGAGTGCGACTGAGTGTTTTCCCCACAGGCAATACACTATTATTGACTCCCCCCATTAACATGTAGGGTGGATATACATTTATTGAAGGTTCTAATGGAAGGCTGAGGGACTCCTATCCCGAGGCCAGAGCAGAAAGACAGCCTATCACTTCATGTAATGGTAGCCCATGTGTGACAGACCTGACCTACATTTCCCCCCTTTCTTTCTCGCAACAGCCTGTCACTGTTTTAAGAAGCTATTTTCCGAGAGGTATAAAAAGCAATGCATGCTAGAGCTGCCTAGTTAATGTGTTATATCGGAATATTCTTTATAAACCTGCTTTAAAAAGACTAGTTTAGACTACAGCTGAATTATGAAAGCTACCGTAACACACACACAAGCAAAAAGAATGTGTCTTAATGATTCTCGAGTGCTTATAAAACCCATACACATCGAACACTAGGTATAAATGGATTAATACCTATATCTAAGGTACTGCAACAAAATGTAGTATAAGACTTAAAATTAAGAATGCTTAATGAGGCTGCCTTAAGATAAAAAGGGCTAAGGTCTATAATTAGTATAAATTTCATATTCATTCAAATTATTAGGAATAATGCCACCTAATGTTTTGTTGGAAGTAATTCAATGTTTTCACTAGCTAATGTATGTGTAGCAAAAGCTATAAATAATGGATCCACATTTGAAAGTAGGACAAGACTGAAAGAAACATTTGGTTCAGCAATAAACAGCATTTTAAAATACCATCTAACTACCACTCCCAGACCCTGCTTATTTAAAGAGCTGCTGCCACTACAGCACTCCTTGGCAGGAACCTACCACGCTGCTGCAGGTCATACTCTTTTTTTGTCTCTTCGTTCCCTAGAATTTTCCACGCTTGATCAATTTCGATGAACCTCTGCACGCGCTCCTCCAGTTCTCCTGCTGGCACATCTGCCTTCTGTTTGTCTGTATGATACTGCCAATAAAAAAAAAAAAAAAAAAAAAAAGATAAAAAAAGTTGAGGGGAGTGGAAGTGAGGAGGGTGGAAGAGGAGCAATCAATAATGCATTTGATATTCAGTTAAAAGGACAGAGAAAAGGAGAAGGTCTGAGCTAAGGTGCCAAAGGAAGGGAGACAACGATGCTGGGCACAAGAGAAAACTGCCAATTTAATTAGACCACTGAAATGGCAACAAAACCACCAGTGGCACAAATGTCACCACGCGCACTGACGGCATTTTCTGGATAATTTGCTGATGGAATCATTGGTCTTATGGACAATTTACCTAGAGAGAATGACTACCACAAACAGGAATAGGTACATGCAGAGGACCACAACACAAGAACAAGAAGAGGTGCTGTAGGTGCTAGCAGCTCTCATAATATTACACATAGCCGATTTAAACAATACCACCAGTGTTTAGTTAGTGCTATTACAGATAAATTGAATGCTGTATTACATGTACCTAAGCTTTTTTTTTTTACATGGTAAACAGAATATACATGATCAAATATTATTTATAATACATGTAATTCTACTTCTGAAAATATGCCTCAACATCTTTAATTTCTTCCAGTTCACTGAATCAAGAGCCCTTCCAAATATGTAACGTCATGGGTCACTGGCTACAAAATGGTGTCATTTTAGTTAAGAAATGGTTATTCGAGGACATGGCTGCAAGAAATCTCACATTAAAAAGGCAATAATAATTAAAATGGTAACATGTTTTCTTTACCATTTGTACTACAGGTTCTGAACAGAGCATTCTGACTTCTTTTTGGTTCAAAGGTCTACTGAAAAGGAACCCTCAAAGCTCCATCTTCCTGTAGCTTTAATTCATCTCCAATAATATCTCTTCTTGATATTTTAAATTACTCAGTATAAGTGATGGACCAGCAGGAAAGTTGCAATATCATCAGACCTATCTATCAGCTGTTAACTGTGTTATAAATCAAGATATCCCTTATTCTGGAGCTTTAACTTCTGTCCTTTATACTAACATCAGTTGGGGCACTGAAATGTACAGCAGATTTTAAGACTTAGAACACCTGCTCTACAAGTATTTGAGCAGACTTCTGATTAACTGAATCCCTTTGTTTTAGTTTATAATTAATTTTGGAAAGGAATGAAAAGAACAATATCATCATGTGTGCTTTATCAAATGCAAAATTTAAAAGGACCACTTCTGCTGGAGTCTCTTTGCTCAGTGATGTATGTATCTGTCATTTGCACTGATGGGTATTACCTGGATAAATCCCCTGTATGACAACAAGAGAATGTACTTAAGAGGAAAATATTAAGCTTTGACCTTAAGTTTTTTCGCAGGTATTTTTCCATATACAGAGGAATGTACCTGCAGCCCCAGCAGTATGAAGTCTGTACACAAATGTGTGTCTGTACACAAATGTTCCGTCATACGAGCAAGCACATGAAGTCACCTCTGCATTCAAGACCGAGGACTAGCTTGCAACTTGCAGAAATTGTGGCTGGAGTGCAGTTGCCATCCGTAAAGGTTTGTCTCTTAGCAATCCCTTCATCTCCGCAAGTGAAGATGACAGAATTCTAAGGCGCAAACAAATAACAAATTTTTGGTTGTTGCATTTAGTCATTGTATTCTAAATAGCTAATTAGATAATGAGTAATTATACCTTTATTTGGTAGGCACTAAATTCGGTGTTCTGTCAGCATGCATCATGTTATACTGTAAAAGCTATTTAAATGTATTATTTGTTTTCAAGTCCATTTTTCTGAAACCTTAGCTTTTCCAGCTGTATTTTAATTTTAATAGCATTTTTAACATCGGTGGTTGATTGTATACCACATTTGTGAAAGGTCATTTTAAGAAAATCAATGCTTAGTAAGCATACAAGGCAAAATAGTCACACCACATTAAAGACTTACATGGTTTCCTTTTAGCAATGTTACTTATTTTAACAATTATGTTGGAGGTATGCACCCAGCAGTTACTCCTCAAAGCAATATTTTATCTAAAAAATGATACTTCATTATTTTAAAATATTTCAGATGCTATATTTAAAATTTGGACCCACCCCAAATATTGTAGGGTTAATTACAATACCTAAAAAGAGAGTTATATGACTGCTGTGTATTTCACTCAACTTGGATGGTACTGTAAGCATTCTCCTACAAGCTTACACCCAAAAGGATGTAAAGGCCTATCCAAGGAATATTATAACAGACTTCGTACCATTGAAACTTAACTAGATTTGAATAGCACTGCCAGAAAACTGTTGCTCATATTGTTATCTGTTTGGCTTGGCCACAAGACTACACCTTCTCAGATCAGTTTCTGCCAGATACATGAAAACATTATTGACCAATTGCCCAAAACACCACTAAGAACACAGGCTTCTCTCCTGCCAAGAATATTGATAAAACACCCCACAATATTGGTCACACTTTTCCTTTACTACAGCAAAACTTTGCCAGACTGAAAAATAGTTTTGAATGATACTAGAAGTAGTCAGTGAAAAACAGTAAGCCACAAATGTCACAAAAGTACTTTGGAAAAATAATAATCAATGCAGAAAAGGCTATTCTGTTCATTTCTTAAATAACGCAGAAAATGCATTATTCTGCAGATTATCACTATCACTTAGCTTTTAACCTCTTTTCTATAGATTTGGAAAATCTAATATTTGTAGCCTATGCAATTCTTATACTCAAAAGACTACAATTTCACGTAGCTACCAACGACTACATTGTAGGGGATCTTTTAATAAAAAAATAAAATTAAAAAAAAAAAAAAAATCTCCATTTTGGTCTCCCTGCTTTCTGAAACTACTTGCTCCTTCCTCTCTTGGCCTTGTTCCTCTATTCCGATGCCTGTAGTCGCCTAAGTCTACACTAAGAAAAATCCTCAAACCGCTGTTCTTTTACTCTAATCCTCTTTTATCTTCCCCCCCAGTGATCCCTTTTCCTCTGATTTCACTATGTACCTGTTCTCACTGACTCCCTTTTCCCACTCCCCAGCTTGCTGATCAAACTCCAAGAATGCTTGTCTGTACCAAAAATGCCCTGTTGATTCGCCTGCCCATACCCTCTTCCCTCTCCGAGACAGCAAACGAGGTGTCCTCTCTCCGGCTGATGGACCCCGTTCCGCCAGCTCAGATACCAACCACGAGGACACCTCCCCAAAGTTTCAACACACCTGCTAAGAGCTGCAGTTTAGCGAGAGCACCCTCATGTCCTCCATCGATACTTTGGACGTTACCAACCGCACTCTTTTTTGGCATCTTCCCTTACTCTTGGTTACCATGTTCTTGCTTCTGGTTCTCCTCCCTCTCCAGCATGGCCTTCAGACGAGCTGCCTCACCAGAGCTGGGGTTGGGTTTGTTCTCAGGGAGGTGAAATTCGAGGTATGGTTCCGATCTCCTTTTCCCACTCAGCCTTACTTCTGGGTTCATCTCAGCTGCCACCGCGTACAAGCTCCGTAACGAAACCAGACAAGCCTGTTTTCTACTCGACCTATCTCCTTCTAGCCAAGCTGAACTGTTGTTCATCTCTCCCTCCGTGCATCCAGTTACAAGTTCTTAAAATGTTAGAGCCCCAATGTCTCCTGCAATATCACTTCTCAAAATCTGTGCAAATTATCTTCGTGTCATTCATACCTGCCACCTGAGCACTATTTTCAGCTATACTACTGCACTTAGGATATATTTACATCTTTCTGGCTGCATACGTGTAACATTTGTAGGAACCAATACTGTCATAAAACCAGCTTTTTCCCCGAGCACTCATCTTGATTTTTGAACATAGAAATAATTTTTACTAACATGTTACTACTAAATAGGACTTTATAAAAACAATAAATGATACTTTCCTGACTCTGACAGAGAGGGGAAAAGGAAGAAGGTTAGAGATGTATGCCCAATCTAGTTTTCCTTTTTTTATACCTCTACTAGAAGTAATTTGCTAACTTTCCATTACTAAAGACTGTCTGGAATTTATACCAATTTACAGCATACGATGCTTTGTGGTTACTGTCAATGTTAAAAAATAAACCGATTGATAATGGAAAATACATTAGTTCATCTGTTAACTATAAAAAATACCTTACACACGATATTGCTCACTCCCTGATGTTTATCTTAAACATCACATTGTCATAGTACTTCTTGAGGACTCTGGCTCTTGGTGTAAGCATGAACTGATTTTTTTTAAGGGTTGTTTGTTTTAGTTTTTACAATCACTAAGAAAAATCTGAAAAAGCACAAACCTTGAAGTCTAAAGCTCAAATGAAAAACACACTTTAAAACATTACCTGTTGGGAGACTTGGTGAAATTTTTAGTGCTGGAGGGAAACAGAAAAGCAGGCTAATACAAACTTAACCTCATGCCCTTTTCAATTACAGTATCATTACTATACCTTTCTAAAACAGTTGTATTGAACTGTCTTATTTTTAACATACATCAGAGTCTACTTTTCATCAGTTTGGGTACAGTGGGGAACAGCATATCACTGGGCAAACTTACTCTGAAACACAGATACAGGTTCCACTCACAGTTATGTAAGTATCCAAAAAATCAGAAATTTTTCATGGAACACCTTACTTTAGGTAAATTAATTGTATTTCGTTATGCTAATCTATTACCTTTAATACGTACTACAGAATAAAGAACAAGCAAGTGAGCAAACTTTTTCTGTCTCAGAAAAAAGGTGTTAAAGTTATTGCGTTCACCAAATTATTAAAAGTGTATTGTCTCCAAAAATTACTCGAGTTCCATCACATATTTTACTTATACAGTGATATTCTTATACAGTGTACCGCGTATATGGTTTTTCACCCACAGGGTTTGTATAATGATTTGGAACACACTACAGCACATTCCATTGCTACATTATTTATTTCTGCCTACTTTATACTCTATGAGGTTTGGTCTCTTCTGCTCTTTAAGGATTGCAAAATTAATCCCCAGACTTCTAATCTCAGGAAGTTAATAAAGACCATTTCATCAATAACTAATGGAATTACATCTCAATAACCATACCAACAGACCTTAAGAACTCTCATACCACAAGATGAGAAAACTACGACAACTGGTTGAGTGCTGGTCGAGCAAATCGACACAGGGATCACACGCTAAGGTCCCTATCCTCCTAACACTTGTACGAGTTGCTCAACTTTATGCAACAAATGTGATAGGGTTGACTGATTTTAATCAAATCCAAATTAGCAAGCGGAAAACCTCTAGTTAAATCAATTTATGTACGTTTCTTATCAGTGCTCATGAATTTCTTTTGAAAAAGAAATTTACAGCACCCAGTGAGAATCACCTTAATACAACTCATCGGGAGGGGCGGGACAAAGCATAGAGGCACAGGTTTTACACTAAATTTGTAATCTCTTGCTAAACTGTGGAATGCATGGTAACTAAACCACTTCGTACAGTCAGACTTACTCAAAACTACTTTTCCACATGACAAATTGAAAAGGCTGATAATTTAGAAAAGGCTAAAAAAGTACTATTCCTTCTCATTTATTACTTAATACATTACGATGGTTATTTTGCCTTGTGTCTAAGGGGTATTCGTTTTAAAAACCAAAGATGCACCATATCCTCGATTCCATACATCAAAACAGGAGGCTTTATTTTCTATGAAAACTACTACTTCTTCCAAGCTTTTATTTAAGTTACAAAAAAGTGCTTTCATTTACTACTATGTATTTCACAGATAAGTGTAAGGAACTTCTCCCCCCTAAAATTACACAGCTTTTAAATAAACCTATTTAAAAGGTAAACTTTCTATTTTTTCTTACTGAGGGAAATGAAGTAGATCAGCTCTAAATTTTTTCCAGGGTTGAAATAAGGAGTACTCTCCACTTTCTATGGCTTTGTCTTTCCTACTTTCCAATATTTCATGCAAAGCTGTCAAACATTTGGAGGAACCTTCAGCAGCAAATAAAAAGTCATATAAAAAGGATGAACCAGATGTGGCTGCATTAAATCTTGCCCTTTTCTCCTGAGACAATTTTGGAAAAATATTTTCAGACTTTTAAAGTTTTATTATACCCCTTTTAGATTTTTTTTTCGTAAGGGAAACCATTATTAAGGTTCTAAAATTCAGAAGTAAAGACAGACATAGAACAATGATGAAACCATTAGAGCTGAAAAATTTAAAAATTTAAGACTACTCTGGACTTACTATCATAGTCATAAAGTAACCACTAAGTAGTCGGTACTACCAACAGTTACAGCATAGTACCTTTCTAAACTATCAGATTTATTAAAGATTTTTAACTCTAAAATTATCTACAGTCTCATGGAATCACCTTGCTAAATTAAATTGAATTGACAAGTTTAGACAAGTCTTGAATTCCTGCTTTATTTCAATAGGGGATATGCGCCTATATTTGAATAAGGGATCTATTTCAAGCTAGAGATATGCCCTAAATTTTTGAGTAAATCAGGTAGTAAGATTTTAACAGGGAATTACTTACATGCATTCAAGTACTCGTGCTTTTGTAGGAACTACATCTAATGACTAAATCTAAGCATAAGTAAGAGTCACTGATAGAATATTAACACCTAAAATTAACTTAGTATCTCTTGGCATCCTTCTCCCTTTCTCCATGTTAATCATGTAGTAGTAGCTATGATAGTTTTATAGCCTGGCAGTATCTGTTTCATGTAATGCAGCTAGAAATAAGATTTCCAGACAAGTATGAATTATCTTTTTTTTTTTTTTTGGTCACGGTAAAAGTAACAAGAAGCCACAGTGTTCATGACCTACACTACAACTGCAGTACCTCCTGGAATTTGGAAAAAGATCTGTATTCATATTAAAAAATAAGCAGTGGTGAAAGACACTCGGTAATGGTCAGGGAAGAGAATTTCAACCCAAACTTTACAAATAGAGCACTGCTCTGTATCTGGTGAAGCTACCATTTTTTATGAATGACAGAATTGAATTAAAATCACAAACAGAAAAGGTGAAAGTCACAAAACTGGTATGCAAAGGGTTGGTTGGATTAACATTGCAAAAGTGAAAGTCACCATGGATAAGCATTGGATATTATGAGATAACAGCAGTACACATCAATGACACCCATTTCTGCTGATAGGAGAGTTGGATGAATGACAGCAAGTGGACACAAGACTTAGATACTATGCTATTCAGAAGAAAAAAAAAGAATGAGAGAGGGGGAAACATTGGAAGCAGCTGGCTAAGAGAAAAACCCAAGCCATTATTTTGAAATAACATTGCCAGACTCATGGCTGGGAATCCAACAGAATGAGAAACTGACTCCTTACTGGAATTGCAAAGATTCATGCCAAGCACTTTTAAAAATCACATTATCAGAATTTGGGGAGTTCAATCTATTTATTCTTGTATCAAAAGCTCAATATTGAAAAGGCAATATATTCAAACTTCAGAATCAGAATTCTCTTTCAGAGTCAATATGTGACGGTTGATTTGGTTAATAAGCCTAAACTATTTTGTTTATTCCACATTATAATATAAAATAAGTTAAAACTCTTTTCAAGACAAAATGCGCATAAGCAAGGACAACAGCATGCCTAACACAAACAGTCTTGGTCTATACAAAGTTTGGCAACAAACAAGTGTGTTGCACTAAGACAAAATGCACAAATCTTTACCAGTGCATCCCTTGCAATGTAATGAAGTGCATCCTTTTAACAAATTAACAAGAACAAAATGCAGCAGTTAACATGAACATAAAAATATCAGAATTGGAAGCTGTGTTTAAAAACACTTCTTATGCTTTACACAATATTCGTACATTATCAACCCTAATTGTTATTATCTACAGGTTAAGCTAATGAGGTCAGGACGAAAACTGTCAAGTGTTCTCATCTGACACAAGTATTCATAGGTCCACGCAAATTTGTCTGTAGACTACAGAGCTCATCATAACACTTCACATCATATTAAAAAGAAGCTGCAAGACAGTCAACATTAAGAAGAAAAATATTAACCAGCTATTTCCTGTTTAATTTCTGATTGTAGTCTGAATTCTTGTTACATTTCCCTGCCTTTAAAAAAAAAAAAAAAAAAGAAAAGAAAAAGAAATCGAAGTAAATTTAATGCCAGGCTGTTGTTAGGAGGAAAAGTCCTTTGCCCCTGCTAACAATATATGTAGTAAATACCAGTTTTTACCGGGACTTGCCAATAAATCTCACCCCCTGACATAGAGTGTCTGTTCATACACAGTTTTTGGCTGCTCTGCCACAAATGCCAACAAAGGGACCAATTAATGAAAACTTTCTTGATACATTCCCAGCGGATGAATGTCTGCCTTGCAGAAGGTACCTTGACAACATTCATCTCGCACAGGCCAAATGGTTGCTCTGTGGTAGCAATTAAGACACCACCAGCCTTGGCTAGATTTAAACCAACAACCAAATCTGCTTAGATCTGACCAAATGCTCATAGAAATCTGGAGAAATTAACTGCTAACAAGGGCTGGACTGGGTCATATAATTGCATCTATTTCTCTAGTTATCTACAGACCACATGGACACATTTTTATTAGAAAGAAATTACAATTCTTAAACCAAGATTCCTTACTCTGGCCACATGACCACAATGTTTAAACCACATCTGTATCTAAGAAATCAACAACTCTTCTAAATCATTTCAAGAAACAAAGTAATATGGTAGGCTGATGTTCTGTATTTGTACTCAATTTTTTTCTCTCCCTCTCCATAAAAAGCCAGTGTTCAGTCTTCATATTCCCATAGCCGTGGACAACTATGCTCAGTGCAGCATCCCTCTTCTTTCTAAAGTTACATTTGGAAATAGAAGAGTTTTGTTGCTTTGATCCAGAAGCGCCTATCTGAAAGTCTCTTACCGCTGACTGTGAACATGAGAGACGAGTGTGATAGCTAGTGGAAAAACCTTGCCTCCACTGCAAAATTCATCCTAACTTCAGTTTTTGACCAAGGGTACCCTTTCTGAAATCTCTGTCCTCAGGCAATTTAAAGTATGGCTGGTCGAGGCCCCAGCCATCATGATCATTATCACAAAACTAGACATTCTGCTTCTATTGGTCTCAGGGCTCAATAAATTTATGTTTAGAACTATCCAAGATATTAAACTTGTGTATCTGAAATAACTATAGCTAAGTTTAACAAGGTATAGGAGAGTGGGTTCCCCTCACCACCCCACACCCCAGCAAAATTGCACATTTCCAGTTCTGTATTATGTCATTATAAGGCTTGTAGCAATATTTTATATCAAATTATGCAGCATGTATTGAAAGTTCCAGATCAGTTGATAGAGCACCAAAAATATAAAGCTGAACAGTCTCCCTGCTGGACACAGCACAAAAAAAGCAGCCATATAATGCAATTACAACACTCCAGGAGCTATATTATTACATTTAAAGTTAACACTTTTGCTAATTTTACATACATTGTCACACTGAATACTTTAAGCCACAAATCCCTATCAGCACGTAATAGAATTAACACACGTATTTGGTATTACCTACACCATGTACACGACAGCTATATTTGAGCAATCAAGCACACAAGACTCCAAATGATCATTTACTCTGGTTATGGGCATTATACACAGATTAGAATCTATGCAGACTAGCTGTTACGCTTTAGGGCTGAACTCTTTCTGGCAGAATCCATTCTGTAATGGATTTAAAGCAGAACACAGACTAAATTATAAAATCTTTTATTGAACTGGAATTTGAATTTTTGGACAACTGAATTTAAGAAAAGTGCATGTTTTAGCCACCTGTGCTGGTCAAGAAAAAAGGTGACAAACATGTACTTGGCCCCCACCCTGTGGCACTCACTGAAAGGTCACAGAAAGAAGCCATTTTCCAACTTCACCAGCTGAACTCATTAAATTAGGGCAGGATGAAAAAAACCACTTAAGTATTTTACAAAAAATTAAGTGATTTATTCACTAAAAGTATTCTAAAACAGGAAGTGGTTTATTGCAGTAAAACAAGGAAGCTTAAATTGCAGGAGAAAATTAATTCATTTTGAAAAAAGTGTTGTAAACATTAAACTTTTCTTCTATCATGGGAGGAGGGAGAATTTCTGAATGAACCGTATGAATTAATCACCAATATATTTATAGAAATGAATGGAAAAAAAATAATTACTAGTAACTAAATAATTCTGGCAGTACTACCTTGCTAGACTCAAAGTGATTTACAATTCAAAATGACTTGATTTTCAACTGAAAAACTATTACAAACTAACACATAATAGAAAACCAGTTAGGGTGGAACCTTAAAGTGTTCTGATGCTACCTGCTTTTAACTTAGAATGATTTTTGCTTGCCATTTTATCACATCTTACTGCCCTAGTATTTCTGTCTTACTACTCCAAAAAGCAGGAAGAAAAACTACATAGTTTTATTTTAAAAAGCCTATTTCATCTATTTCTGTAATTTGTAGATCACCTCTTACAGAAAAAAAAGACCTATATAAACAAAAGGCTACATGATTTTTTAAGAGCAAGACTTGTACAAAACACAGGCTTGATACTTTGGTACATGCTCCTATGAAGTATTAAGCGTCCCTAGCTTTCCCCAAGTTTACAGTGGAAAGTGAAGTTTTTCAGCAATGAAGACTTCTTTCACTGGAACTATGCTGAAATATTCTTTTTTAGCTTTTCTACATGCCTGTTTTGCATGTAAAGGTCTTGTATATGAGCCACCCTGAAGCAACATTACACTCTGGGCTCTGTGGCCTACGTGGTTCATCAGGTACTAATTAGATAGCATGTTCTGTCAACACTTTCTTGCTGCTCTTCTATTAATTGATCATCCTGCCCAATTAATACAATGCAAAACCAATTCCAAACTCCTTGAGCACCTTTACCTGTGAGAAACAAGGATGAAGGGGAAAAACCACCAAAAGGGTCACAAGGTAACCACACTTGTCTAAGGTCTGGAGTGACAGTAACACCACTATGCTGAAAGGTTAATTATGTTCCTACCAACATTCTCTTGAGCTTAAGGGGTTTTTTGGGTTTTTTTTTTCCTTAGATAAAAAACAAAGAGTAAACACAAGCAAAAAACCATACTTCATCTAACAAGCTATATTAAATTTAGAAATGGTAACAGCTTGTGAAAAAGTAAAAGCTGCAAAACTAAACTCACTTAGCCATTAACAGCATATTTATCATCAGAATTTGCAGTTAATATTAATCACTGTTAGATACTGTGTATCAGAAAATAAGTCATGAATATTGTGCAGAAACTACAGTATGCTAATCCCACCTATGTGTACAAGAGTCCAACAACAGCTGCCCGTAGTCACATACAGTCAGAACAACCAGAAATCCACATTTTATAAAACTATAAGAAATATTTTTTCTCCATTTATTACACTGTACTGAAGATTGCAGAAGATAAAAAAAACAAACGACAAAGCAGCTGCCAAGTACAACACACTACTGCCACCTAATGCTTACTAGAAGGTTACATAAAAAACATTTCATTGTTTCTCTGCACTATACCAGCATGATGAAAAACGGAGACCAAAGCAAATAAAAGTTTATTATTGTTTTTAATTATCTGCTTCACATTTCTTCCCCTACAGGCTTTCTAAATTGAAGTGATGTGATCATATCCTTTCTTGTACACACAGACTGTAACAGGCAAGATGTATGTTCAGTGAGCTAAATATGGGACTCTCATTCCTGATATTTTTGCAGATGAAATACAATACATGCATTTCATTAGGATGCCCACGTAAATAAGTGAGTACATTCACTAGATCAGGTTCCACTCTTGTTTACATTTTTGTAAGCTATCCCTGTTAAGTAACTAGCACAATTCAGTATTGAAAAGCTTCGCATGTCAAGTATTTGGAAGGGTGGGCGGGCGGTGAGAAAAACAAAGATGAAAAGAGGTTGAAGGTGCTTTTCTTATTTCAGTGATTTTGCAAAGCACTCCCTCTGAAATGTGAAACTTGTTCACTTCCTGAAAAGAATGATTCCAGGTCTTAAACTTGCCTTCCTAGCCTACAATCAATCTTTTCAACATGTTCACTCAATTGGCAGAAGTTAGCAGGGAACATGGAAGTAGCCTGCTTTTTCCACTTGCAAAGAGGAGAAACAGAAAGTGAAGAGTTCCTTGTGACATTCCATCTTTTCATATAGAGATTTAAACTCCCCCAAAGGATGTCTATCCAAAGACAGCTGGACAAAAGAGCAAGGAATTTATCTTCTTGATTCATTACTTCAATCCATCTCTTCTTCCTTTTTTCCCCAAACACAAACAATCTTTAAGCTTTCTAACAACTTTAGCCTTTTCCTACCTGATCTTATTATCTGCTTTGACACTGATTCCAGCCTCCACTGTCCATCTCCAGGATGATTCTTATTCACAGGAAATGTTCCTCACTTGAGGAAAAATAAAAGATGACAATTTCATTTTCCTTCTAATCTCTTATACCTTATCCATTCTACGACTTTTTCTAACATCACTCAGTGATCAACTTGCTGGTGAAAACTGTGTCCATTCTTACCCCTTTTTTCTCCTTACAGTCTCTCATAATCAGAAATTTTTATGCAAGTATCAGTCTGAGCTTCCAGCACAATATTCAACTGCTTGCATGCTTTACACACATTATTTATCTTCTCCATACTGTCAGGCCAGAGATAACCGCTGCTATACAAAACATCCTGCACAGCAGACCTCCAACTTCACTCGACACAAATAAGAACCATCAGAATAGAAATACTTCGGATAATATTATTGCTGCTATGGCTGTTACTACAAGGAAATATTTGCTGTGACTCAAGGTATTTGCAGCTAAGCATCATCAAGACAGCACATAGGAGGAAAAAGGAATCTTCCCGTAACATTTTAGTTATTCATCACTCAAAGAATAATTTTAAAAGAAAACACCCACAGACAACTCGACTTGCTTTCTTTTAAAAACAGCCAGAATAAAAAAAAAAAGTTAGGATTAAGTGTACACAGCAATATGCAAGTTATGCAGACCACATAACTGGCACTCACTCATAGCTGGACAGGAAAAACACAGAGTACAACACTATCAATCCAATGCTGCAAATTCTTGAAAATTACTGGAGTCCTCTAAAATGCAGTTAAAAAAAATAAATCATAGAATAAATTACACTGTCATAAACTCATTAATTTGCATCTTGGATTTCTTTAAGTTATCTTCCCTAAGCATACTTTAAACTTCCTCAACCTTCTCTGTGATTAAGCCAAGAATTTCATCACAACATCTTCTTTCACATTTAAATTACACAGGTTGATAACCTTAATTTCTGACCAGGGTTTTGAATGGTTCTATTATTCACTGGAAAATCTTAATCTTTTGTCAAGTTGGTCATGAATCTGAGCTGAGAGCCATCTGAAAAGAGAGATACGCTTTTCCTCCTCTATACTTAGTGTCGGCTGCCAAATTCCCCATCTTTTGCATACTTTTTTATATATTTAAGTACAGTAACAGCAGGATTGCCACAGTAATTCTGACTATACTTTTATAGAAGTAAATTTCAACTTCCACAGAAGTAGTCGCTTTCAATTTGACGCTACTTATAAAAGCCCTGTGACTGCAGAGCTGGTCTTACACTAAGAAGTAATTTCTAATGAAAAATACTTTGTTCTCTGCAGTAAATTATTAAAGTCTAGAGATTGTATCAGGTATGACCAGAATCCTTTCCTAATGCAATTGCTTTTATCATGGTACTGTAGTATCATGATACTACTATTCTGACCTTACACTCTCTTACTGGTCTTAACTACTGACAGTAGGTCTCCACTCTGTTCAAGGTAACACTCCATGAATCTGCTACTTCACAGCACTCCAGCTCCCCCTGCAAAAACAAGTAAGTGCAGATTCTTGTTTGAAAACTTTCTCAAGATGAGAAAGATAACCTATCGCATTGGCAAGGGAAATGGACTACATTCCTGCAGCAGCAATAAGCAGCCCATCGTATAGAAAACTAAGTAATGAATTCTTAGTCCTTTCACCCCCTGCTCCCCAGTCTCTAGAAAGATCTAACCCCTTTAGACTGAGAAGAGTTCAACAAAACAGTAAGTAATTACTTCACATGACTTTCACATTAAATATTCACACTTCTCATCCTTTTCAGCTCTTGAACAAACTTAATGCTGAAATGAAATGTAAAGTTTCAGGTTCTAGTGATAAAAAAGAAAATCAACTGTTGTTGTATAAATAGAAGCAAAAATTTATTTGGCTAATAAGGGTATGAAAATGAGGAAAGCAAACAGAACCTACAGTTACCAAAAAGTACATCTTTAGAAACAGCTTCTCTTTCATTTTCTTCTGCTTCCATGGCTCCTTATTTTCCTACGAAGAGCCACCCAAGAGCCTTAAAAGCTACTTTAAAAAGCCTTTTGGAAACTACGCTAGACAGCAGAAGATAAAGCAATAAAAAACACCACCAAAAACTAGCAAGGAAATTAAACATTTTAAAATTTACAGGAGTATAAAGTTAAAAATAAAAATATAAAGGGAATCCTAAAAGCTCCTTCTCAATTTCCAGGCCCTCTGCTCACAATTTACACTGTTAAGTGTCACAGTAAACAATGCTTTGTTGTTTAGGCATAAGTTAACGTGGCCCTAGTCATACAGTAATGCCAGTTACACAAATGGTTAGGAAGCTAGTTTAGGCAAATGCTACTTTTATGTGACAGCAAACCTGAGAATACTGTATTGTATTGTAAAAAAACAAAACCAAAACAAACAAAAAACAACAAAAAACCAAACAAAAAACAAACAAACAAACAAAACAACCAAAAAAACCCACCCAAAAAGCACACCCAACCAGGCTGCTTAAACTACTGAAAAAATGGGCATGAACTTTTCCAGCTGACATGTACAGTAGCGGATGAAGGAAAACCCACAGGATGCTGTTCCCTGGCTGAGCAGCATCTGGCAGAAGGGCAGGGACGGGCAGTTCGGAGCACTAGGCTTCAGCTGGCACCGTGACTCGCAAGAAGAATACCTTTCTGCAGGCTAAGAAAGTCAACTACTTTGACACCCTACAACTTCCCAAGAACTGCTGAGCACAAAGCACAGTTTTTTGTGTTGTCCCCTCCACGCCCAAACCAAAGTATACCATTAATTTTCAGATTCATATGGAATACCTAAAAACAGACAGAGACCTTTAAGAGGTCAGATTTAAGCATAATGCAAAATAATCAAAAGTCCCTAAAGCACTTCAGCTGCAGAAGTCACTGTGGAAAGCCGGCCTTGAAAAATAGAAGACTTAAAAAAAAAATTTATTTGTTAGCAGTCGTAACTGTAACCCTTGCATAACACTTCAAAAGTTGCAGGTGGGTTTGGTTTTTTGTTTTCCTGAAAATATTTCTTTCCGCTGTCCCTACCTCTGGGAGCAATATAGAATCTCTACAGTATTTGAAGCCGTTCATGATCTCAAAATAACAGGTTAGGCCCCAGTCAAATTATAACTTTTAAAATGGACATGAAAAGCTAAATATTAACAGAATTTAGCACTCAGTTTAGAGAACACTTGGGTGCAGAACCTATGAAGAAACCACCTACCTTTGATAAGGCAGCTTAACTTGAGAGATACATTAGTAAACGTGTTACACGGTATCCAGATAAAAACAGAAGCACCACAGGCTGTTGTACAGACAATACTTTCCTATCTTAGGCAACGCCTAATAAGTCTAAAGCATCTTGAGAAGTTTCAACCCTTAAAATCAGAAGCCATGAAGTATGCTATGACTATGGCACAAAGACTCCATTTCACGGATATATGGATATCACACCAGAATCAAAAAAAAAAGAAAAAAAAAACCCCAAAACACATCAGCATTCAGTTATTTCAAAATTTCATAGCCATAGTGACAAAACAATTCCAGACATAATGCATAGAATCACACAAACTTTGCATCTAGTTTGGACTGGATTTACACTGATAGCTTAAAGGATGCATTCATATCTGGATTGACCAGCAGTTTGGTGTTTAACTTCTGATTCAAGGTTGGTTGCGGTTGGCAAATTTCTTGATTCGCACAAAGGAAACAACTTTGATCGTACATCCTTGTAACTACGAAAAGGGCATACTTTCCAGATGACCCAAGGAAATCATGCGATGATAGAATACTCTGCTCACTTAACAGACTTTATTACTGAGCTTTTTGCCATATTTAATAAGCACTCTATATAGATGGTCTTAACCTTTACAGAACTTTCCCCATTTTAGGAAGGAATAGTCAAGAGACGGAGATGAAAAGGTAAAGTCATCACCCAGGACAGATGAGCAACTGTAGAGGAATAATCCAAGGTTTTCCTTACTTGAGTTTCAACAGCAACATTTACAGAAGCCATAGTTATACTGAGGGAATCCCCCCAAGCCCACACTTTGCATTGCGCTTCTGTCGCAGTAGGAACTAACACTGGATTGCTGGCATGCTCTGACAGAATGTAAGTACCTCTTAAAAGAGGAACTCTTGTTCAGCCTCTCCTCAAACACCTAATTAGTTACTATTTAATGTTATGTCAAGAAACGAAAAATGTTAGCTAAAATGTTGCTCAGAAAACTTGTTCATCTTTACTTTCTTTGACCATGGACATTCTTGGGCCATAAATCCAAGCAACATAGACTGTGAATTTTTTTGTTATTGCTAATTTGTTGGAAATAACAACAAAGGGTCAACTTTTAGAAATATCTATCATTGACTTTTCAGCCTTAAAGTGTTACTTTTAACATACTGAAAATTAAATGACAGAGTTTATCCAAATGACTGGCAGACTACAACAAAAAAGCTGAACTTTCTTACTGTACTAATACAAGCTACCTACAAAGTGTCCTATGAGACAGCCCTTCAGGTATAAGAATTTGCTTCTGCATTAAATCCGTTCAAATGAGCTCACGTCTGCTGAGCATTTGGGCTCAATGGGAGATAAGAAAGCATTCACGATGCAGAAAGGCAAGGAAAAGGAGAATGGTGGGACAGTTATGTCATTCGGATTGTGATTTTCCAACTCTAAAGTGTTTAAAGATGGAGGAAAAGGAATGTGGGAATGTGTTGCTTTAACAAATTTCCATAATAATTATATTATGCATTTTAAACATAAGGCAAAATTACACACAGATAATTTATTTAAACCTAAAAAAACCCCAACCAAAACAAGTCCCCAAAACACTAAGGTTTACAGGTTACTACATCATACTACAATATTTTAAAAATCTAGTAACTATTTCAGATTCAACACAAATGTGGTCAATTTCATTTAATAGCAATAAGAGAACCTTGTATAAACACAGTTATTGCAAGATGATTGATTCTACCTTTAACATTTATTATCCTTCAAGCTCATGTTCTGAGATTATAGGTTCTTTAAATAATTGACCTAGTGCTTAAAATTTCAGAAGTGGGCACCTAAATAGTCTGGTTTGAAAATACTGAACAACTCACAGTACTCTTGACAGTGGCTGCTCAAACGTCAGAATAATCAGAACATTTACTTATGTGAAAACATTATGCCTGTCTTTGTAGCCTCCTTATTTGTGCTTTAATTCATATCTTCCACTACATGATTTTTATTTCAGACATCTCACTTTAGAAATGAGATAAAAAGCACACTGCACAATATAAACTACTTCAGTGTGTCTGCAAAAGTGCTGAAAGAACACTTGCAAATATTAAGTAAAGAAACGTCTTTATGGAATTTAATAAACTAGTACTTAAGATCTTATTTCTAATCAGAATTTTAATTTTATACTTCCTCAGGACACAGTGAATATTTGTAAGTATGGAACACCTTTCACAAAAAGTCTACCAAAGACAGTGTAGATTCCATTTTTAATATATTGTGACGATTAATAACTTACATAACCTGTGCACAAAATGTTCAAGAGAGGCATCAGATTCCTTTGCAGAGCATAAATTACGTCAAAGGCCAAGCACACATTAGCTGAATCTCACATTCCAATTGCCTGATGCCCATTCTGTTCTTATCTATATACCTTAAAACTACAGAGGATGAAGCGTCAGAATCTGCTCATCATAACAAATAAGCTACGGACAATAACCCAGTAAGTAAACAGATTAAATTTAGAAATCATTTCCCACACTAACATTACTTTCACAACTGGCTGAGCTACCTGGATAAGCAATATATTACTTGCTGGCTTATTTTGTGATGCTATGAGTTTTCTCATATTCAATATAACAGTTAAAAATAACTTTCTCCTATAGGGATGTTCACACCGTCCACTTGTTAAAATTCACCTACATCTTTAAAAAAACAATATAAAAAAATTGCACATTACAAAGTAATAAAAAGCGAGACATCGCTCCATACAAACTGAAATATGGTAGACACCCACCTCTAATAAAGGAGCACTGCAGGCTACATACCAACACTGCTGTCTGTCCCTTCTCCTACTGCGATACCTTACTACAGCCTTTTTCTCTTCACCTACACCCATGGCCCCTCTCGCCCCCACCCCTTCTGCCAGCCAGGACCCCTTTCTCAGCCTGCTCTTGCACAGGCTGTGTCCGGAGAGCGCCTTCCAGCTGGTTGCTGACCAATCGGAGCACTAATTGGTTAATCACTGCATTTCATTTGATGAGCCAGCTGCCTAATTACATAGAACACACGCTCCCATTGGCCAGCTACCCCAAGGAGAGCATGTAAGGCCCAAGGACCGACCGCCGCCAGCTTTACACCTTCACGCAACTCTGACGGAGCAGGCAGGAGCTTCGGCTCGGACACGGCAGTCGGTGTCACTGTTACGTGGCCGCAGCGCGCATCTCCAGGACGTCTGGCTTTTAAGTACCATCTCGACACAAATTTGTGATACCATTCAGATCGATCAAGGTTCCCGTGACTGCAACGTGATCACTGCCTGGGTGAATACTTGTTCTTCAGACTTACTACTGAATATCGTAATGATGTCTTCTGGTCTAAGAAAAACACCACCACAAAAAATCAGGAGGATGAATCGAACAAAAGCTCTCATAGCTTAAACAGCAGCAGGAACATCAGCATGATCATGATCTGGCTAATCAAGCTGTTTGAACTAGTGACTTCTGTAACACTGAGGTTCATTATGTACTATGTAAGCTAATCAATTTTTCGAGTCTCAACTTGAAAATACGCCCCCTTGTATTTTATTAAGGTCTTAAGTAGTAAATCAGATGTAAAGAACAGCTCAAAATAAAACTACCCAGAGTGTCAAAACAACAGTCCTTTGTATTAAACTTAGTGGCTTATCTTTTTCTCTTGCAATTATATTAACTTCAGTCAAGCTACAACCAGGCTGCACTGAACTTGTTCTGTTCATAATCAAATTACAAAACCCATTTTCTACAAGTTAGCTGAAACTAGAGTTAGCTAAGCATGATGATCTGTTAAGTGTCTCTAACAAGTATGCTGCTATTCAAACAAAAAAAAACTGCAAAAGCTATTAGAAAAAGGAATACACACACTGCATAATTTTCATTACTAAAAGCATTATTATGATACTTCAGATACAAAGCTCAAAGTGTTTTCATTCTAAAGATTCAAATTCTCAACTTAAACTCAGCATGAAAAGAAGTTCCTCAGTAGGCATGTACTTTCAGGAGTAACACAATTTATTTTGGAACAAACTTTAACATAACAATCACAGCAGCAGATCTTTAACTTCGCATAAATACACCCTGCATTTCTTGTGATTGCAGAATTTAGATGTGTACATAAATCTGATATGATACAATGGGGTTTTTTTCTCTCCAGAAAGACAGATGTCTTTCTTCTACACAAGCTCAATGGAACAATCTCTTCTTGAAGTTATTTCGTTTCATTAAATTAAATTTCTATTAATGTCCTTTCTTATTGTTGCTGAGAGTAATTCTCACCTATGGCTGATGCTCTCTGTTTTCAAATTTTCTACTCTTTCAAACAGATTAAGTGATCACCTTAACACTTTGTATTTCTATACACACACCACCCCTTCCGATAAAAAGATAATCTTTGTAACACTATGTGTTAAATGGCACATTTTATTTCCTCACCATATTAAAAATAAGAGCCTCCTGCATACTCCCTGCTCAAATTACATGGATTTTCTTTAAGATTAAGGCACACATTGTAACAGCAGCATATAATTTTCCTGCACAATAATTTTTTTTCCAGTTGAAAGGTATCCTATAATATCATCAGCATCAACAGGAACAGACACCTGATTTTCAGCTAGACAAAGCTTATGCTTTTGGTGACTATTCACTGTAAAAAGCAGTTTTCAGATATAGAGCAGCTACATGAAAATTTGAAAACAATCTGGCAACTCCTTCTTTGACCACAAAGTAAGTGCTAGACCAAAAGGAGATGTAAAAACTGTACCAATAACAAGACAGTGTAATTTCTTCCCCAATATCCTATTTTCCTTACTCTAATTTCATACCCTGTTAATTTTATGCACATTAAGAAATGAAACATAAGCACCGTCCTTCCCAAAAGCTGTATGGATTCCTTGAAAAACTAAGTATAGAGCATAAAACCTGTTTATCCATTTAAGAAATCTTGTTGAAACTACTGCGTATGTAACTGGATGAAAAGGCTGTATGTAGCCCAAATATCTGAAAACCATCAGCATGTTCCAAAGACAGAAGATTAAAGACCAAATTCCTACTACTTAGACAACATATTAATTCTCAAAATTTACTGCGATTCCCCTCGGAGTATGGAAACTGCAAGTCTTCCGTGCTTCAGAAAGCACTTCAGCATAAACTTAAAACATCCAGTCAAGGAATCTTTGCATTGAGCTATGCTGGTTACAAAATACACATTTCTAATTTTTTTTTTCCTTTCAGAATTACTAGCACAGAGCTTCAGCCAGAGAAGACACCAGTGTATGAGCCAGCATATACAAAAGTTGGATTTTGTTTTAAAAATAAGCTATTTATAAAATTGCCAGCATCACACACGTCTTGTGCCCAAAAGTCTGTCGTCTTCAGCTGCTGTTGACTGTTACGATAATAAAGTATCAGGATGATACAGGTATCAGAGTCACATAAATAGACAAGAATTTAAAAGAAATAAATTTAAGTTTCATTAAGTTGCAAGGAAATTTTATAAATATGAACTTTTACCTAAATAGTTAGAAGGTGAGAAGAAAAAAACAACTTATTTAAAAAATACCATTACTTTTAGGTAAACCTATGCTATACCACTACTTTTAGACCAAACTGTGCTATTTTCTGTATCAAATTAATACTCCTCTTAGAAGATTAAATTGACATTAGCTGTAGTAAAGTAATTCACTTAAACATACGTTGTGACTTGACCAAACGAAAAAAAGTAAGTGCAGCAAAGAAAACTATGGCAAAATGGTAAGTAAATGTATTCACTCTAGCAGGGTGCATATGTACAGTTTTATTTGTTACGGGTTATTACCATTTTCTATCATCGACTTGTTAGAAATGACAAAAACAAGTTATGTTTTAAAAATTGATCAGTTTTAAGCTAATTTGCCATGATGAAATCATTCTTACAAACCTACAATTCAACCATTTTTAATTGCGTACTACTTTGTATTATTAAGGTCAGTCCCGAGATTTAAATACAAATATAGTTATCTTTTGGATGACATATGGCAAGATCTCCAACTCTTTTTAGCTTTGGAAATTTACATCTGCCTGTTCATTCAAGATGCTAAGCATACATGTGTTGACAAACAGAAAATAGCAGATGGCAAAAAACAAATGCTCAACGTGAAGCACTGGGGATCATTTGAAGAAGGCTTGGACTCAGACATTTGCCATTTTTATTTTAACAGCAGAATTATTAAAAAAAAAAAATTCCACCATCTATTATACCTGATGCTAATGAACATCTGTGATCAGAATATTCATGATTACAGAATGAATGTCATAATAATTGCAGTTGGTATCCGAGCTGCAAGTTGCTTTACAAACTTTTGGATTTTAAGGTAATTACCACAGGAGGTTAATGTCTGCTGCTACACCTATGCCAGAAAACTTTCTGTATTGACCATATAATTTGACATGAAACCTTTTAATAGGCAATACACGTCTGTGCTTATCTCCTATTCCAGCTTCTAAACTGGAGTCCCCATGATAATTGACTACTACCACAGTACATAAACACACCTGCATGTAGACCTGTTCTCTGCCCACGCCAATACTACTACTACTCCTGCCATCACGATCTCCAACAACAGCTATAGAAAACCCAAACACACGCTTTGTCAGTTAGAGGTGCGAAGCTACCAAGAGCTCTAAGTACCAGCTTTATTGGGAGGCAAGAGAGTCATGGATAGGGCACAACCGCTAAGACAAGAGGTCCATCCAGTGCTATGCTTGTTACTGACAGTGAACAGCAGATGCCTAGGGAATAGTATCAGGATGAGAAACATACAGCAACACCTCCCTTGTATATTCCACCAATATTCAGAAGTCCATAGCTCATGAATCTCTGAATCGGGGTATTTTTTGTGTTAAAACGCCATGGCAGACTTTTCTTTCATGAAAGTCTTACAACTTTTTCAACCACACAACCCCTTGGACTCAACATCTGTGGCAGTGACTTTCATGCTGTAACTATGTGTTATATGAACACCTTTTAGTGAAGGTATGTACCGCGGCCTCAGTCACTCCTACGTACAGCCAATGAGTTTTTAAGGCGCATAAAAATAACTGTTTTATTACCACCATGCTTTTAAAGACTTCAGACTGACTGTGCTCAATGCTATATTAGTAAGTAGACAAACAAATAGAGTCTGTAACAGTTCAGCTAAAAGAAAAAGATGAATAAAAGAAAAAGAAGAGACAGGACGTATGGTAACAACAACAGACAAGCTGATCTGTTTTGCAGAAAACACCTATGATTAAATATCAGTGTGGCTTTTTAGTCAGAGATCCATCACAGATAGCAAAAGAATTCTGAGCCAAAATGTGGTGGTGGTGAGGGGGAAATCTTCATTTTCTCTAACATTTCTCACTGACTTTTCAAATAAAGAGCTGTAACCAATTAGTCTAGAAATATACCGGTTCTAAAGAAAAGCTTGTATATTAAAATAGTATTTTCATCTTCTAAAACTATAGTTATAGTTGTATATAGTTATAGATGTAAACAGATAGTTGTAAACTCCAACAATTCCAGCTTCATACACTTCGAAATAATTACATGAAAGTAAAGGGTCAGTTTCATTTAAAAAAAAAAAAAAAAACACACAGGAAAGGTACTACATAATTTCAGTTCTGTGGCAAACAGCTCTGAACAATATTTTACATATGATTTTAATGCCATTACTATACATAGATTCATAGTGAAAGAAATATATTGATGCCATTACAGTAGTCAGCTTAAATTAGCCCCCTATCTGAACAGAATAAGTATTTTACACTGTGGTATCCCTATTGTTTTCATTAAGAACAAACAGATCATTATTAATATTTTATTCGCATTTTACTAGTAATTCAGTAAAACAAAAATGTTAGGAGGTCCAAGAAAACAACTAATTCTATTAAGAGCAGAACTAAGAAGCTTGGTTTCCAAAGCGCTCTCCTACATTAGTTCTTCTAATGTTTAATAGTGATGACCTAAGGATTTATGTACCATATCTGCACGCAAACATCTTATAAGGTGTTGAAGCTTAAGACACCAAGTACACAGATCAGTTACAGACAAAGAAATAAGTTAGCAGGAAGCACTGAGGAGGAGTAGATGTACAGCAGGAATCCTTAAGTGAATTCAACTAAAGAGTATCAAAATGTGTGAATTTGGAACATACCAGTGAAATGACCTTTAAAACAGTTTTCACAGAGGGTAGAAATAAAATAAATAAACCAAACAAACACCCCCACCCCAGGCCAAAGCATCTTTTAAGCAAAAAGCCTGAATTCAGGGGAAGGAATAAAAAAGAAGAACCAAGAATCATACAAAGTAATCTGGTGAAGCTCTAAGATTCTTATACATGTATACCAGGAGTACAGGAAAAATCAAGGGAATTCACAGAACATCAAGTCTTAATGCATGACCAAAAACATGACTCCACAAAAATGCACCAGAAACTTTCAAATAAAATTGATATTAACATATTTTCCTCCCATATATTTTCTATTCTGTTACTGCAGACTCTCAGGAAGAGCTTCTTTTTGCTCTTTGCATGTGGTCTTTATATATTCAAGGGTTGCATTCAGCACTCTATAACTGTACACATGACACTAAATACCACAAATATCAATCAGCAAATTTCATCACTATGTGCTGCAAACAATGACCTTTCTTGACTTGAGCACCTGATTATCAAGCACCTGATGGACAAGTATTTGCTTCAGTTTACTCATGAGTGATTAGCAAAGCTGGGAGACATATCAGTATTTTGGAACCAGGACACCACAATCCCTCTTTGCAAAATATAACAACTCAAACTCCAGATGTTTATTTCAAACTTAAACCAGCCTCAGTGAACTGCTACTATAAACATACACTAATTAATCCTGTATATACAAAAAATGTAAAAACAAACCCTGCAATTGTTATCTTACTGGTGCAAAAATAAATTTTATAAACATCTTAAATAATAAAATACTTACTAATAAAGCAAGTTTTTGGTACTTCCGTTTTAGTTCTGCCGGACTGTCTGATGGCTTTGCACCCAGGATTTTGTACCAGTCCTTTTGTGTTATCCTTTCAAAGGCCATAATCTGACTGGCTTTGAAATTACTTCCTTAGCACTGTGTAAGAAAATTAAGTAAATATAATTACAATTTCAAAGAGAAACCATTAGAAAAAGCAAAAGTGAGGAAATGTGACAAACTACAGGATCATGAAATAGACTGCAGCCCTCAAGCACATCTACACCCCTACATAAGATCTATAGTGCAAAAAACCAGCTTAGTTCACATGGCCATTCCATCCCATAGAGCATAATACGTGAAGTGAGTTGTGTTTCCTGTCCCAGGTGCTTAGTATATCATGTTTCAGAAGCTGTCCATACTCCTTTAAAATCATTTTGTGTTTTAACTGTCTGAACTATTCTGAATGTACCCAGATTATATAAACACTTTCTATATCTAGACTTTTAAAAATAAACATTTTTTTATTTAGAAGCAATACTGTACTTAATATACAGGAAAATGAAGTACATAAAAGGGTGACATTTTGTCAATTCTGGAATGAGATACATGCAAGAAGACGAAAAGGTATGGCTCGGGTTTTACACGATGGTAATCACACTATGGACCCTCCTTCATCCTTCTGGGTAAGAACGCTTAACTTTTTTGAAATTAAAAGTAGAAGAGCATATAAAAACAAACAAAGAAAAAAACCAAAAATTAATGAAAACATACAAAGTTTGCACAGGTCACTAAAGAAAAACCTAACTAGTTGGGTGCTTTTTATTTTTGGCCATCTATCATCAAGGTAATGACGCAGAATGAAAAAAAATAAACAGGAGAATTAAGTGTCAGTATCATCAGCACAGTAATGACTGAGCTTTAAGCAGATTCTTGGGTATACTGAAATCCCAAGTTTGTACTGGCTGATTTATCATGAACTCTCTGGTAAGAAGTACCACTGTCTCCCAGCAGGGAAGAGTTTTGCAAGTTTTATAAGACTTCTTTTATTGTCGAAAGAAAGTAAAAGGATTTGCTTCCACTTCAACACTAAAACCGGTTTCTGATGACTCATGCCGCAAAAAAAATAATTTTTTCATGGGGGAAGAAAAGTCTGTTTTTCCAACTGCGCAGAGCTACCACCGCAAAGAGGGCACACCCGACCGCAGGGCGGTCGCCCCTCGCGGGGAAACACCACGCCCGCCCCTCCCACTCCACGCCCTTCCCCACGAAGACCCCCTTCTCCCTCGGTAAACCCACGAAAGCTTTTAAAACCACGCGAAAACGCCCA
>JAVJGG010000021.1:21704847-21715146 GCA_035590195.1 Aviceda cuculoides
TTTGATCTGATGTAGCTAAACAGTTTCAGCATGTAGAACTAACTGCAAGTAAAATTTCCTTTTGTAATAATTACAAAAAAACTTCAGTGCTTTGGCGATGAATAAACAGCAGTTCAATTGCATTTAAATGGGAAAAAAAGTTGTTAAGAGTGCTTTAGGTTTTTAGCGTTTTTTTTCATTTCTTTTCCCGTTTAAATTTCTGGTTTCAAAATATTTTCTTTGTGTATCTCTATCTGTGCGTCTTTAGTTGTGCCATAAAAATAGGATCACAACATCTTGGTGTTAGCAGCTAGCAAAATTTACCATTGACTAAGAAGAAATTTTGCTTTAATATGGAGTACTGAACTGTTTTTCCTGACTAGTGAATGCCATTTCAATTTGACTCTTTTAATGAGGTTTCCTCATATTAAGACTTCAATTTTATGGCGTTTAATCTCCAGAAGGATGAACACCAGGGTTACAAATAAATCTGAGTTTTCTCAAAGTATAAAACAGCTCAGCAGTGCAAGAGTAAGATTACTCTTGGTAATTGCATGCTTGCATTTTCTGTTTGAAACCACCTCAGTTAAGGAATTGGAGTGTATGCACAAGTACCCTAAGGTTGACATACATTGTACGCATAAATAGTTGTCGTGATGGTGGGAAATTTTAAGAAAAAGCTGGACAAGGACTGGGGAACAATAATAATATTAGTCCTTTAGGTATTTTCCTTGTATAGTATAATTTCATAGGTAGGCGGTTTCATAGGTGGTACATATTGTTGAAAAGTAGTAGCCCTTTGCTACACCAGACCACTTACATAATGGTTTACTTGTCGTGTAAACAAGGTAATTCCTAGTTAATACTAACAGTACAGTAATATTCCATCAAAATAGTTCATGAGTAGTAAATAAGGATGTTATCTGGTAAAGAAGGAAGTTATCTACAGAATAAATAATGACAATTAATAGATTTTTATTGTATAAAGAAATTTGTTTCTGGTTTTGTAGTTATTTTCTGTTCTTGAAGTGGGTAACAAAATGGTCTTTTAAGAAAAAGAGTATTTACAAAAAATAATGTCCTCTTGCTGTCAGTAGTCAGAATTCAAAACACAGCATTGTGTGTTCAGTCTTGTAATACTAAGAAGAGTTTTCCTTGGTTGAACTCCAATATTTGGTGTTCCTGTGATAGTATATTAGTTTAAGGATTTCCTAGGTAAACACATTGCAATCTATGTGGACAAATTTTGAAGTTCACATTTGTTGTGACATCATTTTTGTAATTTATAATGGAAATATTCTGACATTCAAGAATTATTTGAATATGAAAGAAGAATGAGGGCTTGATCTCATCCAATTCCTTTCTTGCTTCTTCTTGATCTTTGGTACTACTGTTGGCGCAGTTGCACTAGTGCTGGTTTGGATCTTCCAAAGACTGTATAAATTTAGATTGTGTGATCTTCATATGGGTGAATATTCCATCTAGACTTTTGGCCTACAGTATAAAGTAATTTTGTGGCATTAATAATAGCCTCAAATTGAAAGTTGGAGGCTTTTGCTTTCATTATTTTTAATGTTTTTATGCAAATAAGCCCTTTTTTTTTTCTTTTTTTTTTTTTTTTGCTTTATGAGATAGTTTAATGTTCATTTTGTATGAAGGAAGGCTAGCACAGACTTGGTGCTAGTGCAGTTCAGTATAGCTGAAATACCTACTGTACTTCACCATAATCCTATCCTACAGCACTTTATACAATTCCCATTCTGATCTTAGCTTGTGCAAAGATTAATTGAGCTGAATTCTGAAATAATTTTATAGTTTGCAGAAATAAGAATCAGGATGAAACTTAATGCAGTTTCATAAGGTGTTTTCCAACGTTAATTAAGTTGTTGTAGGCTTTTCTGAACTCTGTACAGTCAGTCAGTACTAATTTAAAGTAGTTGAAAGACCAGAGCAAAAAGATAAAATCTTAACTATATTTATCATATATCTGTTTCAGGAAATGTTTCCCTCCCTATGCAAAAATAGCTATTAAAAATATTGAAGGAAAGAAAAGCTCTAGACAACTTCTGTTTGTCCTAATATTCACTTGCAATCAGCAATAGTATCAAGAAGGTTAAGACTTCAAGATTGTTCTACACATCAAACAAAATCAGTTCAGAGCTGTGGTGTCAGTATCAGACATATAGACAGCTACAAATCAAGCAGTACAGACAATTTCTGTCTTATATCACCATGTGAGAGAAACAGAGCTGAAAGTGTTCCCCCAGGTCAACTAAGGTAATCAAAGCTCTTCTCTGTTGCTTTTAATCATGACTGCTGCAGTTCAGTCACCTTGTAATGATGATTCAGTAGATATTCTAAAACAGACCTTGCTAATTTTTATTAAGATTACTTGACCTAACAATTTCTCAGAGTATATCCTTTTTAAAAATGTATTGATTTCATCAAGCCTTTCTGAAAGACACATAAAATGACAATAAACCAGGCATCCCAGTTTGCTTTAGAAATTTTTAATAGACTTAACAATAGATAGGTAATATCCGTCAGGTTGAGACCCTCTGTAAAGAAGAATGTGATTCTCCATAATTAATCTAAAACAAATTGATTCTGTCTGTCTGGAAAATCCAAGAGAACAATTGGATTTTGCAATGTACCATAAAGGTGATTAAAGTGAAGATCTGGTGAACAAAAGTGTATTTTAGTGTGGTTAATTTAGATCTCATCAAAAGCTTTTTGTCGTTAGTGTCTTCTATTTTGAGTAGGGAAATTGTTGTAAATGAGACAAACCCAGATGATTATAGTTATCATGGTATCCCCTCATTTGTGTGCAGACATGACCTCCAGTAAGATACAAATGGCTCTGAATTTTTCCTTTTTGTAAATGTTTTCTGAAAGTGCTCTATCCAAAACCATTAAAGTATTTGTAATTGCTAATTTTACATGATAGACATGTCTTTTGATATAGTTGTCCCCTGGTGTATGAAAGTCTTAAACTCTAAAACCAAAAAGAAAATATATAGTTACTTTTTAAGGAGGCCACGTTTGGGCTTTCTTATTTATTTGGTGTAGTACTCAATGCCAAAGTAGCTGTGCTTATTTAATTGCATGACTTGCTTTAGAAGTGCTGAAGAGAAGACAAAAAAGCTAGGATTCTTGTGTGGTCATTTTGTCATTCAAGAGATGTGGAAACTGTAAAATATGTGAGATTACTTATGTGCCATTATGGTTTAAGTGATGAATCAGTTCAGTGCTAATTGAAATGAATGGAAAAATTTCCAAGGTTTTTCATAGGAGAGAAATTAAAATCTTAGGCCTCAAACCAGTTTTGAGTTCTGTATGGGAACCTCTTGTTGCAGACTAGGACAGAGACCGTATGTCACAAATGTTCGTGCTGAAGTATGACATTTTGTTATAAATCTGCTTTCCCCTCCTTTTAACTTTCTTTTTAAAAATAGTCTTACTGGGGTATTATTCAGAAGTTGTTTGTGGTATGAGCATTTTAAAATATTATTATGATATTTCTTTAATTGAGTATTAGTTTATTTAATTTTATTCTGGCAGCTGCATTGAATATATTTTGCTATCTGGGAAACAGAAACAATTAACAATAAGCCCCACTCTGCAGTCACTGTACAGGCATAATTGCTGTCAATTTGATTGAAATTTTGCCTGAGAAAAGACTGTCATCAGTTCTTACTTTTTAAACTAGAAGCAATAACCTACATACTATGCACTGAAAGCACTCTTTAATTACAAGTTTTCTCAGAATCAACAAAATTTTTTTCTATATTTGTGCAGATAGATTTTGAAAAATACTGTTAAAATTAGGTGATTCATTTTCTTGTGAAATTCTTAAGATATTCCATAAAAGGACTTCATAGTGGAATAAAGCAACTACTTTCCAAGTATTCTAGAAGTTCTGAATAAACTCAATTTGGGATAGATTAAGTCTATTTTGCTTGCAACAGTCCAATTTCTCTATATTTTCTATATTTATAACTTAGGTGCTGCAAACTAAATTCTTACATTGTGAAGAATTTTAATGACCATACGTTCAGTTTGTCTTCCCACACAATTATTATAAAAGTTGTAAAAACAGTTAACCCCCCCCCCCCAAATATCTTGGATTGTTTCTTTAATATCCTAAACTGGATTTTTTTCAACAGAATTAACTGTGCTCTCTGTTTCAAAACTCTGGCATGTCCAGAGGGCATTTGAAGTATCCAAAGTTATTAAACAGCAGCCAAATGTCATCAAACTCATAGCTTACAAAAATGGCACAAGAAAGATCTTTGCTAAAGTTTCTGTGTCCTTAATTAAGTCAGTAACCTCTAACAGCATTTTTCTTGCATGCATAGAGTTTATTTGTAGCTTTTGCTTCAAACCCTAATGTAAATCCTTTTTTCATTTTTAAAATAAGCTTATATAAAACTTTTTGTCCTTTGTACACTATTCCTAAAATGTGTGACTTGTTAAAAATTCTTACAAATGCTAAGTGAAATAAGTTACAGCATAATGTACGTTATTACTTGACATTAAAAGGCAAGAGCACAATACTTTTATATCAATCTTTTTAAGGTTATGTGTTTTTCTCATCCTGTGATTTCTAGTAATAATCACTAAAATACTAAATGACTTGTAATGCAGTTACCATGATTGGTAAATTAGTCGAGAGTGGTTTTTTCTTTCCAATTTTATTTTTTCTGACTAAATATTGATCGTAATAGAAATATGTTTGTAATCAGTATTCCTTACCTCTTGCATTCATTTAGCTGCTGGAGGAGTGCTCTGAAAAGCTCAATCTGAACATGGCTGCACGATGAGTGTTCTTGGCAGACGGCACTGAAGCGCTAGAACCTAAAGACATACCCCATGATGCCGACGTTTATATTTCAACTGGAGAGACCTTTTTATATCCATTCAAAAAAATAAAGGTAAAAAACCAAAAACAAAACTGAGAACCCCCAGCAAATGGCTTAAGGGGTGCAATTAAAAATGATTTTCATCCTGTCTTTTTGCATGGTTTAACAAAACTAATGTTTACTCATTTACAGCTCAGTAAGAGGATAATGTGCTTAATGAAAGAAAAATCTACTGACAGCCACGTTTATTGCCCTTCATTAGCATTGGTACTTAATTTAATATAGATCTGAATAGACATTAGGGAGCCTGCAGGAGGTTAAATGGTGAAAATGTAAAGAGATTATTGAATTTACTGTTTAGTTTCAGTGACATCAAACAGACATAATTAATTAGGCTTATTCCACTAGCAAAAATAATGCAGAATGTAAGATTGTGTTCATTGATGTAATTGTTTTAAAATTTTTGAAAGTTTACTATAGCAATATGGAATATCTACTTTACTATGCTTTATTAATTTTAGATTGTTTGGTAATACCATTATTAAATTTTTTCTTCTTTCCTTCTCATTCCTTTACCAAACTGATAATTATGTTTTATTTTTTACAAGGGGGGAAAACTATTTCTGAATCCTTTACAGTTTAAATGTGAATGTAAATGTTTCTCTCTGGCATATTTTAAGACCATAAAGTACCTTGTGAGATTTCTGCAGCAAATTTGTGGTAACATTTTATAACATTAGCTTAAGTAGGGTTCAGTCAGTATCAAATCCAAGATAGCAATTGGATATTTTATTAAACTATTAATTCAACTGTCATTTGTGATAAAGAACTTTTAATTGATATAAGCTAATGTATTATAAAGGACAATATTATTATTAGGGTAGTGTATGTGTAGGTAGGAATTTACAATTCCAGTGCACAGTTCCAATGAGAAATGCAAATAATATAAATTGTTTAATATTATGTGAAACATTCAAATTTGTATAATCTTGTAGTAGTGAAATGTGTGATATGATTTTTAAAAAGTTAGGGATAGTAAAGAAAAACAAAAGACAAATCATTCAACTAGTGTGCGTCTTTTATATAAATGTTGTATATATTTTATATATATCAGTCTTTGTACTTTTGGGTAGGATTTTTTGTCTTATGTACTTTCTTTATAAATAAGCCTTTGGTTTTATTTTTCTAAGTAGCTTTTAAATAGCATTTGTTATCCAGGGAATTATTAGGAGACATATTTCAGTGTTAAATAGTTAATTCTGAATTTCAAAATATTCAAATGATTTTTCGCTAATTCTTTTACAGATTGATGTTACTTAGTACAAATACATTTCAAGAAGATATCTATATAGTACTCATTACTGGCTGTTTGCCTAAGAAAATGACTACGATATAGCTCTCTCTACACACATAAAAATCTAATATTAATTAGTAGAGCCTTTATGATGTGAATCCAAGTATTTAAAGGTTTGTTTACATATTCATGGAGGTATTAATGAATGAAACTTATGTTAGTAAGCCTGTCTTACATAATCAATTTTATATATGATAAACTGTTGTTGATAATATAAAAATTATTCTGAGTATGATACAGGTGATCCAGTCAGTAGAATGGCTGTAATGAATGGCCTATATATTCAGTAAAAGGCACAGATCTTTGTATTTATTCTTGCAAAAGTGTATGATAAAACTGCTATTTGTACTGTATGAATTATTTACATGATCCTATTGCAGTATTTTTATATGGTACTGCTGTAATTTGTTACAAAGCCTTCACTGGTACTCTTATTATAGTTTCTCCATGCATATGACTTGAGTGTTATGATAGATTTTCAATTCATTAAGCAAGTCTTTTTTTCTTTCTCTCATTTTCCTCTTGCAAGCCAAGTTCAAAACAAAAACTTCTGTGCTTTGTCTGCATATCTTTGGCTGTGTTTCATTGTGACATGCACTGCTGTTCTTTTAGCACCAAAATGTTGGCACACATTACTGAAAATTTCACACCATCTCTTGCTGGATCAGCAAGCTTAACCTACCAAAATCTGGTGTTGTTGAATGGTTTTTGACTGATAATCAATCTTTTTGCTGCTCGACAGTTGTTGCTGGGACACAGACTAGAGCAGGTGGCAGATGTGCCTTGTCTTTTGAGAAAAGAAAGAGTAGGTGAGCTTGGGCACAGAGTAACATATTGTGTGTCCATTAAAAGGGTAAGTATAACAGCAAAAAGTCACTGCTATAAGTAGAAAAGCCACCAATACCAGAAAATAGGCCTTTTTACACCCCTGTTTACAAGTTTAATAGAACTGGAAAATGACAGCTAATAGTATAGAATTCCATGTGCTCAAAAATCAGAACTGATGGTAAAAACATTTATAAATTCTCTGTATAACATTCCATAGTAATTTTTTTGCCTTTTTTTTTGTATTTATACATAGTAGGAATGACAGTGTATACACTTTAAAAAAGCTACAATATATTGAAGATATTATAAAGATATAGAGATAGATGGTACGTATTTTATATTTTCTTTCTCTAGCTCAAGACTAGGAAGAGAGCATAGAGTAGTATGAGTTGTCAGTATAAACATAGATTACTGCATTTGAGTTCTTAACGCATAGATGACAAGGTCAAATGTCAGTAGCAAATATTTTTGCGTGGGAATGGAAGATCAATGATATACTCTAAAGCCCCAACCCTGCAAATATGTACAAGTGATCCCTTGGAAATCAGAGGGACTTTTTATGTGTGTAGTTACACATAAATATTTGCAAGATCAGCACCTTTGTGGAAGTCTGTATTTCAAGTACTGTATAAATCACAAAGTCTGTCAGAATTGTATCACCTCGCATATGCTTTCATTGCTTTAAGTGGTATAAATACCTGTATAAAATATAATTCCCAGTGATGTTGATGTCTTGGTTTATTTGTATTTATTCACCTTCTCATCTTTCTGACATTAAAATTTAAATTAATATTTGGATTAAGTGAATAAGGATTCAAACATAAGTTGACAAATTACATGATCTGGGATAAAAATTAAAAGCTATTTCTTCTTTTAATTTAATTCAATATTTATAATAAATACATCTGGTGTATCAATTATAAGGTGTCTTTTCAACAGAAGTTTAGCAAACAAAAAAGTGTCAAGTCTCAAACACTTAAAACATATTTTGGGGGGACTATTGTAGAAGTAGTGTGTTGCAGAACTGTGCCAAAGAGTTAATGCTCTGTAGTGTGGTTTTCTTCCATGTAATTTGGTGATGGTCAATGGTTATGGTTAATTAATTGTTCATTGGAAATATATGGGAGACCACGTACTTCAGTGGTTTTTTGCATGCTCTTATATATTTAGCAGTTACCGAATTTCAAAATATATTGAATGTTCTTACTTATTCTTTTTAATACCTCGTGTTTCTCCTGTCAGCTTTTATTGTATCCCTACATGTCTTTGCAATTGAGTTTCAGGTGTCTCCAGTGTGCTGCTTCATTTTTTCTTCATTAGTTACCAGTTTCTTAAACTGATACTAATTTATTTCTATTGAATTTAATTCCAGTGACATTAGCAACCTTGCCCAAAAAAATAATTGACTATCACTCCTTCATAAAAGTTTGTGCATTATATCAGTCATGCTATTGTGGAAAACATGGCTTGTTCTAAACTTCATCTTCCATTCAGTAATTTTTCAGTTTCTGGGTTTGCCATGTACCTTGATCTTGCTTCAGAGTTTCTAAGTTGGAGACAAAGGAGTTTTGGCTGATCAATCAATTGTGGACTTAGACTGCAGTCCAAACCCAGTTATGCTCAGGTCTAATTCACTGTACTACTGAGAGTGACATCAGTGATTTCTGCAGGAGCCTTCAGAGTAGTGAAGCTAAGCATTTATACAGATATATGACTATACTTTACTAGAGCTCCACTGACTATAATGGGAACTAAAATGTCTAGTTCACATATAGATAATTTACAAGTAGACACCTAATTTAGCTGTGCTAATCTTAAACTGAATCACTTCCTAAAGACAGCATTTTAGCCAAAATGCTTGTGTTGATAAGACATGTTCACATATTTTTGTAAGTCGTACTGACAAGTACTCCTTGCATGGAGCATGGTCCACTTCGCTGATCACATAGGCACTTCATCTGATTAATACATCTTATTACCTGGGTACAGAGCGTTGTTTATGACCTACCTCCAGCTCTCACTCTGAATCACTGTAGTAAAGAACACTAGATATGGAAACATGTAGTACAGAAATGTTCACTTTTTTACTACCTAGCCAAAATGTCTGTACTCTTTCATTTAGAGTTATATTTGTAGGATGTATATGTTTCCAGTACTCTGTGCTAAAAGTAAAACTAAAAATAATGAATAAGATTTTGTGTCTTTTATTAATGCACTGTGACAAGGAGGCCACTAGAAAAAGTAATCGATGTTTAGTGTGCTTAATGCTGCATTTCAGGTCTGTATTAAAATGAAGAGATAAAGACTTTTTTTGTTTAATAAGTTAGATATCACATGATCTACAAAATGAATAAATTACCAAGACAGGTTCCAACTGACAAGAATGTGCGTGAATACATTTAAAATAGGACATCTTTTTTACAAGGAGTAAGTGTCAGTGAAATGATGGATCCTTACCATTCTAACTGTTGACTGATTTGGAAATGTTTCAATTCCAAGCATCATTCTAAATAATATTGGGCTTTTTCTCATCAACACATAAAAATTAAAGTTGTCATGTTTTATTTTTCAGAAAAAATGCATCTCCTCTATGAAACTGAAATTAATACATTTTATTACAAAATTTCCTGTAATTACTGTATTATATGTTATTATTTTAGTGCATTTGTACTGGAATTTTGATCTGAAAAAGGAATATGCTATAGCAAATATTCATAAAATATGCAGAAATATGTATCTCATCATATATTATGAGTTTATCCATTTTATAACATATAATGAAGATCTTAAGATATACAACAGAAATTTGTTGTAAGCTATAGAAGTTTCCTCTTGAATTATCATATATCAAAACAGAATTGAATACTTAGGAAATAGCTTAATCATATCTTGAAGATTACAATGACAAAAACCTGGTCTTTGAGAGAGTTGCCAGTAAAACCTAGATTATACTTTGTTTTAAGGGTTTCTGACAGAAAATTAATTTTACTATTTTACTTTGGAAAATTCAGATTCAAATTATTCAAATTATTATACATTATTACAGCCCTTTCCTGTTGTGGGTACCTTTCTGAGGTCTGAAATATGCCCATTTCTGAGCTATTTTGGAACACTTCACAATTGTCATGGTTTAACCCCAGATGGCATCTGAGCCCCACACAACTGCTCACTCACTTCCCGCACGGTGGGATGGGGGAGAGAATCAGAAGGGTAAAAGTGAGGAAACTCGTGGGCTGTGATAAAGACAGTTTAATAGGGAAACCAAAAGCCGCGCAC
>JAVJGG010000021.1:21715246-21797746 GCA_035590195.1 Aviceda cuculoides
GGGGGGGAGGGAGCGCCGCTGTCGCCGTCGCCGCCGCCGTCGCCGCCCTGCCCGCCGAGAAAGCGGCGTTCGCCTGGAAAGGGCGGCCCCGGGGGGGGCTCGGGCTCCCCGGCACGGGAAGCTGCGGAGCGGCCTCACCTGCTGCAGTGGCAGAGGGGCTCCCCGGTGGCCCGGCCGGGCTTTCGGAGGGGAGGGGGGCAGCGGCGGAACGTGCCCTCTGCCGTGGAACGCTGTAAGGGGGGGCAGCCCGGCGCTTCCTCATTGTCTGCCGCGTCCTTCTCTGCCCGCTCTTCGCACAGAGGCTCGGCTGGGGGGGGCTGGGGGTGTTCTGCCTTTTCCCGTAGGCAGCCTGCGCTGCAGTCCGTCCCCCCGGTGTTCCTGGCTAAGGCACGCGTTTAACAGCTTTTCCTCTGGGACGGCCCGGTTGGATTAGGTGGTGTTTCTTGCAGAGGAAGAGGGACGGGCAGAGGCTTTTGTTAACCCGGGGGATCGCTCGTAGTGGATCTGTACGTGTGGGGGGGCAGGAGGGGAGGATGAGGAGGGGGTAGGAGAGGGCAGGCTCTGCCGACATCTGAGCGCCACATCGCCAAGGCAGCCGAGGGCTCCAGCGGTTTCTGGGTTGTGTTTTCCCCATTTCCCTGGACTTTTTGAGTCAGGCGGTATTCTGCGCTCTCCCCGGATCCTGACAGCGGTCGATATACTCAGTGACCTCGATGCAGAAATGATTGCTGTTGCTCGTAGTTATTGTGCGTGCCAGATTCAGACGCCAAATATAATTCTAAGGCTGTGCTGAAATAATTGAAAGAGGCTAAAATTGATACGCGGCTAGATTAATCCCGTGGATTTAAGAAAGGAGTAGGGGTGCGGATCCACATTTCGAAGCTCTTAACGTGACTGTACAGTGATCATATGCAATTGATGTCAGTTTTATGGCCATAATATAATGAGGTTTCTCATTTGCAGTTTGTAGGTTGGTGGAACAGTGCCTCGTACTTCATTACTTGTTCTGAACGTGTAAATACTGCGGTTTGATTTATCTCTGTAAGATAAATTGACCTGTGGTCAGAAGAATGGCTACCTGTTTCCCTGTGCTTGTCAATTCAGTCTGGATTTCATGTGAACTCTCGCGCCACGTCTAAATTACGAAAGGCATCTTCACTCGGAGGTAGCCAGCCTCTCCGAGCTGAATTTTAAAAGCTGAGGTATTTCTGACGATGCAACAAGACACCTCTTCACGCTCGATCGCTAGGTTCAAGAGCAGAATGAAGAGTATTAAAATTCTGTTTCTTCCTTTGTGGTCTGTATGTCTTTATGACACAGCCATTATCTCACTTCTAAGTGAGGAAGTCCAGTAGAGTTAAAAAACATATCTGTAGGTATCTCATGGCCTACAGCTCGAAAAAAAAGACATGAGAAGCTACAATAGTGCCAAGCCGAAGTAGATAATGATAGTATGCATAGCACACACAGTGGAAAATACTGTCACCGATAGGCATTACCTGGGAATTTTAGACAATCGGGTAGTTAAGGTACTTAACATAATCTGTTGTAGTTAATAGCTTTGAGCATTACAGCTGAAATTGCAAGTAAAACTTTATTAGTCCTATTCAGTGTTTATCAGTAGTTAACGATTGCGAAGGTGCATAAATTGGACGCCAACCAACCTAAAAAGCTCTGTCTTCCAGTGAGATAGAGCACGTGAAATGCTGTCTCCCATTGAAGTCAGGGGCAAAACACATAGTAGAGCCAGCTTGTCAATGAAGAACATTAGTTTTGTCTAAGAAGGTTAACTTCTAAATGTTTACATAGAGCAGTCTACGTGTAGTTCTGGATTTCTGTTAAGCCAACGTGCTTTTAGTGATTTCTGTGATTCTTGCTGTAATGTATCTGGTTCATAGGGCAACCTGCCATGAGATCCAAGTGGCATTACGTGATACATTAAACACTGGGAAGAGCACTTGTCGTGCACCGTTTGTACTGCAGCTTTCTCCACTGGGCAATATTTGCATCTATGCGAAAATTATGTCCGTACGTATGTACACATTCGCAGATGAACGCTCGGTTCTTCTGTTGGGTTTATGTGCAACATGCGGCATGGCTGTGCGTGAAGACGAAGCAGGGAACTTGGGGCATGGAGGGTAAAGAGAGAAGTTTTACTCTGGTGCTAGTGCTTCAGAAGACAACTCAAAAGCTTTCTGTTCCCTGAGATGATTTTAAACAGCTACGCTAACAATATTTCCTTTGACCTCAAGAAGAATTCAACACAAAGGGAAAAAGATCTCCCTGAAAAGACATCCTGACAGGATGAGGTGTTTGGCTACCAGGTGTTGGGAGCAGAGAGATGGATTATCTGTGTGTTAGGGACTCAGAACCAGACCTCAGTGCTGGTCGGTGCCTCAGGACACTTTCACCATCGAGTACAGAATGATTAGGTTTCAAACAGCAGATGAGAAGCTTCATTTTTAATTTTAGAAGTATTTTTTGCTTCTTTAGCAGGATACATACAAAACTGCTCGGTGACATGCAGAGTTAATCATTAACTTCCCCAGTATGTCATACCCAGGACCACCGCTTGAATTCAGGTTGAAAGTAAACTTACCTTGTCCACCATAACCAGAAGTACATAACCGTGATTTCTGATGAATTATAGAATAACGAGTGCAAAAATTCAGTCAAACTGAATATATCTGTCAAGAAAGGAAAAAGGAACGAGCCAGAAATCAAATTAGGGAATGTGTGGTTTTGGATCGACTCCTACCATGCTCCAGCCGGGCAAAACTCCTTCATGAACCAGAGGCATGAACCGTGGGCAACCATTTCCCTTGGGGGAAGAAGAGAGAGGCAGTTTCTGAAATGGGTGCAACTTTGAAAGGCAGCTATTGAAAGCTGATCTGGTCTCGGTGAACCATCTCTCAGCCAGTAAATACACATAGCGCTATTGTTTGAGTAAAATGAAGGAAAAGGCACGTTGCTCACAGTTGTGTTGCCCGTGAGCTTAATCAACTGATCAGAGGAGCTGCAGTGGGGGACCTGGGGAAATAATGTTCTAAAAAATGTTAAAATATACCTTTTACATTTTCCATCATCCTATACGCTTGTTCGTGTAGCCTGTTTGAAGGATAAACTTGTCAGGGAAAGGTCCATTTCTTCCTGCGTTCGCTGAACGCTAGCACAGTGAGATCTCACCTTAATTAACAACGATTTCAAACCCAATAACGACACCTCCAGCGCAGCGGCTGCTTCTCACAGCTGGAGCTGTGGTTGAACAACCCGGAGAGCGCTCCGTGCCAGCTGCTGAACTGCCAGGCCCACCTCCTGCGGGCCGTGGCTCGCGATGGATGGCAGCTACCTGAGCACTGGCTCAACCCCTCTCGGCTCCCGAAACGCCACAAAAATTGGCACATCTGGAAGCGTACGGGTCGGTGTTCCCATTGCCAAAGGAGCTGCCCCAGAGGCGAGTGTGTCGGGGCACGAGTCCTTCCCTGGCTCCAGCTCTGCCTTGAGGAGGTGGGTGAGGAAAGAGCAGAAGGCACTCTGCACCTCCCGTGGGTGCTCTCCAGAATTACCAGTCCAGCATTTGGGGAAAGAAGTAGTTTCAGGTTGGTACGTTGCTCTTTTAACGTTCCGTCCGATTATCTCAACAGAACAAAATATGTGCAGATATCTCAGATACCCTGTGAAAGAGCAGTGAAAAGTTCAAATTCTGACTCATTTTATTGAAAACGAGGCAGGAATCTACAGTGCGGGCTGAAAGATTAGGCCACCAGGAGCGTGCAAAGAGGTGCTTCTTTGGGAGGACTTGATGGATACACCTGGTACAGATCCACCCGTCATGAGTTACCTTCTTCCACTACATTCCCGGATCTGAGTTATTCCCCACATTAGCTGATAATAGATAATCTAGCTTTAGTATTCGTGTAGGTACAGGATACTTCAAATTCATGTATACTGAAACAACTTTGATGGAACTGTTCTTTGTAGATTAAGGTAAGCAACTGGTATCTCAGGTGAGGTTGAAGGGTGTCCGTGTTTTGCCTGTCAGGAATGCTGACTGCCCTGTTTGAGACCTATGGTTAGAGAAGAACTTTTAAATCCTATTTTCAGTCATGTTCAGTCATCCAGTAGTGTATTGGATATGTTGCATCCTCCTGATCTTCAGTGCACTGTTTCCTGAAATCTTTTACGCTTGCTTGAGGTCAGGTTGATGAGCAAGAGGAGGGGGACTGTGAGTAATTTTCTGCTTATGGCATTTTCTTAGTCCTGTGGGAATGGTTGTTTCTGCTGAAGTAAATACTGATGATGTTTGCATATGAATTTAGGCTTCAATGTCCAAACATGTCAACATTTCATTAAAAAAAAATGAACATTTCAATGGTTATTTGCTGTTCTAACTCCTGTCTCCTGAGTCCAAGGGAGGAACTACTGCACTTAACTGAACTGGTCTGCATTTTACTGCTAATCCTGAGGGCCATGGGTAGGACCCTGCCTTTTTACTAGCAAGGTGGGATTGCACTGGTGGGCTTTGGGCATAGTGCATTCCTCAGCTAAAACACCCCACAGAATAACATTCCCAATGAGGGTGTTTAGTTAGAGGAAGTACAGGGTTCAGGATAAACAATTTCTCTGGCTCATACAGAGCAGTTTGCTGCTGAAATAGTTGTAGTATTCTTGGCAGAGTTGGTCTTGTGCCTGGGATTGCCTCTCGAATATTAAGGGTCAGGTTCGTGAAGAAAAGGCAAACATGTCTTCTGGAAATTAGTTTTAAAAACTTCAAGGAAATAACACTTGTATACTTGAGTTGAAGGCGTGTGGGAGTTTTCCTACCAAAAGAAGAAGAACAGAAAAAAATCCAGGTAAAATAGATCGGGAGAGAGCATGACAGATAGTACTATACCTGCCTGAGTGAGAGAGGTGCGTGTTCAGAGACTGCCTTCGGGAAGGTGCGAGCACAGCTCCTACAAAGGACCGGAGATGAAGAACGTTCACCACGGCAGCCTGGGTGATACGTCTCCCTTCTCTGAGAGCGGGGGGTCCTGCTGTCTCTGGGCTTGCACTGGGCGAAATTATCCTTTACCCACCGTTCAGACAGACAGCTTCATTTTGTGGCCCTTGTCAGCAGAGCGTTTGAGACTTCTCTAGTCGTTGCTGGATCACGTACGGGTAAGATGGGAAAGGCTTATCCTTATTTTTACAGTTAGTGGTCTCACGCGTGATCACTCTCGCACTGCCTTCTGCGTTCACGGCTTGAGCCTTGGTTGGCAGCTCCAAGAGGAGTGGAGCAGAAGACGGGCAGCTGCTGTGACCTTTCTCTCCTTTGAGTGTTAGTGAAACCTAAACCCTCACACCCAGAAATTGCTTAGTAATACCTTGCTTAAGCTCTTCCTCTCCTGCCTAAAACCCAAATACACAAAAAACGGGGATCCAGCAAAGATCTTTAGTTTCTGCAAATTAATCCTCAGAGCCTATCAAGAAATTAAGGAAATAATGTTTTGAAAAAACCACCAGGGTCTTCCCTTCTTCCTCCTTAAACATAACTTTCAGTAGTTTTAGATGTGAGAAGCTCTACGACAAAAGATCTGGAATTGAAAAAGAAGGAAATAAGAGCAAAGTCCAGGCTTTGAACTGGCATTTTAGTGGCAGTCCTACATACATGCAGGAGGATATGAGGGAACATCTCCATCTCGTAATTGTTGTCACAAGAAGCAAGACCAGTAATGTTCTTAAAGTCTGAAATGGAGACACGATGCCGATAGGTGTCTGAAGTGCGTCTTTGAACACAGATGATGCTTTTAAGAGCCTCTCAACAGCAGCTGTAAGTGACTCAGTTTGACTACTCCCTTTTAGAAAGAGGAGTTCTTGCAGAAAATGGGAAGTCTGAAGATAGAAGTACTAGGGGCCCCTTTTGGGTGAAAAGAAGCAATTATGTTATTAATATTTAAATAATTACTTTTGCAGGTATGAGGTATATACAGTGTGTATAGCAAAATGTAACACACATAATATTTCTATTTGATCTTGAGGTTAAATCAGGGAAAATTCCTTTCTGGGTTTTGGGAGCAGGAGGAAGGAAGGAAAAATGAAAGAGCGTTCAAAGACTGAAAAAATAAAAATCCAGACTTTGAAGACAGTGCCTGTCTCCACATTTTCTCCACCACACACTGCTGTAGATCTGAAACTATCTACAATACCTTGTCTATCATTTTGTCACCTGTTACCACTATACCAGTGTTGGTCTTTTAAGGGAAATACCCCGGTTGTTTCCTATTGACTTCGCATAGGAAGAATACATGGGAGGAATGCAACTATGCAAGACTGTAAACACAGAATGTAAGTGTTCTGGGCATATTCTCCGATTTTCAGGTATTATCATCAGGTTCGAGGCATCAGCTGGGGAAGCAGCAGTAGCTCTTCTTTTGAAATTTCTCCTGAATTGCCTTCATGTGTATGCGTTTTCCTTATGACTAAAAAGCTGCTATGTTGAATGTAGTGATTTTGGTTGCTCTCTAGGAAGGTCTTCATACACCATATACCTACTGATCATTTGTTTTCGTAAGTGCTCATGCAGATGGGTGGTGATAAAAAATTCCTGAAGCAAGCCAATATAAATTAAAATCCATCTGCATACCAGGTAATAAAAAAGCAGCACAACTATCCTGCGTCGCTCTACTGTTTAGTGATACGATGATCTCACTGCAGTGTCTTTAGCTGAAAATAAGTAAAAAGTCTTTAAATAAATTGTTGCCCTGTGTTTGAGGTATGGATTTTGTAAATTAAACCTTAGATGGTTACTAGCTAGGATAACACAAGAAGATTGTTACATAAACGTGTAACTCGCAATGCTGAGACAGGTTTTTTAAGTGTTAGTAAGTCAAAAGAAAGGCTAAACATTTAAATGCATGGAAATTAAAATGTCAAAAAACAGATTCCAAAAGAATGGGAAACAAAGATGTGTTCGTTTTCTGTGGTATTTCTTAAACAATGAAATAACTGAGGCCAGCAAAATACGTTGGCAACCAACGTAAAAATGGTAAGAAAAGAGTTGAAAAATGGAAGTTTATCCTTGAGAACAGTTTGTTACCAAATAGTTGTTCTTTGTTTTGAAAATAATAAAAATGACTTGGATTATGTGGTGGTGTTCGTCACTGAAGTTCTAAAAAGCTGATTTAAAAGAAACCATTACAGACTTACCTAGTTCTTTCTTTGTGTATTTTTCTTTTAATCTGGTGAATAGCTTTGGGAGATGAATGTATCAGTGATGAAAAATTGGATTTTTATAGAGTTCGTGGCTAGTTAGGAAAGGGAATGCATTTTTACAGTTTTCTATCATCATAGTATGTCTTCAATGTGATGTCTTTAAGCTGAAATTTTTAGTGGTAGTTTTAAGAAATGCTTAAAACTGATGGTTTTGGTATAATTTAGCATATTCTGGTCTGGCCTTCCATGATACTGTAATTTTAAAAGTGCTTCTCTGATCTTGTGGTGGAACATTGTGGCTGAATGATTTTAAGACCAATACAGGTTTGATTGTTGTAGCAGTTCAGTATTCTCAGCTCTGTTTGTCTGAATTTCTTGATGGTCACCAGCTCTGAAAGTGTCAAACCCTGTTGAGTATAGCTGCTGAATTAGTCACATAAAAGTAGACTTGAAAAAAACTGTCCATTTTTGACTGGCAGTCCATAAACATACTTCAAATTGCCCAGCTTTTGCTGAGAGTGGTTAGTAACAGATGTTTTCAAAGCTGCAACCTGCTGAATTTATCAATAGATTTCCCTATGCAAGGTTTGGTATCCAAAAGTCATTGCTATTTAAAAACAAAAGTTCGACTTACTGGAGAATTAGAGCTTGGGCTCTGAATTGGCTACAGGCAGTGGTGTTTTGCTAGGCAAATAAGTGGGAGTGTTGATTAGGCATTTTATGGGGTGCTGTTTGTGGTTCTACTGCTATTAAAAAAAAGCATTATTTTCTATACCTACCTTTTATTTTTTTGATGGCTAATGAAACACCTGTAAAAAGCTTATGGAGTTCTGTCACACAATTAATATGAAATTATTGATTTATTTTCGAAAGGAATTTTACCAGATTGTCACCTACCGAGAGCTCTGAGACACCTTTATATTTTACTGAGAAGCCACATAGAAAAATCCTATTGACCAGCTTGGGCTGCTCCTGAGCACATGCAGCATTTCCTCTGGTCATCTCACATCCGAAAGAATAGGGCAACTTGGAGAAGGGTAGCGATCGGCCATAAGAAGGAGTACAGAACATGGAAGAAGTTGTATTGGTAACAGATTTCTAGGCATTTAGGTCAGAAAGGAGTCACTGATGTCGAATTTGTCTTCTGCATAAGGCAGGCCCTAAGTTTTCTCTTTGTTTTAGTGTCTGATACAAGTGTGTCCGCTCTGGGTAACCTTTAAAAGACTATGCGATCCTAATTAAAATTTCTGAGCAGCTGGACAGTTCATGATTGTTGGGGAAGGGTGTTACTATGATGTCAAAACTGAATTTGTCCCAGTGTGTTTTCTAGCCACCCTATATACCAGACTGAAGAGCTCCAAAATCTCTTCTCCACGCATAGCTGTTCGTACACTGTGATCAAGCCATGCCTTTCGCTTTGAGTTCTCAAATGGTTCAGTCAAAGACATGTTTCCCACACCTTTTGTCATTCTTGTGAGTCCTCTTTGAAGTCTTTCCAGTCTGATGTCCCTCTGGAACTGCAGCCTCCAGAGCTGGCCTGGTATTCCTGGTTCATCAGGAACGGGCATCGGCATCAGTGTCAGAGGTAATAATTTTTTATTGTCGCGGTGATCTCCCCATGTGTAAGAACTGAATTGTTACTCCTGTAGGACTTCACATTGATCTGATTATTCACCTCCGCTTCCAAGATTTATTTTTTTTAGAGTAAGCCTACTCTGCAGACTTCAGTATAATTGAGAGAAGCAAGATTAACAACCCCTGAAGCTACAGTGCTCCTCTGCGGTCTGCTCAGTAGACATAACCCTTCATCATTGTTCCCCTCCGTAGACACTCTTATCCCATGAAATTTGTCTGTAGTCTGTTTCCAGATGTGTGATCTGATACTTGGCTGCATCTGCCTGCTTGCTTTGTCGTTCATCACCTTCCCAGTCATCATTGGAGAAGTTTTATCAGAGATGGTTTTGACTTCCTCCAGGTTACTGATAAAAATGTTGAGTGCAAGGCTGAGAAGCAGTCCCCATGGGAGTCTATTAGAAGCATTGCTGCTCTATTTAATCATTTAAAATCTATTGCATATGCAGCATATTAATTTTATATTTTATTAATCAAAATGTGAGGTATAAAGTCAAATGCCTCATTGGAATCTAAGAATATTAGATCAAATCTGTAGTCTGATAGAAATATAAAATTAAAGTGATTTATTGTCCATAAGAATTCATTCCTGGGCATTAATTATTCCATCCTCTTTTTGTTCGTCATTAATCAAATCCTTTCTCTGCTAATCCACTCCATCATCAACAGCAATATCAAAATGTCTTATTTGACAGTTCCCATTTACCCGGTTTAAATGTCACAATATTATAGAACAAAGATAAATACTGTTCTTTGTTTCCTTTGTCTCCTAGCGCTAGGAATAAGAGGACAATCAGCAATTGAGAAAAAAAAAAAGTCTAATTCAAAACTAGTCAATGCTGCTTCGCACTCCCTCTAGCTGTAGGACTCACCACCACAAAAATGGGTACTGTAACAACCCCCAGAGTGTAGGTCTTGTGCATTCCTCGGTAGCTCTGGCTGCTCTGACTGATGAAGACTGGACAGATCCTGTTTGGTTCAGGATGGCTTTTCCTACGTTCCTGTATGGACGAACAGAATATCCAAAATTTGAATAATTGACGCAAAAAGAATATAAACTCTTAAGAAGATGCAGGGAAAACAAGCTCCTGGGAAACCAAACAGTACTTGGGTAGGGGACACTTCTCCTGCGGGCTGCATGCCTTCGCTCTGCTTCACGAAGAGCCATGGGGGCACCTGGAAGCCCCCACGCGTGCCCGGGTGTCCCCGGTATCTCGGTACACAGCCGGCGCTCGGGGCTCTGCTGCCTTCCCGGCAGCGCCGGCGCAGCCGAAACGTGAGATCTGTTTATCGAGCCGAGTGCTGGGAGCTGTGTATGGGAATGGGTTCAGGAGAGGAGGGGGACAGGGATCGGGGAAAGCGAAGAGGACAAGCGCAGCGGGTTGAACCGTCTTCGCGGTTGCAAGTTGTCTGATGTTCTTTGGTTTGTAGGTACTGCAGGCAGAGGTAGTGGGCTGCTAGGTGAACGCTCCTAAGACTTGGTTCCTCACATGCATCCAAAGAGTTGGGGCAGTAGGGTTGTACTAGGCAGAGCTCGACCTCTTGTGCTTCTTGCTGTGATTTATTTGGGAGCTGGAAATGCACCGGTAAAAATCCTGGCCTGGGTGGAGCCCACGGAAGCTGTAGCCCTGGTTTTCATGTGGGCGAGATTTCAGTTGGTTTGTTTTCCTTTCATGATGACACTGGCTTCTTTCTTTCTGCAACCTGCGTCTCGGTGTCCTAGGTAGGAGACTGGAATGGTGTTTTGGTATTAATCTCCTTTTTGTCCTCTAAAAGGCCCCAAGCCAGCCACTGCAATTAATGAAACTCCTCAAATGCTCGAAGGAAAGCACATATAATGCTTATCTGAAATTAGACTACAGTCCTCCAACACGCTGCAGAGCACTGTTCTATGTTAGACAAACTGGCTGGGCGGTGTGTATTCTGTTGAAAAGCCAACAGCTCATTTGAAAAATCAGTGATGAATTAAAAGTAATAGATAATGGGACCAGGACTGAGATAATAAAGTATGGAATATTTAAAGTTTATCAGATATTTTAATGTATCCAGTACTTTCAGTGTAATGCAGATAATTAAAATTACCCCAAAGAGATAATCTTACAGGAACGTATTCTCAAAACGTCATTGTTTTCAACAATATTAACTGTAGGCTACAATAACGTAGCATATTAAGCAGAGTATATGTAGGATAGATTTCTGTAGCTATTATTACAACTGTCCGATCAAAGAAGTCTCTCTGTATAATTCCTACAATTATTTAACCGCTAATTTGATTCTAAAATTGTCTTTCTAGGCGATTATTGCAGAAATCAATGCTATCTACTTGTGCACGCACAGAAAAATTCTTAGCATCATTGTAGCCAGCCTAAACTCTCTGCACTGATGTTGAGTGGTTTAAACTATTTGGGTATTTCCATGACTAGTGAGGTGCAGCCATGGGTATCTGAGCTTTCAGGTCTGGTTTGGTCCTGCTTGCGTGGGAAGCAACGGGAGGAATCCCAGGGACCTCAGCGGGTGTGGACTGTCTCCGCTCTGTGAGTCGGGTCCGAAGTATGGGCTGTTTCTCCTGTGAAATACCACCAAGTTTGTAGAGATACACCTGGAGAGGTGTTTTCAGAAGGGGGAGTTTTGCCTGTTTGTATTACAGTAATGACCAAGGAAAAAGGTGAGAACGTTGTGGAGGGCATTACATACATAGGATGACACTGATTTAAACAAGTTGAAGTGGCCATTTTAAGGCGCCCACCAAGTCGTACTGCTGATCTGTTGGGCCCTTCAGTGGCTAGGACAATGTAAATAAAAACCCAGTAAGGAATAATCTGGAAGCTAAATAACTGTAGTGCAATATTTGTGTTATCTATGCCTTCTTAAAATTGGTTTTCCCCTTAAGTAACTGGTAGGTTGTTTCAGTAGATACAATTGTTAGCCAGACGACAGAGTACAGAGTTACCTGCGTTAGTTAAACTGGTGTAGTACTGGGACACCTGTGCTCTATGGGAATATGACATTTTCAGGGATACCACGAACTTTGTTTCAGTTCAGAGTGGCATGTAATTGTTGTTTTGGTATTGTTGACTTCTCTCTCTAGAAGGGAGAGAAAAATACAGTGATATGTGTATTTTAAGTCTTCTTACTCATGCTTTTTTTGTTTTTAAATGCAAATACGCTTTGGTTGAGAATGAAGACAATCAAATATATTGATTCATGCTTCTCTTTTTATAAAAAGCTTGGTCTCTCTTGGTTCCTTTGCTTTCATAGAAAAATAGTTTGGGAGTAATTAACTTCAAAAATGTGTACTTCTTACCTCATATCATCCGCTAGTGAACTACCAGGTTCATAAAACAGTAAGTCAATTTGTGTGTGTGAAAGCTGCTGCGAGCAGCAAATTCCACCTTTTCAGTGTGCGTATATCTGGGCCTTCCAACATATCTTATAGATATGCATATACTTTCCAGCATATTGTATAGAAATAACATGGGTTTGCCTTTTAAGCACTGAACGTATACTTCTGCAAACAAAGATTTATTAATTACAGAGCACCTTCCTCTTTTACAATCTTTTTAGTATCAGAAGAATATCGTTCTTTCTCTTCAATACTATTTAAACATAAGAAAAGTTAAAAAAAAAAAGCAATTATATAATGAAAAGTAATGCTCTTTTATTACTCTATGCCTGTATGAAGTAAGACTTATTCCCGTCAGAGTAACACTTATAAACCTTTTGTTATGTCAGTACTCCTCTCAATGATAATATTGGCATTTATTCCTGTAAACAATTGAAGGATTGCCATTTTAGCTGATGCCACAGTCTCCTTAGGGAAACTATTTTTTATGAACTTTGGAGCAAAGAATGTACTTTATTTGCTTTCTATTTAATACAAGTGGATTCTTATAACTGAGGTGGCAGTATGATTTGGAAAACTTAGATTAAATGGAGTTTTATGCATGAATTTATTTTTTTTGTTCTTAAAATACACCCTGACAGTGTTGATAGAGTGGCATTTAGATGAGGTTTCTGGTGCATGTTTTCGTCAGTGGGGTATAACGGATTATTTTTAAGTACTTGCCAACATGTACGTATCCCACTGTGTGGTAAAAATTGTTCTCAGGAGTATTTTTAGGCTCACTGGTTAAACTGTCTTTGCTAGAGAAAACATAGTAATATTCAAGAACAGAGAGAGCGAAGTCACTTAAGTGTCTGCTGTGGCTCCCTCAGCACTTGTAGGGGGTTTGTATTCTCTCAGCTGGGAAACCTGGGGGGTTCTTAGCTTCTCGAAGAAATAGTAAATATTCTTCCAACACTTTGGAGTAAAGGAGATTAACATAAGCAGAATTGGCAGGGTCGCATCTCTTTTTTCATACCGGACATGGCGTTTAAGCCTGCAGTTCTCACTGTGCCCTCTAATTATCTTTGTGTGGTAGTAGCCCTCGGCGGAGGCGAAGCGAGCCTTCCTGCTGCCAGAGCACACCGCGGAGGCGAGGGCTGAGGCGGACGGGCCAGTTTTAGGTTTGTGGGGCTTCTGTGGAGTAAGTACTTTCTCTATTGGCTGCTTGTTCACGGGTCCTCAACTACTGTATCGGCGCATGTCAAATACTTCATGGTCTTTTCTGGGGCGTGCAGGTGTCTGGAAGGTATTAAAGTTACACTGCTTCTCTTGTCTGCTTGGCCTTTGCTGCCCAGCTCCTGGTTACAGAGACTCTAAGAGATAACGTTATGTACACTTATTCATACCATCAGCTTTTAAGAATTAATTTACTTTAACTAGCATTTGCGTTCGCTGCATTGACAGCAGTAGTTACATTCAATGGACTCGGGCTTTTAAAATCCATGTTCTTGCATGTTTTGCTTCCAAAATTTAATGAATTGTAGGAGCATCACTAATGCTGAGCTCATAATGCATTCATAGAACTTGCTGTATTGAAAACCATTTCTTTTGTTTATGTATTTATTGTGAAACAATTATCATGGGATAGTTTTGTCAGTGTAAATCCAGAGGAGAGAGGTGGCACCTTTCCATTTTACTGTGACTTATTTCTCTACCCCTGGTTGCTTTTATTGAGTTAATCTCAGGGTTAAAACACCACTTTTTCATCTCTGCGTTGTGTTACTTTGGTCCACTCAGTTCAGACGGTCTGCGTGGTCCCACTACTATAGCCCTGCTACAAGTTTACGGTGTTAGCCATCTCAGTGTAATAGCACTTTTTGGGAGGTTTTGCAGAAAAGAGGCAATATAGATCTGAATGTATTTCTCCTCAGCGCCACGTGCGAGGAGGGATGCTTTCTGAAGGCAGCGGGCGGCTGAGACCTGGCCACCAGCACGGTAACGTCAAACATCTCCGTAAGACCCGGAGAGGCTGCTCCTTTCTTGGCATCACAAGTCTCCATTTCGGCTTTGTGTTTGTACAGTCGCTCAGGCAGAAACATGTTACGCATTTCTAAATTGACATATTTACCTAATTGTTTTTAGTAGTTGTTTTTTTCAGGCCAGCTGATTCGTACACTTTCCTGAGCATTTAATTTGATTTCTACATTAATTCCGTATCGGGGAGTAATTAGAATAGACGAAGAAAGAATAAGTAGGACTTAGGTTATGAAACAAAACTGCCACGTGAATTTATTGCCTGTGGTTCTTCTGGACCCAGTCATCTGCTACAACTTCTTTTAATAGCTCCTTCTGACTTTAATGTGATCAAAACAAATGTAGCGTTTTGTTCTTGAGTTACATTTGGATTCTGCTGCTTAGTTGTTGGCACAAAACCCATTGGAAGGGGGTGGGAGCGCTGACCCTGAAGTTTGGTATACCCAAACCCCCGGGGATGCGTTGCAGAGCCTGCCTAAAGCCCTCTGGCACACGGTTGTCTTCCCTTAGTCAGTTCACTAAGGGATGGTGCCGGCAGAAATCTTTAACAAAAATATTAATGACTTCTATGGGATTTTGCAAATGCATCAGTTTGCAGTACAATTTGAAAGGTAATGTGCAAGAAACACTAGCTAATATTTGGTAATATTTTTCTTGCTTTCCTAGGGCCACGAAACTAAAGCAATGGATTTTACCTTCCTTTCTTTCCTTGGTCTGTTTGAAAGGCTGACAAACCTACAACCCTCCTCAGTAACTTTTTAATCCTTTGGCCAGTTTCCATCAGGTTTGTCAGAGACAGAGATGTCTGCCGTCTCAGTTTCTTCCTGCTTTCATGGAAATCTGTGCCTGCAAAGATGGAAGGGAGCTAATAATAAACCCTCTGCCGTTATCTGCCCTTTCCCGAAGCTCCCAACCAGCAGAAGTGTGTGATGGAGCCAGCGGTCTTGGGGGCAGGTGGAGAGGTTCTGGCTGAAGGGGGGGGCAGGGTTGGGGTTTCTGGGGTACCCTGTGGGGCGGTGGGGTTCGGAGGCGCGGGCGCTGGGAGCCAGGAGCCGGCAGCAGGGGAGAGCCGGGTGAGAAGAGGTGATGGGGCTTCTGAGATTTGGGGAGGGGGGAGCTGGGAGGATTCCTTCCCCAGCAATTCCTGGTCTGTTGTGGCAGGAGGGTCCCGCTGCTGACCCTGGCAAGGAAACCTGGGTTTTGCCATGGTGCTGGGTAGGGAGCCGGGAGCCGCTTCGGGGCTTAGGGACGGAAAGCGATGGCAAACATCCATCACCACGTCCACGGAACCAACTGCTATAGGTGCGACTGGAAAGACATTATAAACGCCGTTGTTGATTCATTCAGCCAACAGAAGGTACCAGGAAATACAAATTGACTCTTAAAAGGTCTTTCCTGTTTCTCCAGGCTTTTCTTTTTTGAAACAAAAATCCTGTCAGCACACGCTCTTGTTTACACAAAGATATATACACATGCAATAGTCCTCTTTTATTCCATGTGCATTATCCTGTTGAGTAGTCACTTGCAGCTCTAGGTCCTGTATTTATCACTGTGACAGTAATTGAAACTTTAAAGCAGTTTTCCACAATGCTATTGGCAACCCCCACCTCCCCCCCAAAAAAACCTCAGTGCACATTTTGAGAGAAGACATAAAATTGCATTCTGTCTTCCAAGATACCTTGCAGTCAAGATATCAAGTGTCAAACACTCAACATCTTTCTGAAAATAATGTGGTTTTATTTTCTCTGAGGGATTATTCAGGAATTGCTAACTAGTATCAAGTTTATGGGTTAATCTCATAAAGAAGCCATGCAAGTCACTGGTGCTCAGCTTTTTCTTCGGAGAGAGAAAAAAAGGGGACATATTCCAGTGCATAGTTTTTAGATCAGTGATTTACATTATAACAAAGTGTGATTTAAGATTTTATGGTAAAACAAGATGAAATTAACATAAACTTTGGTGCAAAAATAGCAATATGTTCCAGTTGGAGCTTGCAGAAAAATGCTTAAAAGTATATAGCAAGTCAGGCTCTTGGAAGCTTCTCTCCCTCGCTCATCCCAGGTGCTGCCTTCTGGAACGAAACTAAGACCTGCTCTTCACTGCCTGGTAGCTGGGACGGCGCTTGTGAAGGTGCTCCCATGGCTACAAGAGAGAAAAGGGAGGATGCCAATAAGAAATCATCCCTTTTTTGAATTTCCTGAAATGTCCCTGTAATTCTCTTGACATGACAAACTGACGTGGCAACCCGTAGTGTTACTCTCCATGTCCTGATACTAGATGTTTCAGATATTGGAGTACTGCTACTCATTAGTGGGCATAATACTGCAACTAAGATTTACATCAAGGCTTTCATGTGCCATAAGCTGAGGTTTTACAGTATCCTAGTTGTTCTCACGTTTGTCCTTTCTCGCTTTTTGCCAAAGAAAAAAATACTCAAAATTACCCGAATATGTCAAAGGCTCGGTTTTAGGAGTACCATAGGTACTTCAGACAGCAGTGCTCAGTAATTTTCGGTGAGACAGGAGGTACCAGGGCACTGACTGGTGAGAGTTACAAAGGCGTTTGGGTGCCTACAGTCGCAGGTGGGAGCCTGCAAGGTCACTGGAGTAATTTAGGCACAGAAGTGGCACTGCCTTGTCAAGGGGCTGGTGGCTTCTCAAGTGAGTAGGTGTTAGGCAGCTCTCGTAGCTGGCAGCTCCTTACCAGGCACTTACATGCATCGTTTGTCAATCTGCCCCTCGGGCACCGGTGATGAATTGTTCCAAGTGCTGTATTAGTTTCGTGTTTGTTTTGTCATCCATGCAGGCACTGGCTTCTCTGATCTTGTTTGCAGGGTTACGTGTTGGAGGTGATTCGGTATCTGCCTTTAGTGTTAAACACCAAAAGCACCAGCCCTTCATGTTGCTAATACTAAAGAATTAAAAATAGTCGGCACAAAACAATGTTCATTTTGCAGTAGTTAAGCAGAGTTGATACAACGTGCTTGGGTTATGCAGTACTGCCGGTGAGCAAAGACTGCTGCTTGCTTCTGTCTCTGACCTGCGGCTCTCGAGATGGTGCACAGATGCCCCTTTATAGGCGAGAAGAATCTTTGCCCCATGCGTGTGCCCATATGTATTTCTTGCTCTTTCATATGGCAATGACTGTTTTGGTAGCTGTGATAGACCGGTGTGTTAAGTAACCGCATGTATTTTTTTGTATGTAAATGTATTGCTTGTATGCAAATACATGTATTTCTCCGTGTCCCTCCTTTTTCTCCTGTGTTTCTGTAAGGCCAGCATCTGTTTGTCTGAAGGTGATAGCGTTAAAGCTGTTGTTTTCATGAATATTTGATCTGATATAAGGTGCCCAGCTCTGTGATTTATATGTTAATGGATTAACAATCACTGCAATTTCATACTATATGAAAGAAATGGAAACTAGCTCTTTCCCTGTCTTTATTTCCTCCAAGTTGTATTCACTCATGATTTGCATTTGACTTCAGAGCCACCCACGCTGCTTCACACAGGTTGGTTTTACCGAGGTTGCTGCTGTAACCGCGGATGACTACGCAGCAGCTCTGCATAGGGCAGTGTTTCCTCCTGGCTCTCTGTGCGTGGACGTACGTTGGCTTTTCACCCGGCAATGAGAAGCAAGGCTGTTCTCCCAGGTTGGCCGGTGGGTGCCAAAAGGGTTACACCTCTGCAAGACACCGGCTCGGGATATTAAATTGAACCATCTGTCGCATTCTTCGTGTTAGTGTGTTTAACCTCATACCGCTCCTTTGCTTTTCCAGACTTTGTCTTCCTTCCAGACTACCCTTTATTTCCTCCACGCACAACTGCGCTGGGCATGTGCCCAGCACGAACCGGGCAGAATACCTGAAATAATCACGCCGCTTTGCCCTTTGACAAAATCACTTGGCAAAACTGGAAAGACCTGAGAAAGCCCTGCAGCCTGAGCGGCAGCTCCCTGCCCGGGGGCTGCAGCAGGCGTTGCGTGCGGCCGCTCACCTGCAGCCGGAGCCGGTCTTGCTCTGAGGATGGGCTGCTCCTGCCTATGGAATAAGTAGCATCCTACTGCCGATGCTGCAGTATTTCGTACCAGAGGTGTCACGCACACTTCGCGCGTGTGCTTGAACCCGTGCATTGCCACAGAAGGGATGTGTGCATTTACCCGGTAGTTCCCTGTGCCTCCTAATACCTCTTTCCTTGGTGCTCAGTCGTGGAATTAATGTGAGAGGAACGTGGGAGCAGTGACACGTTTGCTAGGGGAGATGGAGGAACACTTCTGTTTATCCCGTCTGCTCAGCTCCCTGTATGTCTCCATCACCGTCATCGTCCTTGGGTCATGGCCTTTGCTTCATGAGGAAGAAACATATTAAAATTGTTCAGCCTGAAAAAAGGTGAGCAAAGGGAGGTTTTTGAAACAATGAATTGCCGTTCATGGAAGTGATCATGGTAGTCAATAGAGAATCATTACGGACGATATTAATTTATTTGTATTTTTTTATGATCTATCGCTCTAAACCCAGGCTTCTCACCTCTAACTGCAGCACAAGTACCAGACTAAAAGGTTTTCCTTCCTTCCCCAGCAGCTCATAAAGCTTCTGTGTCCTGTTCAGTCTGCTGCTGGTGGTGCAAAGCCTTCTTCACTGCTTTGAGTGTAATCTGGAGTATTCCTCTTCCGCTCAAATTCCCGGATGACTCTATGAGTATTTTGTGCCATCCAGCTAACATATTTCCTGAATCAGGTGTTTAGGAATAAAATGTGAACATCTTAGTTCTGGCACCACAAAACTGATTTTTGCTTCCTTTCCCCAGTGATGCTTTCTTTGGGGATGACAGCTTTTGCAAGTGAGAAAATGTCCATCTTCCGCTTTTCCTAGCTGAAAGTACAGCCAATTTATTTTAGGGAACTGCATGGGACATTTTTTAATTAATCTTTTCCATAAATGTTGAAATTGCATTACATGATTGAGATCATGGGAACTAAACTCAGTGGCTTTGGGTTGTTTTCCAGTTATCATTGTGCAAACATGAAGGGGAGATAGTATCGGAAGGAAGGTTCTCTAAAAATGCCTTCTCTTCTGCCAACCTAATATTTTTTTAATCAAACCTCTTTGAATTTATTCAGTAAACTCTATCTTTTGGGCAGTCCTAATTCTTGGGAGACTCCTGAATTCTGAACAGATACTGTAAAACATGACATGAAGGTAGGCTGCTTTCTCCCTCAGGAAACATATTCAATTCTGCTGGATTAGGGCTTGCAGAGCTTTTAAACCGTATGAGCATAGTTTAAATCTTGATAGTGAACAAAATATATTGAGCAGTGTCTGTCAGTCAGCAGTGAAATGGAGTCAGCATTTTATTACTTTTAGCACTGAAAGTAATTCAGTGAAATTAACTGAAAAAACAATTATATCAAATTGTTGTGGCAGATATTTGGACTATAAGTGCAGTATAATAAACTCATATTCATATCAAAATGGAAAATAATGTGTAGTGTAGCACTAATCATTAAATTTTTTGCATCTTTAATGAGTTCATTTCTAAATACAGCTGTGAAATCTCTTGCTGATTTCGTTGCAGTGTTGATTTTTCTCACCTTCAGCGTACTCGCTGTGTTATTAGTGTCATTTATGATATGAGTAGTTTCCATTAATGCCTCAAGGTCTACATTGATAGTGTTACTATTTTTAATGGTTTATCGCATTAGGAGATCTGAACTTGATACACACCTGGTAATTTTTTGTCTTAACATCTGATACCTGTTTGTCGTGGTTTAACCCCAGCCAGGAACTGAGCCCCACGCAGCCGCTCACTCACTCCCCTCCCACCCAGTGGGATGGGGGAGAGAATCAGGGAGAAAAAAGTAAAACATGTGGGTTGAGATAAGAGAAGTTTAATAGGACAGAAAGGAAGAAAATAATAATAATGATAATAATAAAAATAAAATTACAATAATAATAATAAAAGAATTGGAATATACAGAACAAGTGATGCACAGTGCAGTTGCTCACCACTCGCCGACCGATGCCCAGTTAGTTCCTGAGCAGTGAGACCTGCACTCCCCAGGCCAGGTCCCCCCAGTTTCTGTACTAGACGTGACATCCCATGGTATGGAATACCCCGTTGGCCAGTTTGGGTCAGCCGTCCTGGCTGTGTCCTGTGCCAGCTTCTTGTGCCCCTCCAGCCTTCTCGCTGGCTGGGCTTGGGAAGCTGAAAAATCCTTGACTTACTTAGTGTAAACACTGTTTGGCAACAACTGAAAACATCAGCGTGTTACGAACGTTCTTCTCATCCTGCGTCCAAAACACAGCACTATACCAGTTCCTAGAAAGGAAATTAACTCCATCCCAGCCGAAACCAGGACACTGTTTTTGCGCTGGCTTCTTGGAGCCTGTCAGGCAGCTCATTTCTCGTGGCGGCATCTGGATGGGCTCAGCGGCTGGAGCGAGTAGGGGGGTGAGTTTCTGTGTCGCACGCAGAATTCATTTGGTATTAATTTACTGAATACTGCTAAATATTGCTGATCAAGATAGGAGAAGCCGCCAGGTTACTGTTTTTATTGAATTGCTGTTGACAGCTCTCCAGTTTGGTCCTAGCACTACAATGATACATCACGATTTACTAACTATGGTCTTCTTTACATATTTTGCAGAATTCCATTACAGAAATGAAATAGGTGAACTATTATTAAACCATGTAAGTTGATAATTAAATGGTGAGGTGACTGGATTTTAAGTTGCAAATGTAACCAGTACAATTTACAGCTACTAAAATGCACTAATTATAGCCAAGATAAGGAGTTTTTAATAGTTGCTTGGATAACTAATTTTTTTTCTTGTTTGCATAGTATTACCAGACAGCATTGCAAATTGTGGAGTAAAATCATTCAACTAGATCTGTCTTAAAGCTTTTCATTTCTTGTCTCCTAGAAATTACTATTTTATTTAATGTGAAATTAGGGGTGGTTTTGATATGTTATGTGTGGAAGTAAATAAGGATCATTCTATAGTTAGTAGTTTAAAATAGGTTCATTTGTTTAGTAGGTTTCTTATTATGTGTATTTCCTGTGAAATTTATAGAGGCCTGACCAGTAGGGTTGTAAGATGTGATGTGTTAATACATTACAACTGTACTATTAATTTTCACCCTTGTATGATGTATGATTCACCTGTCCCTTTATGGTTATATATTTGGAAAGAACAAATGTACCTTAATGTACAATATTCACACTTGAGAACCATTTGGTGGCGGGGGGAAGCTGTTGTTGCTGTCGTTTTATTAGTGTGTAACCAGAGTAATGGCACTGACATAGCAATGACGTTGCAAAGAGGGTGCAGAAGTCTGGAAATAGCTAGGCTAATGTTTTTGAATGCTTACAGAATAGTCTTTAATTTCCGAGTCTCTTTTCTTATTTTTAAGCCCCTGAAAGCTTTTATCTATTTTGGTACAGAATGGATCAAGCACTAGGTATGAACCAGGGTTGTGAAATGAGGGTTGTTAACTGTGAGACCACTGCCCCGGTTGTAGGATTTGGAAGATGTTTTCTGCTGTGGACAACAAGCTGCAGAAAGGGAAAGGTCTCTCGGGACAAGGCAGCCGAGATAGGCTTTGTGCTTTTGAATGTAAAGAGTGAACACAAGAGAGTTCGTAATGCAAATAATTTAAATCAGATTTGAGTCTTCCCTTTTTCTGAGCATCTAGCTTGAGAAATCTAAGGCCCAATTTTGTGTTGAGAAGAGGGAGTTTTGACAATGCTGCCAAATTCTAACAGGTCTTTAGAATGAGTGAACTGTCATTTTTCAGAGGCTTGTAATGAGTAGATTTGGCTGGATAGAGATAAGGACAGTAAACGACACATTTCTTACAGTAAGATAGCTCCATTTCTGTATTTCACACCCCTGCTCAAAAGCATCTGTATGCTTGTATTTCTCAAAGAAAGAGCTGCAGTAATTTTTGAGAGGACAATATAGCAAATTTCCTCCCTAATTTTGTTTTCTTAAAAACCCCTAATCTATTGAAAACCCACATCCCTTATCTCCAAGTTTGATTTAAGAATCATCAATGTATAAAACATCCTCTTGAATATTCCAGCTTAGCAAACATACAAGGAAGTGAAAATAGGGCGTTATGGAGAGAATCGAGCAACCTCAGCTGCAGGATTCCCCACCAGTGACGCTCTGGTATGGCACTGCCCGTCACATTGACTGGGTCAAGGTCAAAGGCGTAGACGAGATCCGGGAGTTGAACTCGCGTGTCCTGCCTCCCAGTCTAGTACATCGGTGCTGGGGTATTTCTTGCCTTTCCTTCATTTTAAGTCTTCAGTTGTTTATGATTCATGATGCTTTATAAAAAGGGCTTCACAGTGTTAGCTCTCCTTTTAGAGGGAAATTTTCATTCCCCTCTGAATGAGCGGCCAAGGAGGTTACCTGGCAGGATGTAGTGTTGCAGAAATATTTCAGTCTTGAAATGGTAATGCATATTTACAGCTATTTCTACGGAGCTCTTTAGTATTGTTAAAATGAACAACTCTAATTACAGAATATCTGTGATGACTCAGCCATGGGTGCAATAAACAGAGGCGCAGAAACAGTGTCCTTCCCTGCTTGGAAGCCGCTCCTCCTGTGGTTTTGTGGCAGGAGTGACTCGAGTTAGCACCACAAGTGCGCTGTGATTTTGGCTGCCCCTGACCTGTCGAACTTCCTGGTGCATCAAAAGCTCACATCAGCTGTTTTTGAAACTCTATTAATATGCATCAAAAATTAAGTAGTATTTAGCTTTATGTCTGTTTTGAAAATGTCTAGTTTGTAGTGAACAGTTCTACAGTGTCACTTTGCTACGCTCAGATTAGATTGTTTTGGTTCGTTATTGAAACAAAAATCTGAATATCACCTGCAGTACTTGCAGCAGTAGCACTAATGCTGATCAGGGCGTCTCTTCAACTGCAGAATAGGCTGTGGAGAAGCATGCAATTTGCAGACATTACGTAGTACCTATTCCAGTTAGTTCTGAGGTTTGGAGCGAGCGGTAGATGAATACCGCTCTTGACCTGGATTTCTGGGATAATGAACCCCAGGAGAATAGGCCTGTAGAATTTTAGAAGGGTGGATTGGTGGGTTTACAGAAACTAAACTTCTTTTAAAAACCTCTACAGCTCAGCAGAGAGCGCTCTGTGGATTTCTATAGGGTCATTTGAGAGTTCTACAGCAAACAGATCATTCTCTATTGAGTTTCTTAGTATCTTACCACAAAAGGATAGTTTACAACCTCAGCTTATTCATTATGCCAAAGTAGCATTCTCTTTGGCAGAAAAAACCTTTTTTCCTGTAAGGGTGGTCAAATGCTCCAGCTTTTCCCGTGGAAGCTATGGAGTCTCCATCCTTGAGATGTTTAAAACCTGACTGGACATGGCCCTGAGCAACCTGCTCTGGCTGACCCTGCTTTAATGGGCAGTGCTGGACTCAGTGACCTCCAGAGGTGCCTGCCAGCCTCATCCATTCTGTATGACTTTCTCTAAGGTGTTCCTCTTCCAGTTACCCCAGAGGCACACAACTGGAATCATAGTAAAAGAATAAAGTGCCAGGGTCTGTTCTATAGGATCTGCAGAGACCTGTAGTTACTCTCAGACCCAAATGCCTTCCTTCATATATGTCTATCAGGACTGATGTGGTCCACGACCTTATTCTCCTGAACAACAATCCCCTCTCTCAAGGACTCCAAATAATGAATATTAATACTTATATAGCGATTAAATATAATCTGTGGAGTCATTGCATTGATGTACGGTTCCATGCCTTGTTCATGCAGAACCAAGGACCGCCTGTTCCCCTTACCAGCCTACTCCTGCAAGGCGCTCCATCGTGCCGAGCAGGATCCCAGCATACCATGCTCCAGCGCGCGAGACCCACGCGTGGAAGGTGACCCGTTGCTCGTAGATCTCATAGACGTGATCCGGCGCAGCATCAGTGTTCTGCTTATTCACCAGCAGGTAGAGACGAGTGTCCCCTGCATCGTAATTCCTATATGTACAGTGGCACAGTTAATACTGTGTCTCTGTGACTTCAGAGGAGCCCTTCACCGTGCTAATAATGACCTTTTGACACTTCTTTTTTTTTAAAAAGCGCTAAACTGAATTTGAAGAGCTGTACTCTTTCCTATTTCATTCCTATTGCCAGGGATAACAAACCTGCAGTATGACTCTGTGCTGCAACATTGCACAGAGTCTGAGGCAACGATTTACAAAACCCTTTCAGGAAGGAGAAACTTTATCACACAATCAGCGCTGATCTCAGCCATGAACACTGTTGTGGTTTAACCCCAGCCAGTAACTAAGCACCACGCAACTGCTAACTCGCCTCACCCAGTGGGGTAGGGGAGAGAATCGGAAGGGTAAAAGTGAGAAAACTCCTGGGCTGAGATAAAGACAGTTTAACAGGTAAAGCAAAAGCCGCACACACAAGCAAAGCAAACCAAGGAATCCATTCCCCACTTCCCATGGGCAGGCCGGTGTTCAGCCGTCTCCAGGACAGCCGGGCTCCATCCCGCCTGAGGGGACTTGGGAAGACAAACGCCATCACTCCCAACGTCCCCCCCTCCCTCCTTCTTCCCCAGCTTTATATATTGGGCAGGACGTCCGATGGTCTGGAATACCCCTTGGTCAGTCGGGGTCAGCTGTCCCAGCTGTGTCCCCCCACAACTCCTTGTGCCCCCCCGGCCTCCTCGCTGGTGGGGTGGGCTGAGAGGCAGAAAAGGCCTCGGCTCTGCGCAAGCCCTGCTCAGCAGTAACGAAAACATCCCTGGGTTACCAACACTGTTTTCAGCACAGATCCAAAACATAGCCCCATACTAGCTACTATGAAGAAAGTTAACTTTATCCCAGCCAAAACCAGCACAATATTGAAGTTCCCCTTCTAGCCACTCAATAGCATTAAGTCTTTAGGTTTTCTTATACAGGAGTCTAGCAGTAAGATCCCACCTTTAATATGCTGTGTCTTTTTTTAAGTGAGAAATCTAAAGAAGGAAACTCTACTACTTCCTTTGGCACTAGAACCAAAGGTATGTATAGTGTTCCCTCAAGAGATTCCACAGCAGATTTTTATAAATATGTTTTTCCAGACAACATATATGGAGTCTTATTGATGGCACAATAACTGTAGCAAATGTATGTTGTCAGTCTTTAACTTTCTTTCCTGGCCTTAGGCTTCACTCTCCTGTCCATTAACTTTGGTAGTTTGTTACAGAAATATGAGAAACCTTTGTGGTATACTTTAGCTCGATGATGTTCCTGGCTTGTAGAGACATCTTCCACCATGACAGATTGACCAGATGCTTGATTTCTGGGAGCAACCAATAGCCTTTATGGAGTGAGAGATGACAGCTTAACTAGAAGTTTTAAACTGGTAGTCAAAAGTGATAATATGTTTACATACACAGACAGACACCCCTCCACACACATACACATATACATATATATAAATAAAATCAAGTAAGACAAATTGGTCAGAGTAAGAGAATCACTAGAGGGAATATTTTTTCAAGAATAGTTTGCTTGGGATTTTTTTTTTACAATTAAAAGCTATAATTCAATATTTACTTAAGCATAAGATGAATTACACAAATGGAATTGTTTAGATAACCAGTAAACAGCCATTATAATATGCTGTTAAACAGACATGACTAAACCCTTCATATATAGCCTCCAATTTTTCATTAAGGAGAACTGATTTTATGATGTGATAGTATCTATTACGTTCCATATATGTATATAATGCCCTATTTATTAGCCTTTTATTACAGTTTCTCTTGAACAACTGTGTTTTATATCGTACTTTTGTTTAAGGCAGCAAAGAGATGATACTGTATTAGTTGGTTAGGTGTTAGTACTGTATTTTGGGGGGACATAGTCTCTGATGCCTTACCCAGAATCCACTTAAATTTAACGGGAGAGATACAGCTTCCTTCATAGATGTCTGCATTAGGCCCTCAGGCTATAAAATGTCTGGATATGAAAAGGTATCTTTCTGTATAATTTTTATGATATCTACAGCAATGGGAATATAATAATGGTAAAGAAGTCAGCAATTCTGTAATAAAAAAAAAGAATAATGCTATTTTCTAGATTGGAAAAATACTTCCCAAATGTGGCTTATAATTGTATTTTGAATAAAAGAACATGGAAACAGTAAGGTATAGCCAAAACAATGTAAATTAAATGTGAAAAGTACAGCTCTGTAAATCAGTAGCTGAACTTGTCCTAACACCACCCCAAAAATATCCTGGAAGACAAATCCAGGATAAATTCTGAGACATCCTTATGTGTAGAAAGAACCAGGAGTTGTAAGAAGGTTTTGTCTATACCTTTAACATAACAACAGATAAGGTTCTTGGCCTGTAGCACCTTTGTCTTAGTTCCTTTATTTGCACTAAGCAGGAGTGTTAAAATGAAAAATTCTTCAAGAAATGAAAAACATTGAGATCTGTATCCTCACTAACTTGTAGACTGCAGTAAGAATCTGTTAAAATAATTTATAATTACATCTCTGACCCCTATATAAAAAAAAAACCAAACCAAAATTGAATGCTAGCTGTGCAGACTGGAGAAATTCGTCCCGATCCAGAATGAGACAGTCTTCCAACCATTATAATTCTAGATCCAGTGTATATAAGTTCAAGAGGAAAATTTGAGAGGAATGGGAAAGATAAATATAGAGCACTGGTGACTAAGAGGCATTCTCTCTCTTCTCTCTGCCAAGTGAGAGAACCTATCAATCTATCAATTGAATTTTGGGCTGGGAGCCAAAAAGCCAAAGAGTCTTAACCTTTCACCCAGTCTCTATATGTTTTTACCGTACTGCATTGTTGTTGCAGTCTTTTCAGAGCTTATCTTATTTATGCCATTTGGCATTTACACCTGTTTAATTCCCCAAATAATTTCAGGTTTACTTGAGTGTAAATAAAGGAAGAATTCATATGAAATGACATGAACGAGTATTAATTATTTCTTTTAAACTGTACCAACACCAAATTTTTGATTTCTTGAAACAATTTTCATTGCTTCTGGACTGCTGAAGTATAATCATAGGAATTTTTCCTTAATTTTTAGTATTGATTCTCTGTTTTGTTAGACTAATATTAGCAGTTTTAATTGCTAATCATTTGCATATTTTCAATTACTTCCCAAAGTAAAATGTAACTTCATTTTTTAAAAGGAAATATATGATTTTTGTGAAGTAAATGCTAGATTTCAGACTTCTATCACTCAAAACATAGTGAAAAACATTGATCATTCATTGATGAACTTAAATTTTTGTTTGTGTTTTGTGAAAAGCATATAAAAGTCTTTTCACAATCTGGGGACTGCCTTTAGTTTACATGGACACTAACATCATGACCTATTTTCCTGAAGAGTTCACAGAAAAGTTCAGGGCAAGGGGATGAAATATGTTGACTGGCAGAGAAGATGGGATGTTTGTAGTTTTAATAAAATTTAAAATTAAGCCATACTTTAAATAATATGTCAGACTAGTGTTAGTGAGTTTAAAATCTAATGACAACTGCTGTCGTTATTAGTTAAATATAGCCATTGTGCCTGTGGCAATAAATGATGACACTTCAGAACATGTAGAAACAAAAAACTCTCAAGTATTTAAAGAAAAGGGAGTGACTGTAAACTTAGTTAAACACAGGAATGTGATCTGGGCATAATATGTTTCCCAAATACAGAGACATCAGTAACTTGAACAGAGGACATAACTGAATGCAACATTATGTGCTGTTACTACTAGAGTGTTTAAATTTAAGGAAGCCTAGGCCTTTCTTCCTATTTCATAAGTCTATATCAGGGAATTTCATGTTTATTATATTAACACTTAACTGTATTTATATATAACACATATTTCAGATTCATGTCTCTCTTACTGTTCTGTACCCTTTAAAATGTATCACTCCATTTTCAGAATTTTAAAAAGTGGGAACTGAGAAAATTATGTCCCGTTTTTAATAGATTAAAATATTTTTTTTCCAGAGAGTAAGTTTTGGATTCATGAGGTTATGAAGGTTGTTTGAGGCATTGGTTGGTACTTATTTCTATCAAGACAAGGAAAGGGAGAGAAAAAGCAAGATGTGTCCAAGTACATATGAAAAATATAGTATGTAGCATACAATATCAATATATTTGTAATACCATATGCTAGTCCCTTTAAACCTATAAGTTTAATCCTTTTTATTATCATTTGAAGAAAGTTTCTTACAACTCAGTAAATGTTGTTTCAACAATGGCAATGTAAAGCAATTGTAAATGAAGGGGATAGGTGTTGGCAGAATAACAAATCTGAATTTTGAGTCAGTTCAATGTAACAGGAAATGCGTGTAACATACAAACCTGGGCTCAGATCATAAACAGTATAGTCAGTACTTAGATAGGGAATGTCAAATGAAAATTTTAGTGCTCTGTGAGTTTATATTTGTTGTTCTGCAAGTGACATTCTTAATTCTTAATAGTGAACCTCTATGTCATCATAACATTAAGAATTCTTTTGCTGGAGGAAGGTATTCCTTGCATATGAATTTGAACTCTAATTCCACTATCTTGAGATGATTAAAGATTTACAGCCACTTTAACTAGCAGTAGCAGTGTTACTTTGTGTTTTAGGGAGGTTACTTCCATTTAGGTAATATACTCTGCTTATCCACAGTTCTCAGTCTAATGTCAATTTGCTGAGTTAATCTTCACTTTCTGTACTGAATTATTGACTAGTGTTCCTGATCTTTTAAAAATAATTTCAACAGCTAACGTTAAGCATAATCCTAAGCATATAATTTAATTTTTGAAAATTATGGTAAATTCTGGCATAAAAATTTATGTAAATGATGTGTATAAAAACGTAGGTTAAGATTTGCAAATTTGCAGTATCAAGCACTTAGTCTTAACTTAGTGGTTAACAAATTAAGGTACATGATGGTTGGCAGTAGCTTGTACAACTGTCTGCTACACAGTGGCAGATTACTGAGAATCACAGAATAATTTGCCTTGGAAAGGACCTCTGCAGGTCATCTAGTCCAATCTCCTCAAATAGGGCTAACTTCAAAGGTAGGACAAGTTGCTTGGGGCATTATCCAGTCAAGTTTTGAAAATTTCTGAGGATGGAAATTCCCCAGCCTCTCTGGGCAAGCCATTCCACTGCTTAATTACTGTCAGTTTTTTCCCCTTACATTTAGTTGAATTTTCCCATGCTGCAGCTGTGATTATTTCCTCATGTCCTTTTACTGTCCTCCTTTGAGAAGCCTCTTTCTCTGTCTTTCCTATAGCCGTTCTTTAGGTAGTTGAAGCTTGTGGTCAGACCTCCTCTCCGCTGCCTGCTCTCCAGGATCTTTTAACTTTGCTGCATTTTATTCCCAACTCTGAAAGTGAGTCAAATCCACTTGTTGTGTTGTAGTAATAGTAGTAGGTCCTTGTAGATGATCTAAGTATTTAAGCAATGCAAGAAGGACTTACATGTCAAACAGCTTGTCTGTTTTTTCTTATTGTCATTGTTAGTTTAGTAGAATGTATCCTCTCTCCCTACAAACCTTGGCAATCTTCTACATTCCATTGTCCATATTTGCTCTGTTTCTGTCACATATCCTAGGCACCTAAAGACCTCAAAATATTTTTGGTAGGGTTAGAAACTTCCTTCCAGTCTCCCGTCAATCACTTCTGTTGTGTGTAACAACATTTTCAGTTATAGCACCAGTGTGAAGTATAGGGTAGGTTCAAGAGAAGCAGCATTTACAACAGACGCTTAAATCCTGAAGGAAGGAATGAAGCTGAAATCTCATCTGCTGCCTCTGCTTAAACCCCTTGTTGAGACGTCGTGTAAGACTGGGATTATAAAATCCTTACCCTAGTTCCAAATAAGTGCTTTTGTTATCAATGGTCTGTAAAGCCAGTTTCCAATGGCTATTCCTTCTTTCTTCCCCCAGGAATTTTGCACTAGTGCTGCATAGTCCAATAACAACAAGAGAGAGATCTCAATCCAGCCTGTATACTGGAAATTATGAGCACTCTCCTGGGAACTGTGAAATACGGAACTGAGTCTGTCAGATTGAGAAGATTATAGAATCTGACCTCCCTCTGCCCAGGAAATACAAACACTTGGCCACATCTATAAATGAGACTTTACTACCATTCTTCAGGTCATTTTTTTATTTAAATGCTCACGTCTGGTTTACTTTGTGATAAACTCAGTGCTACCAGTGTTCGTCTCTGCACTTACTGTATCTGAAGTATCCCCTCAACAAGGGGATTTTGCTCTGGAGATCCCTGGTTTGTGAGCCCCAAAAGACTGGTAGCTGCCAAACTTCTCAAATCACATTGGCTTGTGGTCGCTTAAGGATGCACAGCAGCATCTATGTACAGACAATTTCAGGCGGCAAGAGTAATTTATTGTTGAAAATAAGGGAACACAAAGACACTCAAGTGCCTGATTTTATGTCTACGCTGCTCTGAAGTGGCAGAAGTATACTCATTACTGTGCAGTGCTTGCCCTCCATGGACATAACAAACTCATTGACATCTTGTTCAGTCAAGGCTGGGAATAAATTGTCACGCTTAGCATCTTTGGCCATGCACGTTCCCAGAGGCTTATTCCTATTGTGCTTGAAGCTTCCTTGCAGGCTTCTACCATAGAACACAGACAAGCTCGACCTTCAGAGCAATTCTCCAGCCAGCCTTAAGGGTCCTGTGGATGTAACCTTAAGGGGTGGGCAAAATTTTTCTTTATCACATTCTTTGGCTTAGGCAGCTATAATCTTCCTGAATTCACCTTTAGGCATCTACTTGCTCTTATCATTCAATGCCAAGCAATCTCTTAAGTTTCACCTTATGTCATCTTTCATTATAATCTAAATCAGCTGCCACTTCTTTTCCAAGTACCACTGTGCTCCTGAGGAAACCAAACTACGTTTACTTAGTGTAGCGTACCTAAACTGAGAAACATTTTTGCTGTTGTGCAACAGCCAACTTGTAATACTTGGTTATATGGGAAATAGCACATAATACATGTCCAATAACTATAGGAATGAATACCCTACCAAACTAAATCGTGGCACAGACTTGGACTAGATTTGTCAATGCATGTTAGAGCCCTTTCTTCCAAGGCTGAACTACCTTTTGCAGCTTCTCTGAAAACATACCATTTTCAAAAATTTCCAAATGATAGTCAGTCCATATTTTTACTGACTGGTGTTGCTTAATTGAGATTTTGAGATCTGTTTTCCAATGTTAGTAGAGATCATTTTCAACCAGTAGTTAAACTGGTCTTGCAACAACCTCTATTACAAGATAACTGTTTTCTTGTGATCAGAGGTGGAATTCATGGATAAGTCACATGAAGGTGTGATTCAAGATAAGCTGATCATATGGATTCTGAGACGCATCTTCGTTGTCACTACAGTCTCATACAACTTGGAACCTGTATTGATAGAGGGACCAAGAGATAGTCAAGCCATCCTATATGCTGAGTGGACAGGGTGTCTTACACAGTCAGACAAAATAATCTTTTCACACAAATGGGCATTATTAACATAAAAAATAATGTCCATAAGAAAAATGTCTTCGTAAATGGTTGTTCATTAAGTAAAAAGTAACTTTTCTGTATGGATAAGTGGTTGATATTCGAGCATGTACTTTTAGAGATGAGATTATTTCAAGCTCTTCTGTGAGATTGTGTACAACTTTTCAGGGGTCCCATTTCTAAAATGGATTTAGTAAAACTTCCATGCTTTCTAAATGAATAACAAATCAACAGTAATAAACCTTTCCCAGTTGTTTAGTAATAAAGACTGTGAAATACACAGAATTGTTAATGCCATTCAGTGAAGTCTCCCTGCGTTTCCCAATCTAGCATTGTTACTTTTTCTTACCTGTAGCAGGTAAGAACTAATGCTCTTCACCCATCTGTATCCTACTGGCGTTCTAGTTTTAAATATAATATGTAAAAGGCTATTTTGAGCCTAAGAGTCTACTCAGTACAACTGGTGTTAGCAAAGTCCTTTGATACTGGAACCTGGTCAGTGGCAATGGGAATGTTTAGAGTTTTAACAGCAGGTTTCTAACAAGTTCATACCAAGTGCTCATGCCAGTTGGTTTTCACAGCAACCACAGAATACCTTCCTGACAACTGCAAGTGCACATTTGTGCTGTTTCAAAAGTAAAGATAGGGCAAAATTCATAAATCTACAAGTAACAGGAAGAGCTCTGGAGATGGGAACAGGAAAATGAAGTTACATCTGTGTTAACAAGTTGTACAGCACCAGAAAAACTGATCTGTGGAATGAAGCAGTTAGCACAAAGGAACTTAATGTCCACACTATATGCGTTTTAAGAGATTTTACTCTGGGCTAGTTCTAGTCTGTGCAGTGGACCTATAGAAGGGCTTTAGGTACACCTCTGGAGTGCATCCATTGGTTTAGTTTCATCCAAAGGATATCAGTTTGCATGCTTTGAAACTGCTCTGTGATATGAATCAAAGGACATTAAGTGGAAGCTATAAGTTCCTCACTTGAAAATCACAGTCTTTCTTTGAACTAGAATGTTAATAAAGATGCATCCTTGTGGAAGAAAACAAACCACAGTTTTTCAAATGTAAATTTGAAATTCACTTACTTTTGAGAAGTAACTGTGGTTACAAAAAATGACACATACTAGATTAGTAGATTTATAAATCCACATTCTTAATCCTGGTAAATTACTGTAGCTGTACTGAATTCAGTAAGGTTAGCTAATTTACATTCACTGAGGATCTAATCCATGGACTTCAGAATCCAGTGTGAAGTTCCATAGGTTGACAGTTACTAAAGATACTTAGTTGGGAAACTAAAGCATGGTTTAATAAGAGTTTTATTTCAAATTGATTGCCAATATCAATGTTGATGAGAAGATACATTATCTTTTGTCTTAGACCTTTAAACTGCTATGAAAAGCTCAGCCATTTACACTTAGTGGGTTTAGAGACATATTTATTAACATAATCACCACATGCTTTATATTTTATAATAAAGTAGCCTCATGATATAAAGATTTGTGAATTGAAACCAATTTTTCAAAAGAATTGTCATGCATCTAACGTAATCCAGCAGTAATAATAGCAGTATGAGGCTTACATTTTTGAAATTAGATGTATAGACACATTCCATTAACATTAAGGCAGTTACAAGGCTAAGGATCAAATTTTTCCTGAGTTAATCCTCTAACTCCCACTGAGTTTAGTGATCTTAGATTACTAAATAATTTTTAAAGGCCTTCAGCTCCTAAGTTTTTAAATATATCCAACTCAGACTGAATTGTTATCAGTACAATGAGTATGTTTATTGTCATACTTTTGATCTGTAGCTAGATAGCTACTGATTATATTTCTGCATGCAATGTACAACAATCTTTGAAGATTTAATTGTAAGTGCATTTTGTGCAGAGGCAGTACAGCATTTAGAGGTCATTTTCTAGTGTTTGGAAAAAGAAGAAAACAGTTGAAGTGAAAGAAAAATGTCATTTATGTGATGCAGGGTCAGATATGGAACTCAAACAATGTACAAAAGATTCAGGTTTAATTTTCCTGAAGCAGGAGAAATGAGAGGCATTTCATTTTTGTAGGTGAGAAGTGAAATGTTCCTCTCTGCTCACTGATAGAGGCATGCTAAGGTGAATTTTAATTATGACTAAATTGTGGTATTACTCTTTCATACCCTGAACATCTGTTCCCTTCAGGAATGATGATTTATGCAGGCTATCACTGCAGACAGCTTGCTACAGCTTATGTCACGGTTAGTAGGAAGCTGGTGGTAGTATTTCAGAAAATACCAGCATCTAAGTGGAGACAGGCCAGTGTGTGTATTTTTAAGGTAATAGGGAAAGGGGAACATGATGTGTCCGTTTTTAATTTTGAAGCCAAATATTGACTTTACTTTTTTTTTCTTTTTTCTTTCAGACCATCTGTCATTAATGAAGTATCTTGAACAGTGAATGGCCTGGTTCTTCATAATGGTGTCAAGCAAAAGAAAACCAAGCCTGTCATTTCCAACTGCATGTAGAAAATTATTGAGGACACCTCTGGCAGAATTTTAGTGTTTAAGAACTGCACAGGGCAGGATAACTATGAGCCTATTGGATCACAAAATCAAATTGAAAAGGTAACCTTTGTTTATTAGCATGTTTGAATGAATGCATCTCCAAAGTACCTTCATTGTTACTGCAGTTTTATTGCTTTTGTATAACTATAGATTATTCTTTAAAAAAAAAAAGCCAAAAAAATCCCTTAAATTACAAAGCCTTGGAATTCAACAAAAGGCGATTATATGTCTGTTCAGGTTAGATAAAGGGAATTTTACTTCTGTGCTCCCTTTTTCCCCGAAATTCCCCCTGCTTTTTAATCTGCCTGTCTTTACCTGGTAGTCACCTTGCTTCTGATTATGCCTATTTCTTCTCCTACTTTTGTGTGTGCTATCTAACAGTATGTTGTGTGAGGATTTATTACCAAGGAACATTACTTCTAAGATTATTTGACACATGGGCTATATATTTTATATGTTATATATGTTTGAAAATACAGTCAATTTTGATTAGGTTAGATATTTATTTATAAATATTCAGTAGTTAAAATGTTTGTCTTAAAGGTACGACACTATAACCATATAACAACATATTTTAAAGTTACGCTATATACAAGAATCTTTTTTTCTTGTAAAAGGCATTTTATTACTTTCTTGACAATTCAGTAGATTTAAGAAGTATTGATATGCTGTCTTTGTTTTTAGGTAAGTCTAGAAGGTTATATGTATCTGTCCCAAACCAAGTATGGCACATATACTTTATATCCCCTCATTTCTATTATTAGTCTGTGATATATTTGAATGAGTTTCTAAAAATGGATTTTAAATACTTTTCAAACCTAGGGCTGATTCACAACATGGAATACTTTGCAAAAATTTTCCCTATATGTAAGGGATTTTGAATGCCTGGAATGTTAGCGTTCAGCCCTCTCTGAATTGTGAATCCATTTTTTTTTAAGTCTGTCAGACAATATGATCATTGTAGGTCCCTTCCAACCGAAATATTCTATTCTATTGTAATTATAATTTTCACCCACTAAAATAATACCCAGGAAAACTGTATCTGGCTCAGTTAACGAAAGGTCATATGTCTGTCAGTTTTCTAATTCTGCAATAAATGTTCTCAGAACCTGTCGTCTAACTAGGACATTCATGATGCTTTCAGTATGATGAGGATAATCAAAACACACAGATCAAGCTTGTCTGTACATCGGAGCAAAAAAGTTCAGCAATAATTTTTGAACATCACAGAGATTCAGTAGTTTGATATAGTATTAATCAATCTTTGGGTTTTTTTTTTCCACAAGGATGTCTTGACCTAGAACATTAATTATTAAACTCATACCCATGAGGCCTTATAGATGTGTGGACTGCTTGTAAAAGGTATTCAAAAGTGACAGAGGCCATAGCTTTGAATACATTTCAAGTCAGTGTATTGCAGTGCTGTTGCTAAAAGAGGCTTCCACCACTTGTGCCCTCTCATTGTAGGACTTCTGCAGCTCCCTGGACAGCACAAAGGTTTTGTTCCATCATTCAGTGAACCACATAGAGAAGATGACATACGCCAGTAATAAACCAGTTAAAATAATCAATTTTAGTCTGGAATAGTTTCTGGAATCTGATTCACTGCACACTCACCTAAATACTTTAGCTAGCACAAGAAAAAATGTTGCATGGGAGTGGAGAGAAACAAGTAAGGCTGAAAGAGAAAAAATTGTTGGGAAAATTCTGGCATGTATGTACCACTTCGTGCAGGGGAAAGAGAACTAAGGACAAAGGAAAAGTTCTATGTTTAAATGCATTCCCATTTGAATTTTATGTAAGTGTCTGATCCTCCACTGAAAGATGAATGTATAAAGGTTGACACATTTAAAATAGATTGAAAATCAAGGTCTCAGGTATTAATGCAACAGTAAGTATAAAATAAAAATATTTAAAAGTCTTCAAAATGGTATTTCATCCAGTCTAGTGATTTAAAAAGAAAATATATTTCTTGCTTATAAATTGAAAACAAAAACAAATGACCATAAAAATTGCAATACTGTGTCAGACTGGACTTTCATCTAGTCCAATATCCTGTCTTTGAGTGGATGTCTAAAGAAAAGTGGAAGAATAAAGGCAGCATATGGTACATATGGTGCATACGTTGATAATTTCCTAGCATACTGCCCTCATCTGGGACAACCCCAGTCATGGTGTAGTCAAATCACAAAGAATATATCAGAAGGAGACCATTTTAGTTTTTGTTGAATACAAATATTGTTTGTTATTTGAATGTGACATTATTCCTTTCCTTTTGCAGCTTCATTCACTTAGCATGATTTAAAAACCCAATTGAAATACGGATTTTTTTCTATGTATAATAAGCAAAATGTTCAGCAGATTGTTGCTACTGTGTGAAAAGTATGTTTGTTTCTCTGTAGTCAGTAACTATTTCTTTTCAGACTTTTACCTGTTAATGAAGAAGTGGACCAGCTATGCAGAGTGATGTGAATTCACCAAATACTGGTGGTGTCTTGGCAGGAAGGTCTGAAGTGACACTGAAGGTTGTTTGATTCTTTTTGTCCTGAAACCCTGACAAATGTGATAACACTCTCACTTCAGTTATGCTAGATTCGTATCAGTGAATGAATGAGAAAAAAGGACACACTGAACAATTGCTGTCTCTGTTTCAATTCTCAAAAAAGCAGATTTACCAGACTGTACAGTCTTCACAGTCTTCCTCCCGTCTCTAGTCACTGTACAGGCTTCTGATGGAAGAACTGCACATCTCCCATATAGCAATCAATATACTGATGTATATCAAATAGGATTCATAGTTCATTGAAGGAAAGTATTTTTTTCATGCTGAAAATGCCTATCCTTGTGCAGATGAAACTGGAAAGAATACGTATGCTTAGAATTTTTTTCCTATTTGTTTTATATTTGAACCAGTATAAAAGACCTTTTCTGTCCTGCTGCAGTTTAGAAAATGTCTAAAATACTCTTACCTGAGCTAAGATCTTTCCAAACATTTTTTAAGACAGAAATCTGAGACTAAAATTTGATAGGGGAGACCCAAGTACAAGTCCAGATTCTGTTTGGTTCTCGTTAGACTTGAACCTGGTTCTCCCAAATCTGTTTTAGATGGGTATTTTCAGAAAGGCAACTTACTGGAAGGCTAAGGAACCTTCAGTTGTAAAGAATCAGAAACTACAACTATTGGAGGATCTTGACCCCATTGTAAGAATTTGTAATATATTTGTATGTTTTCCCATCTTCTCTTCTCTCTTGCCAGAAAAAGTGTTCTGAGTTAGGTTAGAACTGGGTCAGAAACATGGCATTTGGGCCTAAATGTGGCAAATATGTGCAAAACTGGGCAAGTGAAGTGGAATATGTTGTATTTTAGCAATCCTAAGTGGTATGCACCACTTTCAAAAGAGTTCCATGTTCATGCATGTTAGAACAGCATTGAAGGTACTGTAGTCACAATTGAAAGTGGGAAAAAAAGGAAAAAAACCCAACAACCAAGGAAACAGAAAGCTTTATTGGTGTGTTCTCTTTGTCTTTAAATTGTATTTCTTTGGAAGGACAGCATCTCTCCTAAGTCTGGTGTGCAATATCAGTTGCGGAATGTTGATTCTGTTGAGGTAGGAGACGTGTTTTTCACACTTGAACATGTTATTGCAGTTTAATGTGGGATTTTTAAAATGGGACACATTCCTCTTAAAATTTACAAGACAAAATTTTTCTTCATACTTTGGCTCTGTTTTCTCTATGAGTGCCTTGAAAAAGACAGCTTACAATATTCACCTGGCTGACCTGAAATAGGCATGATGGGTGAATAGTGTCATTAGTATTTTCCTCTTGTCTTTTCTTTACAACAGTTCCATGAACAATGAATTTCTCCTGGTCAAAGTATTGCCATTTCTGTCATCAAAAAGTAACTTGCGTGCTATCTATCTTAGACTTTCTTCGAAAGAATGACAGGTAATTTCCCTAGCATCATTTCAGTGACAGTTTCTGCTTTAATCACACAACTCCTATAGTGATGATTCACCTCTTTCGTAAAATTTGCATTCAGTGAATAGTATTGCACGATACAAAACCAGCTATTGTATATATTCTCAAGTATTATGATTTCTGTACAAACTGGAGAAAGGTAAGCTAAATATTCAATAATCAATTATTTTGAAGTATGCGTAGCAAGCAAATAGTATTAAAAGGATGCTGTCAAGAAATACGTGTTTTAAATTGTCTGAGGTATATGACTTTATGTTATTGAATCTGAAAACTTGGTTCAGCATAAAATCCTAATAGTGGGAGGATTCTCTCTAAAACAATAGCTGTAATGCATGACTAGGAAAAATCAGAACAATGTGGTCATGGACAATAAGCATAATTTAGAATTGAACTGTGGGCACAAGAAATGGCTTGTGATATCCCCTGTTGTGATGGTATACAACAAGCCAAAACGTTATTATGTTTGGAGTGTGGTGTTCTACATATTTCTAAAGGAGAGTTTCTATCTTTGCTAGCAGAATAAAAAGTTATTTAGAATTAAACAATTAAACTAATACAAAAAAATGTGTTTGTATGTTTGATGGGAAGCATAGGTTAAATTAAGCAATTGTGACATTTCTGGAGTTTAGCATATCTTTTTATTCAACGCATTGAAAGCATGCATGCTCTAGTCAAAATATACTGTTAGCATAAAAGTGTAGTAAGGAAAATCAAGCCTGCCTTCCTCTTGTGCAGCACCCAGTGTAACTCAAATGTGTGCTAGTGGGCCATACATTTTCCACTGCTAAGGTGTCCTTTGCTGAAGTCACTGGGTAACTTTTAATACATTGCTACATTATATTGTTTTTCTACCATGACCATCTATGGTTAATGAATACACATTAAAAATTTTTGCACAGTCTATTCATATTTTTGTGAGGCTAAGCTAATTAGAATTGATAACAGTTTTCCTTCTGCATCTTGCTTTGTCTGTAAAGTCTTTGAAGTAGAGCTTCCTGTTACATGTATGTGTACAGCATCTGATAGAAGTAGATTCGTTTTTTGTAAGCATCTAAATTTTTATTTTTCAGTTCTTACTATTTCAGTTGGTAAAAAACAGATAATGTTTTTTTAAAGTTGCAATTACTTTTTTTTCCAAGGATAACTTGGAGTATTTGATTTCTTGCACTTCTAATAAATTTACATATATAGAATGCTGTACTTGCCAATGTGTATAGTCGTTACTGGAAAGCAAAGGATCGACAGCTGTACATTTTGCATTTTATGTGGGATATAGACTACATTGCAAAGGCATTTGTTCTCTAAGTGGTAAATATTTACTTTGTAGCTGTTTAGAGCATATTCATACTATGGTGGGGCTTTTTTGTTTTAACATATCTGTTAAAGAGCTACGTCTTAATTATTTGCAGTAATGCCTTTCTTTTTTTTAAAGGTTTCAGATGATTGCACACTGAGGATGAATCTTACTTCGCCAGTGAAATAGTAGTACAATGTATGTGGAGAAAAAATTGGCAGTATCATCACTGGTAAGTAGCATTTGTAGGACAGGCTTTATATTTACTACATTGAGGACTTAGAACTGAAAAATGAATCTGGACTTATTTTTTTAATCCTTTGTGTAGGTTGGTGCCCTTAAATTGAAATAAAAATGGTGTATAGTCAGTAAAAAAGCTCATGAATAAAACTATTGTTTTATGTAATTCTAGCATTTTAATATTTGCATAATTTTTCATCCTTTTTTCAGTGATTGCATGTCTTTTCTGTAAGTACTTCATTAGTCTGAGAGCTTTTTCATACAGTTTTAATGGGATAGCACACACAGTTTCTCTCTTCTACCCTTGTATATTGTCTATAAGTAAGACATCATTCCAACTCTGTTTAAGAAGGCTAAGAATTATTTCTTTGAGCTTTACTTCAGGGCTGTTTTCTAACAAACAGCTATATGTTTGTACTACAGATTTAATTAGGCATCTAAGTATATATCCCTATGACTTTTTTTTTCCTTTTTCCTGAGTATCTCTCTCTGTTATTCAGACAAAAGATTTTTAGTACAAAGTTTTAAATAAATGAGTTCAAGAGCTTCAGACTTTAGAAGTGCCTGTGTCTATAAATAATCCTCCTGTCATGGGAGAAGTATATGAGGAAGATGTAGCATTTGTAAATCATGAAAAGGAGCCTTAAATTCTTTGGGTTGTGTGCCTCAACAAATGTCTATGTAAGTAGTCTGCTTATTTCTCTTCTAGTCCTAACCACTTTCAGAGAAGCAAATCAGATTTCATCCCAGGTAGGAGTAGAGTTTTCAGGATTTTTTGACTCTCCTCATGAGCCAGATAGCATTCCCTGGCCACATTTTAGGAAGAGAGAAGACTGTCTTCATTATGAGCATTTTATTGTTATTTCAAAGTTTACAGCTACTTTCAGATCAAAGATTTAAAAAAAGGTTCTTGATTATTAAAAAAATACAGGGAATGCTCATGAAAATAGTTGTAATAAGAAGAGCATGATAGCCTCAGCTAAATATTCCCCAAAACTGTCTGAGGAGAAACTGGACTTATACCCTGTCAGTACTGTTGAAAAAAGAACCCACCGGTATATTCAGAGTCTTCCTATTCCATGGGACGGAACCGTTTATCTCTTTGGCAGCATTTTCAGTTTATGGTACTGATGACATCAGTGGCACATTGGATAATAAGGTATGGATTAAGCCTTTGTGTGCCTCATTTTCTTGAATCACACTCTGTGTAACTGTACTTGCAGTGTTTGTATATAAGCATGTTACCACTAAAATATTTCCTTCAAAACCAGCATTTAAATATAACTCAGCCATGATGAAACACTCAGTGCTGCCTTCACTGTGAAATCCTGTACTGCAACAAAAGTATCTTTGATGCCAATTACATGGCCTGTCTAAGAATCAGCCCAAGTATTTCTTTTCTGCACTTCATCCCAACATTCAACTTCAGATTCAGCCTAATATTTCTGTCCTCAGATGTGGAATTTAGTGGACACATCTTTTCTGACAGATCCAGGAAAAGTAAACTGGCATTGATCCCATAGCTAGAGAAGTGTTTTTATTCTTAAACTAGCTAGGATTATAATTCTGAATTTAGAAGCACATCTCTGTGGAGTATGTATCATTACTTTTCCCATAGAGGTAGAAAAATCAGCTCTATGTCTACTATCAGGTACTGTGTGCTCCATTGTATTTTTCTCCTTTTATACCTCTATTGCCTGTTCTTAAGGGAGTATATTCATTATTTGTCAGACCAGTAAGAATTGGCATTAACAGATGCAGCTAACTGGTCTATTCAGAACAATTTATAATAGTATATATAATGTAATATAATGGAATTTAATATAATATAGTATAAACTGTATATTATTATAGTAAATGTCTACTGATATGTTGTATGTACAATATATTATTGTAGATACTATATATAACAATAGAAGGATTATACATTTTACATGAAAATTTGATACTTAAATAAAACAAAATGCTCAATCCTCAGTTCCACTCACCTGTGTGAAGTTCTAAAACTCCTCTGGAAAGCATAGCTGAATCTATTGAATTTATCTGACATACAGAATGTAGCCCCTTGTACATATCTTACTATGTTTAGTGTAGAAAGCACAGTATGAGCAGGGAAAATAAAAAAGATATTTGAATTGGTCTGGCAAATGCATAGTGGCTGACACCATGGGTTGTAACCAACAGAGCACTGAAACCGCATTAAGTTCCATTATAAAGCATCTTTACTTGACACAGTAAATTAGAGTGCAAAAAAATGACAAGAGATTGATTTTTCCTCCTCCTTCTCTCTGGCAGTATGTATATCTGGTTAAATGGAGAACAGAACCTTTAGTTTTTAAGTAATAATTTTTTAGAGTGATATCTGGAGTTGCTTGCTATGAAATCTGAATATATCCCTTCATCGGTAGTATTTTTTTAAACTGTGGTCCATTAGGAGTGAGCCTTTTGCCTGAATGAAATTCATATCTACGAGGTCATAGTTATGAAGGTTAACCCTCATTTTCTCCAGGACCTTTCTCTACCTTCTACATAAATTATATGCTTATTGAATTAGGCAATATGTATTGTTCCTTTTCTTCTTTGTGTAAGTCTTAATGAACTTTTGCACATTAGAAGAACTGCTGGAGGAGGAATGTATAAATAGGCAGACAGGAATCCCATAAAGTTCAACAAAGGGAAATGCTAAGTCCTGCAGCTGGAGAGCTATAATCCGATCCACTAGTATAGGCTGGGGCAGCGGGGGTAAAGAAGATGGATTCTGATTCTTCTCAGTAGTATTCAATGAATGGATAAGAAGCAATGGGCACAAATTGAAGTGCAGGAAATTCCACTTAAACATAAGACAAAAAAATTTACTGTGAGGGTGGTCAAACACTGAACAGTTTGCCCAGGGGTGTTGCAGAGTCTCATGCTTGGAGACATTCAAAACACCACTGGAGAAAACCCTGAGCAATCTGCTCTAGCTTGACCCTTCTTTGAGCAGGGAGCTGGACTAGACAAACACTAGAGGTACCTTCCAACCTCAACCATTCTGTGATCCTTTGAACTTACTGGGGGACTGCAGTAATGCATCAGAATGAACTATTTTGTAGAATTCTAAGCATACTGTGGCTGAGAAAGTCTTCTTGACCTTTCATGGGCTGTTTGCTGCAATTTCATCTGGACAGGTTTCTGTAGCTGCTTCAGCACTGAATGTTTTGAAAATAGAGATGAACATCTGCAAGTTAGTCACAAGTATAAAAAGGGAATACACGGGAAAATTATTGGGTTTTGTAAAAGGCTTTCATAGGCTTGATAAACATCTTCCAAATGGTGGCACAGCTCCTTGCCTAAATGTGGGAAAGCTTCCCGACAGTTATAAGCCAACAGAGCCATCATGAGTCCAACTAGTTAAAAAAGAGCCTGATTAAATACTTAAATGTAGAAACTTCACCTCAGCAAGTTTTCTTTAGTGCTAACATAAAGACAAGAGGAGAAAAGAGGGAAAAAGACAGAGAACTTTCAGAATGAGTTCTGAAAAAAGCAGCTCCTTCATTCATGATTGCTTCCTCTTTTTCTCCATTGTTGCATGGACTGAAGACTCCCAGAAACTCTTAATGAAAAAACTTGTGCATTGACTAGATTGCTGTAGACTTGCACTATACTTACATTCATCAGGATAAATATTAAACAAAGAATAAAGATTAAAAATCTTATATGACCTAGATTGGATTAAATTGAACTAAACTGCTGTATCTCTTTCTGTCTTGATATGGCTATAATCATCACGCATATACACAGATGTATACATGCAGTACACTCCTTTCCACTTCCCTTCCATTTAATTCCCTTCCATTTCATTCGTTACTCCTAAATGAGGAGCTATAGTAGTCGATTATTGCACTGTATTTCTCTTTTGGTCTTAAATTTGTCCAGATTTTAGTTTTGTCTCAGAACTTCAGCACAAGAGCAGGAGGAAAACCTGGCTGTAAGTTTCATGTGACTAAAGTGATTCATTTACTGCAAGCTATACATTCACATGTAATTAAATAGCTTCTGTAGATTGTTTTAAAGCAATGCAAACAAGTTAGTATGTTTTATTCTGAATTGGTGAAATTTAACCAGAGGAGATGAGATAGCACAGTAAGTATAGTGAGGCTTCTGTTGCACAAACAGAGCGTTGTGAGCATTACAGCAGGTTTTATACTGACATACATTACCTTTCTCGTTCTGTGGAGATACTGTAATGTGATTATTCTCCTGCAGGCCATTGCAAGTTGTCACTTCTGGTTGCTGTTGGCTCGTATTTGCTGTGGTCCCACACACTGCTGTTTGCAAAGTCACAAGCTGTGTTGTAGTGTCTGGAAATATGTGTCATTCCTGCACATGAATGGACTGAGTAGTAAAATTAAGGCTATTGTAACTCTTTCTTTCTGCCTGGAAAACTAGTTTTCTACAAAATATGAGATTATAATTCTGAATACTGAGTAAAACTTTGCCAAGTTTTTTATAGCCTGCATGACTTAATATTTAGCTAGTCTCATTAATTAGTAGGACAGTCATTTCAGTCCAAGGCTTTTTTTACTTTTACATAGCAAGTTATTTAAATCTATTCATTTTCAATGCTGACCTGTTACAAGCTATTCTAGTTTAAAATTTAAACAAAAAATAAAAAAGATGTGCAGGGTGGTAGAAGTGGAGAAAGAGGCATAAAGTGTATTGGAAAACTACCAAATGTCCCCTGCAAATGGACCCTATTCAGAATCAGTAAGCGTATGATGAGTGAAGTGGTTTTGAATATCGCCTTTAGATTCCATGCTGTTACAAGGCCAGCCCCGAACATGGCAACTCTTATTTCCACACACAGTACCTCTTCACTCTCAATTTAACCCAAAAATCTGATGAACCCATTACTCCATACTTGATTTCATGGAACAAGGAGTAGATATAGTTACAAATGATCAATCACAAGCCGTGAACCAGAGCACCAAGGCATTAACAATTCACACCATTTCGGTCCACTTGCTCAAGCAGAAGATGTGCCAGCATATTTAATGCACAGCTACTTCGTTCAGTTCAAGAAAAGACATGACTCATGCTCATTTTAGGAACTGAGGAGACTTCATAGGCTTTCATGCCTACTAACCACTGAGTGTTAGAGTTTGCACTTCTAAACAATTAATATAACCAGGTGTTCAGTAAAGGTCACAGAGATAGATAAGTTTTTAAATTAAATTCTGCTCAGGTTAAAAATAAATGAAAGGATGACCTAGGAAATGGCTCCCACGATAAAGCCAAGTTGTGTTGTACAAATTTGTATTGTACAATCAACATCTTGTTCAGCAGTATTGTAACACTGTAGACCCCACAGGCATATGCCGTCAATTTAATGGGATCACTGAAAAAGCAAAGCAGCTGTGAAAGATTGCTTTAAGTACAGCAATCGTGTGCTTGTCATTCTGTTCAATGGTGGAAAAATCCAAATTCGGATAGGCATCAGTATTTAAGAAAATGACTGCTAAAGCATCTCTCATAAGTACCTTGGGGACAATACGATTTGACATATAGCATGTAAACAAAAGTACACAGCAGCTGTTAGATTAGTTTTTGTTTGAGTAAAAACACACTGACATAATTTAAACAACATAGGAAAATGCATGTTCTCCGTCATTCAGTTTCCCTATATAAACCACAATTTTGGATAGTACATGCCAGTTGCTCTGGACAAAGCTGCATGGTGTTTGCTAAAAATAAGAAACAGTGAAGTACAGCGTATGCTCGCACAACCTCATGGCCTCTGTGTAATATATATACAGTGTACAGTACATATTGAAAGTACCTTCAGGAAAAGGAGGAAGTGTAAAAAGAATTTCTAGTATTTTCATCATATTGAAAGATATTTGTTTTCCATAGCAGAAAAAATGTTAATTATTTCTTTCCTGTTATTCTGATACTGATATTTATTTAAAAAATACTTTTACTGTTTTGTAGGTTATTTGCTAAGAGAAACTGATGTAGAAAAGAACTCAGCATAATACTAATGTTTATGCTTAAGTGATGTCATGATGTCATGAAGTAAGAAGAAAGTTAACAAAATGAATTTTGGGAGATTTATTTTTCTTCTGTCCTCTTGTGTTGATTACAAATTGCCAGAGGGCGTTTTTCTCTATCCTTTACAAATGTTCTGCTTACTTTTTGTGGACATCCTACTTTGGATGGGCTTTGGATTTCATGCTTTCTGTCACTTCATTTGATCAACACTGGACTCTTATAGTTTTCAGCAAGTTTAAAAACAAGACAAAGAAAAAAGCGGATTTTTCTCTCCTGTTTGCCACAGTGGCTTCATGCCATTATCTCCATCAATTTAAAATCTCTGGGGTTTTTTTTAGGGAAAATTTCTTATCTTTGTTCTTCAGAGGAGTGTAAAATTACACTATAAAACAATTATTTTCTTCAAGGAAATTCAATGTTTGTCACGTGATACAAAGTCAAAAAATCAATGAGGGAGAGAGTAAAAGCAATAATGGTATATTTACACTGTTCATCTTAGCTGAGAGGCAGATGGGTCCTAATGCTGTATTTTAAATTTTGCGTAAAAGTTATAAAGAAAAGGGATTTTTTCTATCATTTAAAATATTTTCCGTAACTTCTGACTACCTTCCTTTGCTCAGCTTCCCGTGAAGGGAAGTTTCCTTCCTTTAAAATTTATTTCATTTTCTGATGAAGGACTCATTTGTCATCACTCACTCTCAGGAATTCCATGAGTACCTCACAATAAAATCTTTAACTTCCTGAGAGACATACATCATGACGAGTTGTTCCTAAACCTTACTAGTTAGCTCATGCACTTTCTTTCCAAGGGTGTTTGCCTTCTTTTGCTATGATAACACACTGTTATTGACCTTTGTAGTCCTGCTTCATAGTTCAATGTTTGTAATGTTTGATCAGCTGTAATGTTGAAAGGACTATGCAATGCTTGACAATAGCCTTACAAATCTTTAGGAAATTTTGCCTATATTTTCACCTTGCTTTGTAGACTGTGGTATAAAGCTATGATATCAAAGCACTCTACTAGAGTTGGGAGATATTTTATGGAATCATTATTGATACCCTTTTAGTTTTCAAAAGGGCATTAGTTCAGACTAATACCTTCTTTGTTTTAGGTAAGTCACCGTAACGGATGGAAGTCTGGAAGTAGCTAGCTGTTCACTCAAAATTATTCGTGCACACCTACATCAGTTCCAAATGAGAACAACATGAACATTCCTAAACTAGGAATAATTTTTGAGCAACTGTGAATTTTCATCTAGAGTGCTAAGGATATCTTCTGGAATCGTCAAACAGAGCAATAAATTTATGGAATATTTCAGTAAAAGTATATTCTTCTGAAATTACTGCTGTGCAGTTCTACCTTTATTCCTTTCCCTTTCTAGGGACACATGGTTTCATACTTCAGTGAATGCTTAATAACATAAATACCATTGATTTCTGCAATTTTAAAAAGGATGTCAAAGGAATGAGGGGAAAAGGGAACGAATACAAATTGTTTGAGACTATAAATTTGGAAACAAAAAGGTTAGGTGTCGAATGAAGCAAATACCGTTATGGAAAGAATCAGCTGATATTTATGGAAATTATTATTGCTTATAGAAAATTATTTGGGTCTGATACTCTGTGCGACTGACTAATTTGGGTGTTAGGCATGTCTGAAAGAGGTGACGCTTTGGATCTCTTTACTTCCGAGCTATCCCAGCAGGTTCTGCAACTGTCTCCTCTCTGGTCCTGAAGGTCAGTACCTTCAGAGAAGGGGAATCAGCACACCCGCATTATACTGGTGTTAAAATTATTTGTGGCAAAATAGTTAATAGTATTATAATTAGTGTTCAAATGTAACATTCAATTCCAGTATATGCACATTTTCTCACAGCTGTGTTTCATTCTGCTTGCATGCTCTGAAAAGCAGCACTACTTGTGTTTATCTTCATTTCTGTTTGTAATATTTTTCTTATGGTAACTAAGTTAAAAGCAATGAGTAAAAACCTTATTCGCTTAAGTTATTTGTAAAACTTCCAGAGACTTCACTGGGATCAGATTTCCATCTTTTTATTTTGTTTGAACTAAGTATGACTGTAACCACTCCTCATCACATAACATGAAACATAATTTAATTCTGATGCTACTTGCTTAGTCCTGAAGTAAATTCACCCTTGCCAGTGTTCCCAGTCAGACCTCATTCATTACCTCACCTAATCTTCTTAATTTTATGTCTGACTCCGATGTTAAGGAGTAAGTGCATTATTAGAACAGTCTGGAAAAGTATTAATTCACTGATTGGCGTCTTGAATCAGGTTTTAAAAGCAAATGTTTAATGCTATACAGTATGCATTCTGATCTGGAATTTTTACTTTGATGGCATATTTTGAAAAAGTCTTGCAATATTACTTTTTAGGATAATCAGTAAGAGTAGGTTAATATGCATATTAACCTTGTTCAGTGAATCTCCATCAGCCTTATGTTGTGAAGTCTGGTCTCCCTTTCGATAAATGGGATTTTTATCATAAACTTAAGTATGGACAGGGTTTCAGCTCATTTTCTTTTCTTAGGTCCCTGCAGAGCATTGAACCCGTATATGTATCTTTCCACGTCTTCTTACCTTCCTCTCTTTCTTCCCATTAGTCATTGATACAAACTTCTGTGTATCATTTTCTACTTCTGTAACAAAGAGAAAGTACATGTGAGACTTACAGACAATTGTAAATTACTCTGGAAGAATCACGTAATAGGTTTTCATTCAAGAGTTTACTTAAATAGGTTTTGCTAACCAGTAGATAGTCCTTTAGATCTAAACAGAACTTTTGTCCTTATATTTGTGTATTTTGCTGAACTGAGATTGTACAGTCTTGTAAATATCACATCAACATTGGAACTTCAGTGGGGTTTAGTAAGTAACTAAATTTTAATGGCTTTGCCAACTCATTCAGAAAAGGCATTTTATGCTAAGTATGCAGGATGGGAGTAGGTGCAAGGATATCTCCTGGAGAAGTAAACATACTGTATGGAAGCTCTCAGGACTGTTTATGTGAGAATGCATAAAATTACTGACTAGATGACAAGATTATATCACAAAATTGTGAAAGTCAGAAGACTTGGATTTTAACATGACTTTTAAAAAGTAGTGTCTTTCACAAAAATGCACACAGTTTTACTTAACCATGTGCTTAAATAATTAATAAAATACACTGACTTTAGCAGAGGCAAAGTAGAGTCTGTTGCATGTTTACCTATTTCTTTATTTTGAAGATGGATTTAACTGTATATGTTCCTTCTTTCTTTATCCAAAAGTCTCCAGTTATAAAAGAACTCACATAGAAAAAATTCTTAACTAAGGTCTTAGTTCAGACTCTGTTCTCACAGCTGAGTGACCAGCTATTGAGGCTAAATATTTGCCATATCTGAATGGAATGTTTGTCTCCTCAATAAAATATGTAAAGTGTAATTCACCCACTGGTATTTTCTCTGACAAAACCTGTAGTTCTTTGTTAGTATTTATGTACCTAGAAAACCCACCGTTTATATCTATATGGCAAATATGAATCTTTATGACCATAGATTGACTAGATGGGAAAATTATGTTTATAATTTTATTCGCATTGTTCACAGATGTGCTTTATACGGTTTATTATTTTTTGTATTTTCTTGTATATTGCTAATAAAAACAGATTTTGGTCTGGTTTTGCTTTTTATCCTTTCCCTTCCCTTCCCTTCCCTTCCCTTCCCTTCGGTAAAATCCTGAAATGCTACTTAATGCTATTTGATTTTGTCATATAAGAAAGGCCCATGTATGCATTACACAAAAATACCCGCAAAGCACGTGCATCTCAGTTATGCCTGAAGGCAAAATACTCATTCCTTATTTGTCACACATATTGACATTAGGTCCCTTCCAGAGAATGCTTTCAACCTTTACAGTGATTGAAATCTAAGAACAGCAAGAAAAAGATCTTGTTGAGACCATTGCCACGAATCAATTTTATCTGTCTTTTCATTTGACCTTTCCTCCTTATTAAACAGCTACACTGAGCATTTTTATTTGTTAGGAGTTGTTTTTTTGAGTAGTGGCAATGAGAAGGTTATAATAAAACAGCTTATGAGAGTGTTGATGATATTTTATGAATGTTACCGTTTATAACATGGTAGGTGTGTGTCAGCTCCTCAACAGGAAGCTGTATACAGAAACAACATGGATCTTGCAATTTTATCAGGACAATGCAAGTAGATTTCAGCAAGGTTGGTTCCAACTCATCTGTGATAAATGAGAAGATAAGGCAATCAGTGCACACCATGACACTCCGTGCAGCTAGTTAGGCACACTTCAGAACTATTCAGGTGTGCTCACGAAGCTTATGAGTCTTTCATGGGGGGTGTCTCAATATAAATACGTCCTTCATGGTGGCCACTAGAAATGCAGGAGTTGCTTTTCCAAGACTTAACCCAGGTCAGATATAAATAATAGATATTAAGAGTTAGTTCTGATGCTGAGGCTGCGTTAGAGGCTGTATATTTCAGTTGGGTCAAAAGAATGCATTTTCTTTTTTTTCCTTTTTCTTCTTTTCTTTGCATAGCTCCTCTGCTTGACAGATGCCTGCAAAATTCCATCACACCTTTGTGTGGACCTGTTTGGGTCTTTAAGAGGGAAGGTTTCAGCCTCTCAGGAGCAAAGATTTGTATCCAAGGAGTTCTATTGGCCCTGCACCCACGATTAGAGTCTGCAAACTGTTGCAAACAGGTGAGTTGCCCCACTCTTTAAAAGTCTGCTTTTTTGTTTTCATTTTCAAATGTACTAATTGTATAAAACCAATGGTTGGCACTGTGTCGTAAGGAAGCGTGACATATATTTCATAAACTGCAGTGCCTGTTAGGAAAATGAAATGCTTCTCCTGTAATTGCAAAGCCAACAATAAAGGAGTTAATTGTGTCTCTGTTTTGGTGTGGGATGTCATATGTCTCATCTTTTCTTGCTGCATACTGTGCCTAGCTGTGATGTTCCCTATGTGGAAATTCTCTAAAGCAATCATTTTTCATTGCTTGTTCTGCACATGCAGTTTTTAATGGTCTCATAGATCTTCCTATAAAACTAATTTAAATAATTATTTAGTTGAAACACTTTTTGAATAAATAAATAAAACACTTCTAAGTATAATTGATGTTGCATTATGAAAAATTAAATAAATGTGTAATATTTTTAAACCTAAGTATTTTAATTACTGTACATGTGCCATTAAATAAATATTCCAGACATGCATTTTAATTTGAAAAAGTAGTAGAAAACAGATACTGAATATACTGTTTGATAGTTTGGGAGCAATAAGATGATTTTTTTTTTTATTAATTGGGTGTTTTGTTTTAGGAAATATAAGTAAGAAAACACCAATCTTGTTCAGCCTAGTTACTTAAGTTCATTTATATGTGTAAGAATGTACATATTTTTAAGGATTAGGTGAGTACTTTATAAAAATAGTAGACATATAGATTTTCCAGGAAAAGTATTATATAGAAATTAAACAACCAGCTAGGAACCTCAGATTTAAAAATGATCTTGGGCCCCAGAGTTAAGAAAGACTGCATCAGATAGATAAGCTACCAGTCTATGTGGGAAGGGGGAGGAGAGGTGCAAGCAAAGTGTCAGTCACACTGTTTATACAGCACCTCCTGCTGTCAGATCCATAAAGAGAAATGAGAATTGACTTTGGAAGAGACTATTCCTGTCTAGAGCTAATAGTGGTCAGCAAGAAGAAATCGGACAAAAACAAAAACAAAACCGAGAGAGCGTGTGTGTGTGAGAGAGAGAAACAAGCAGAAAAGAATAAAGGAAAAGCTTGTTTCAGAGTGTTTCTGTGTCAGTGTAGTGATATATTAAAAAGTGAGAAATATCTTTACACTTTTGGTTGGTAATTCTTCACTTTTAAGGCAATTCTGCCTGTCACAAAAGCTACAGAAATGAAATCTGTTACTTTCCAGTACTTTAACATGTAATATTTACTCTTTTAGGACAAAATACATAAAATGCATACAAGTGTTTAGCAAGTATAATGGTAATTAGTAGAACAAAACAGACAATGGGGTTTCTAAGTAAAAATTCATATGCAAGTAATTTATTGACTACTTTTTGCTCTTCTCTGTAAAGAGCATATAAAGACATTTCAGTAAATTAACTTTTGTTAATCATTCCTGTGTTGATTATCTGGCAGTGTTTGTCTGGAAACTGTAAATGACAAGAAAAAGATAATAATTTTAGTAGATTTGAAATCTCTTCTAAAGGCAAATGGTTCTTTATAATGAAAGGCTTGCATATAGACATATGTTCAGTATAACCACGTTGGGCATTTTTACCTTTTAAGAGTCCAGATAATGAGGATAAATGTTAGTACAGCTATGACAGTTATTTGTCTACAAAAAACTTATGATGAAAATATTTTAATAAACATTTCAAACTGATTTAAGTGCTTAAATGAACATTTTACAGCGCAAAGATGTTAAATCTTCTGTGCAATTAATGTGCTGAATGCTTGTGTTATTTTGAATTATATTACTTCAAAGAGAAGATACGACATGTAACTCAGCTTAAAGTGCCTCTCAATTTTTCCAGCCATTTTCTAACTGAAGTTGTGTTAGTACTGAACATAAATGAAATCATTATAATAACTGTAGGTTATGTTGTACTGTAGATATAACAATACTTCTTACTATAATCTTACTATATTTTGCTTATATTGACATTTTTTTCTAAATAACTAAAACAAGTGTGTTTTGTAAAGAGAGCATTGTGATATGATAGAGATATAAGATTAGGATGCAAGTGAATAAGGAACCAGGACATTCAATCACAGTACTATCACTTTGTCCTGGTGTGCTAAGGCCTGACAACATAATGCTATGATGACTGCATACAGTATTCATACCAGTATAACATGTAGCCATTACTTGACAACTTTAAATATATTTTCTTGATTTCTATTTATCTCAGTGTTATTTTGACATTTGAATTATTTGTATTTACTTTGTCTTTTCATTTAAATGAAAAGGGACTGGAAGTAAAAAAAAAAAAAAAAGGAAAATCCTTTGGTTCAGTATTACTCTGCTAAGATGCTATAGTCTGTCCATTGAAATCAAATAGCACATACAACTAATAATATGCTAATACATGTACTTCTATAATAGTATGCTAATACATGTACTTCTACTAAAATCCATCTAGACTTCAGTTTAAAATGCATGTATTGAATTAAAACAATACATAGTTTCTGGTCCACACTGTGCACTGGTTGCACAGTGTCGTCTTTATAATCACTCTGTTGCTTCTTGCCCCAGAGGAGGAAAACAGTGAGGAGCTACCACCTCTTTGGTGTAGTCTTTGTATCCTTTTAGAGAGGATAATCAGTGTTCTTCAAATAATATTCCTTGAGAATAATACAGGTGAAGTAAACCAGGTAAAACTGAGAGAGTACTTGAACTTTGGGAAGTGGTTTGTACTTTTCTCTACATAAAGGAGAAAGGAAGAAAATATATAGGTATAACAACTGTACTACAAAAGCCTTCTAATTTTTTCCTTTAAACTCTTTCTAATTGCAATTACATAGCTGTATAATGATCTATAAGCTTCACTAAAATCTTGACAAAGCTTATATTGACATTTTAGTGTCATGAATTCTGGGGCTGTAAAATACAGTTTTCTAACAAAAAGGTAAAATTTAAACGACAGTACTGTTAGGAATATTCTGCTATTAATAGTTCAGATGGTAGCCTTTTGCCTTGCTATTTTAAACATGCTCTGTTGGTGTCTGTTGGAATTTCTGAGCTCCCTAAGTATATCTGGAATTAAAATCGGTCCATTTTATGTAACGTACGTAACTGGGTGAATGCATGTAAGGCATTTTTTGGATCTTTTTGTCAAGCTTCTATAGTTTCTATTAAAAATATGTTTGGAAAAAAAGCATTGCCAAAACGAACTTGCTCTTAAGTGAGTTGCAATACGTGACAATAGAAATAACATTCTATCTGATAGTATGGGATATAGTTAACACTTTCAGAGATGGGGGCTGTCCATCTCATTAGCATTCTTCCTATGTAGTGGTGCTGTTGGTGGGGGTGTTGAAGTAGGAATGCCATTGTGCTGGGTTCCAGTGTTTGGGGACAAACACTGCTGTGGAGGGAACGTGTGAAAAGGCCACAGCACTGACAGTGAATGAGGAAGGCTGTGCTTTCTGCGTGCTTCAAGCAGGGAAGCTGTCATTCACAGGCCTAGCACAGCTAAACAGAGGCCAAAAGAGAAGGCTCAAATACCTTTTAAAATGATATTAATGATTTTTAAACATTTTCTTCATTTAGAATTACACTTTATTCCAGCTGTTCATCTGTCCTTTACTAAAGAATATAAAATGTACATGAACAGGTAACTAGAAGAATATCTGGTCATTGTCACAGTAAAGATTTATTATGGAAAATGTGTATGTATAAATATTGGAGGATCACAAGTGTGCTTTAAGTATATTTAAATGGTTCTGAGCATGTGTTACTTACAAGGGTTTAGCAAAATTGTAATGGGATAGTTAACAAACATAGCCGGTCCTAAGGTTCTAGTCTGTGTGCTTTTATTTTTACTGGAAGTGTGTTGTATGTGGGGATGAGGGGACTGAGCTGGGATGAGAAGTGACAGGAAATTGTGCTGAATGTTCATTAGCTTGATCTAGCAGAACTTACAGTAATAGTAATTAATCATTTGAGGCACAGCATATTACATTACATAAAAATAATGGAGCTAGTATGCAAAATACCCACAAAACAGGAGAGAATAAAATTATTGACTGATTTTATTTGCCCTTTCAGCTATGGGAACACAAGCTTAAATGTACTATTTCAAAACTATATATCCAACAGTTTTGCTGTTATTTTTCTAAGCTATGTCCATAAACATCATAATTCATAAAGTTTTCTTCATTTTGTTACGCAGACCCATAAAAATATTACTGACTTTAAAAAAAATTGAAATATTGCAACTACCGGAACAAAGATTAAAAAAAGACTATATTTCTTCTATTTTCTCATGTTGTTTTCTTGAAACTGCTGACTGAAGTACTGAAGGTTGAATACATCTGCAATATGCGAACAAAAGCTTTTCTCCATAACTTTTCCCTTTTGTACTTTATAAGAAACACATCTGTCATTACTATTCAGTTGGTTTTCATACATTTCAGTAATTACATTATGTAGTAAGATTTCTAATTACTCTTCTGGGTTTTTTCCCCCTTACAAATAAAATATAAACTAGCTGCTAGGTATAACTATTTTGCAGGGGTTTTGTCTGGCAGAAATGAACAAAATGATACATTTCTATCAAGTATTTTTTAGTCAATATGTTATTCCTATCATTTTTATATCCATCCTAATTCATTGAATTATCAGGAAATTATACAAAGAACACTTACCCTGTTTATAATGCTGTTTTCAGAAAATTAGATTATATTGTGGTAAAGCTGGCATAATAATTATTAGATATTTTTTGAAGAAAAGGAAGAAATTCACCAAAACGCTTAACTTGGTTTCCAGTTCAACCCAATTTGCATTTGTATTTTTATGGGTTTTGAAAATGTATTCTTCAAATAACTTGAGTACTACAGTCTCTGTTCAGTACCTCCCTCCCCCTGCTTTTTTTTAGACTTAAATATTTGTTTCCTCTTCCTTGCAGCTTAAGCTTTTCTAATTTTATGACATTGACTCACACTGTTGAAGAGGTGTTAAGTATCTTTATTTCCTTCTTCATAGGTTGCAGAAAAATAGATTTTTTTGTCTGTTTGACCTGTGTAGGGACCACTCAAGAAATAATCCCATGTTAAATTGAACTTTGTGTAGAGCAAGATTCCATATGAAAACTGTAATGTTTCAGCATAGCTTCTTATTAAAAGAATATAAAAATAGTGTTTCAGTAATTTTGAAATTGAAAGAGAAAACTGCCCTCTTGATAGTTCAGATAAGTGATTCTTAGAATGTTGTATTGTTTATAGATTTGAGTGATGGTTGAAATTTTTCCCACAACTGAGCTGCATTCTAGTTACCAGAAGTATTTTAAGAACCTTAAACTTGTGTCTTTTTCTAAGTGTCATGCCTTGAGCAGGCCTAACATCAGTTAAATGAAGTGAAAATTGCATTCTTGTCTTGATAGAGATGAAAATGGATTTCTGGTCATGAAATAGATGTAGTTGTCACTTTTTTAAAAAGGTGTCAGCAGTTTGCTTCAGCAAGTAAGGTGCCAATTCAGTATGACAGTAAACTTGTGATCTGAGCAATCAATAAAATGCTTCAATAACTTCTGCTTCATTACACTTATAATAAGAGGCTATAGATCTGTGGCACATAAAATGTTGATAAAGAGGATATGTAGGGACTTAGCGTGACATTTTGTTTTAGTAATACAGTAAGTGCAATGTTGCCATCTAGAGTTTGTGCATAGGTAATTATTCTGAAAGTAAAGGCTCTAGTGAAAAAATAAACATTGATATTTCAAAGCCCTGTTTATTTCCATCACTTAGTGGCATGTATGTCTATATGCAATAGTTCATTTGCCTTGTCATAAAATTGTTTAGGACAGGAAAAGTAAGATAATTTTTAGTATTCTTCTGCTTTCTCATTTGGTAATGTGTAAAACCATGATTCGCCCCCCCCCCCCCAACATTTAAATGCATCTAAGAAACAATTATCATCTAAATAGATTCGGTTGTTGCCAGCTACTAACAAAAAATATAACATTACAATGATTTGACACCTGTAAGGGGGATAACAGAAGCTTTGTAATCACAGTGAGTTAATGTTGTGATGTTTCAGATTCTGACCAAGTGTTCTTTCAGTTGATTTATGTATTATGGTCTCATAAATGGCTCCTGCTGATTTTTTGTAACCATATATTGCAGGAGAATTGTATCTGAGCTATTTATCTTGTAAGAAAATTATTTTGATATGTTAAATAGTTTTTTTCTCCTTTTAAAATGGATGGCACCTGATTGATACAACATATAAAGAGTTTCTGCTATATGCCATATTGCATTTCAAATCAATAAAACTTATTTTAGATCTAGGGAGAGTTTTACTTCCTGGGGAAATTCTTGGAAATCCTAAATTCTTCTGAAATGTATTTTCAAAAGATGTGGGACCAACAGTTCTGTCTAGCAAGCATGAAGGATGGGCTTGTCTAGTTCAGCAATCTAGCAGTGTTTTACTTAGTTAAAAAGAATAAGTGGTTGAGATTATTGAGAACTGAGTAATTAAAAACTTCTTTGTGTAGAAAAGGCTAATGTGACTAGTTGCACAGATATAGCATGTTTATTAAGAGGATGAATGATTAAGTCTTCCTTTTTATAAGCAGCAAGAATGATATTGCTTCTGGTTTTCCTTCTGCTTCAGTATGTAATTTATGAACAGTTTCTCTTTTGAGTATCAGAGCATTATTGCAACTAGGGTGGCTATGGTACTCATGTTTCATGTATCCGATGAGGTAGCTCTTGCTCTGATGAGGTAGTTTCCTAACACTGTCCTGGACTTTGTCACTGTAATTTAATTGAGAATTTCTTCTGCACAGAGAATACATAGGTAAGAATAAATGGTGGAAATCTGTCTGAAATTGTGGGAAGGAGTTAAATGAATACTTTTAAAATGTCATTTCTGGATTGTTTTTCATGATGAACTTGCGTTATTTTTTCCTTCTCCCTGTTTGAACATGAATGTTTGCTAGAGACATATGGTTCATGCTAAAAAACTACGTATTAGTGAAAATGTAGACCACAGATGGGGGATGGTATTCTTTTGCAAAGCAGAAATTAAGTGACCATTTGGGACTAATGAAGTTTTAATTATAGCAGGGTCCAACATCTTTGTCCAATGCATTTACCACTCATATTTGATTAAGCTTCACTGGCCACAAACCAGTTCACAATTTGAAGATGTGATGTGCTTAGGTGCCTCCTGCATAATCAGGTGAATCCAAATGGGACATGGATTCTTTGGTGATGACAGGGAGGAAAAGGGAAAAGGAATTTGTTATTTTCCATTTTGTTACCAGTCTTGTAATTGGATTACCACAAAACGGTGCCTGCACTTATTTGAATGAAATGCATCTCTGCACAGAACTATGAATTTGACTTTTTTTGAGCATTTAGAATTAATAGACGCAAAAGTCTTGAGACATACTATCTTTGACTTCGATAGCATATAAAATAATTTTGATCATCTGGAACCAGGTTCTAAGGATTTGTCAGCCAAATGACTAAATTCCTGCATTTTATCTGTCTTTATGCACACTGAGATTATTTCAGTTCATCTTGGACTACCTTTCTTTCTTTAGGGATTGTGCAAGGTCAAATTACATCACATTTGCCATGGACTAAAAGTGAATAAATGTTCACTCAATTAGCTCAGTTGACAAAGGGTAGGTTGTCAAACAAAGTAATTTGAATGTGTGCCTGAGTCTGGGGGCACTAGGAGATTCTTCTAGTATAACTAGGCTTACAATAGATCTCGGAGTTTTCAGTTTTGTTCTATTATTCTGAATTAAGAAATTTTAAATATATTGTTGAGTAGGAGAAAGAGGTCTTCAGTTATATTGTTCATAAATTTTCTGTAAACCCATGTAGTTTTACATGGAAAAGACTGAATCAAGATTAGTATCAGATGTATCAGAGTTATGTAAGGAGACAGCTAACTGTGGACTATGTCCCTGCATGAAGATGGGACTATACTTGCAGTAGTGTCCTATCCATTACCTAAATTCAGCACTGACTTTTTTCCTTATTGTGAGTTAAATGAAATGCTGCGCAATTATTAGATCTACTCTTTGAGTTAGCTCTTCCGCTAAGCTTATCAAAAGTTGTTAAAATAAAAAATAAAAGCTCAATTTAGAACTTTCTGAATATACTGAAAATAAATGATTGCATTTTACAACTTTGAAAGTAATTACAGAATTCTATTGCTAAAGTCAGTGGAAGTAGGTTTGACAGATTTTCTCTAAATTACTCAACCACCTACAGGTATTATTGCAAAGATTCTTTTGAAATGAGAATAAATTTTATAGAGTTACAACAGCAAAGTGAAAGGGTATGTTTGATAGATTCCCTGAACGGTTTCAACACCCACAGGTATTATTTGTAAGAAAACAATCATGCAGAGTCTTCAGCTGGTTAGAGAGGGCACAGCATTCCATCTTCACCTGACATCCTATCTGTTCTCTCAACATCCTGGGCCCCCTGCCTACCACCCACTCCTCCCAAAACAATGCTCACCAAGAGAGTTTTGTGTGAATGGACAAGAATATGAATGTTTTTTAAAAGAATCTGAACAGTGTAGAAAACTCATTGTTAGTGGGTGACGAAAAGGCTTGAGGTGGGAGAAGAAAAACTGTCTTTAGGATTGATTAGTATTCTTCGCTTTCTTTCCTAATTAATCAATGTTATTCTTTAATTGTTAGAACCTCTCAAAGGTAATTATTTACTGGCTCAAAAGCTGAATGTAAGAAAAAAGACCCAAAAGACGAAACTGAACATTTTATTTGCTTTATTTCTCTCTTTTTCATTTGATTTGCATATACCAATCTGGTTTGTCTTTCCAGTTATCCTAAATAATGAGTCCTGAAATATTCAGTGTGGGTTCTTCAAACACGTTGCATAAACTTTACCTACTTAAGTTTTAACATGAGTACCTTAAGTCTGTAAAAATGAAACATTATGAACCTGTGCATTTCTGAAAGATGCTTGTTTCCTGTTACGGTTTTATTTCCATGAATTAGTTTTAATTTTTTCCTGTAATGCTTAAAAGATCCCAAAAGACCAGACCTCTTTATAGTGCATACACTAGATTTATTATATATCACACAAATGTAGTTTCCTCTAGCTTACACTGTAATTTTATTAAAATTCAAAAGCCTACTATTCTATACTTTGAAATTTGTCCATTTTTCCAAAGATTTTTTAAACTCGTTTCCATTCTTTTTCTTTTTTAATAATCTGCTGCATTTATCATTTTGAATCTTGATTAATTACTTAAAATCAGTATTAACAAAACAAGTATTACCATTTAAAAATTAAACTGAATCAGTTTTATTTTGAATAAATTAGGGATGTAAATCAAAACTGTCTTCTCAATTTACAGTGACTTGTAGGTTTTGAGGACATTAAAATAAATTCTTTCTAAACTTTCTTCTCTAACAAATGGTGCTAGAGCCATCTTGCCCTTTGTCTTGCTGAACAATTTTTGTCCTAACCCTTACATTAAGAAATAGAGCAATACCTTCCTTAACTTTGTACATCTAAAAATAGTTAAGTGCTAGACTGCCAGACTGCGCTGACTTCACCAAACGTTTTCTGAAGAGCGTCCAGAACAGTCGGGAGTTCTGCTGGCCCACCTCAGAGTGCCGCAGCCCCGTTGTGTTCAGATCTGATTGTGAGCTGCAGTCTTTTGTCCAGAACCAGTGATACATATCTCTATCCTGGCACCATTCGGGTGTACTCACCAACCCGTGCTTCTTTTCCAGCTTGATCTTCTCTGCAGATTATCTTTGCACAGACACACCTCTTAAAATTTCAGTATTCCTATCTATTTCAGTAGCTTGGGAAGTTCATTATCTGACCGTTTCTCTAAGTTTCACTTTACTGAGTGGCAGCTAAGAGGTCATCAGTCCTGTATTTTTTTCATATGTTCTTTCAGCAATCAAAATATGAATTCTACCTTATTGGACTTCTGAAGAGATCTCACAGTTCAGGCACAGGCATGCAACTATGTGAGACAAGAATGTGTTGCAGCCTGTACCAGTGATGAGTCACTAGTATTGTGAATCTTTCTCTACCGTTGTAGCAAAGAAACCACTTGCCAATATTCGTCATCGTGAATTTTTTCCCTGAGCCATCACAGCTCTGTTTCATATAGCTAACTCATCTGAGTTCTGTGCCATCTATCAAGTTGTCACACTCTAGTGTCTTGTATACAAAAAATCATTTCGCATAATTTCTAGGTAAGTGGGAGTTTTTCCCACTTTATGTCCTGGAATCTTAAAGACAGCAGTTGTTCAAAGTAAAAGTGAAGTTCCATTGGGCTAACTAGCAGAGTATATGGGTATTATATATCTGTAATATTATATATCTGTAATTCTATATATCAACTGCAATCCTGAGTTGGCCTCTTAGTCAGCTATTCACTGGTGCAGAAGCAAACTTTCTTCTTGGCACAGCCTGATGTGATCGTCAAAGCGCTTCAGAAGAGGAGTGAAAGAACTTCAGCTTGCTGTGCCCGTTGGGAGAGACCCAAATATACGCTCTTCCTAGGGCAGAATGGTTGACTGTGTACAGTTTCTCTGTTACGACTATGTCACATCTCCACAGGATCATTTTTAGCAGTCCTGGTGTTGCCTGCCAGAAGGAAAGGTGAATTGCGTCACTTACCAGAATTCCGTCAGTCCTCGTTTGTCCAGGTAGCCCAAAACATAGGTGTACTGCGAGAAGTGATATGGATGTATTGGGTAAGATCAAAACCCTGCTTCCCAGACTGAGCTATTAACAATAGTTTAACCGGGGCGTCTGTGTCCTAAAATTTATGTACCTCCACGTTTTTACATTGAATCTTACTTACAGATCCTGGCATCTCTGGTGTCAGAAGGGAGAAGACTATATAGAAGGAAGAAATGGTATGTGAAGAAGGAAAAAATTGTCCTCAAAGTGTATAACTTTTTATATTGTGTAAAATTTTAGTTTCAATATAGAAATTGAATGGATACTTTCTGGGGGTGAGGAAAAAACACAGGGGGAAGCTGACAATGGACATTCATATTGACTGTTTTAACATTAAATTAATGTGCAATTCAGACAACCATGTTTAGGATGTAAATTATGCATTCAGCTACACTAGATCAATGAAAACACCTACCTGACATCTATTTTAACACATGTGATTACTCACCTAAGAAGTGCAGTTGGAAAGCTTAGATGGAAATTAAATTTTGGAGATTGATTGAAGTTAGTTCATTTTTGAAGTCTGGTTTTTTGTATAGTTTGGATTATGTAATTGTGTTATAGCATTGTGGTCTTTGTCTAATATGGAAAATCACAGGTGAGAATATATCGTAATCTATATATTATCTGGGACCAGTTGTCCAGATATAAAAGAACTAACTTTACCCAGTTACAGAATCATCGATATAAGTCAATATGCTGGCAAATAAAAAATATTACATTAATTCTGTCTACTAAAACTGCAGCAGAAAAAGATAATGTTTCTTCTCATTCTCCTCCCACTGTTTTTAACTCCCTCTTGGCTAACTGAGAAAGTCAAGTAAGCCTTGTACTGACCAGCTGCTTGAAAGCAGCAGATTTTTTTGGAAAACTTGTCAAAATGTGCTTATCAAAAGAAGAATAAATTGCTGACAAGATAACAGTCAATTATGAATTACTGAAGAATTTTTTTAAATGTTGTCAGTGAAGTACAGCAATGGTATTCTACTGGTAAGACTAGGTACTTTAAATTTAGTAGTGTAATTAGTCACTTTGGTTAAGCATGTACATCACTAATTTGCTAAATTATGCTTATAACACTGGAAAGTATGACATTTTGTTCTTGCTGTTTGGATTATTAAATATGTATTTATTATTTACATACTTTTATTACTTGAATATCAAGTAAATGTTTATAGGTTAAGTTATAATACATTAAAGTGATCAGTTAGAAAAAAAAGAATTTAATGAGCTGCTTCTCCCAGTCTTCAGTGATGTGTGGAAGGAAAAATGTTCTTGAAGACTTGATATAACTATTCACTCTTTAAAAGGTGCAGAACTTGGTCTAAGGACTAATTTTTCAGGTTCTGTGAAAGGAGACAATTGAACTTATCTCACTAAAAAACTTAAAGAATTTGGATAATTCACAACAAACATGTTAAAACCTGCAGTAACTTGGTTTTGCCCTGCCAAGATTGAATATAGCACAGACTTTTCTGGAAGCAAGTTTTATGTAGACAACCAAGTGTCTGTTGAATGTTTTATTGTTAATCATGTATCTCCCAAAATCCAGAAAATACAGGTACAAATTCTGTAAAACAAGGAAACAGGCCTTCAGTGTTGCTGCTAGCTGAGATAATTGACAAAAACCTTTTTTGATAATTGAGAAATGTGACTTTAAGTCTCCTAAATAACTGCAAGGAAGTAAAAACTAGAATCGCTATTGTACTTATCTGCCAGAAGCCCTTATTAAAAGTCCAGGTTGAATTGAGGCTTTAAAAAAGTAGAACTGAAGAGGATGTCAGAGTCAGTCTTGTGCTACAACCAGGAGTCATCTCATACAACACCTAAACTTATCAAATCAAATTCTACATTAAAAAAAATAATTGTGGTTTCTACTCTCAGTTTTGCTATCATAAGGCTGTCTGAGAGCTTTAGTGCTCCAGTGATTAGAAGCTTTCTTCTAATTTCCATTCTCAAAGTTTTCATGTCTCTTTGATATCCATTTCTTACTGTTTTAATAGAATTTCTCTGAAAAAGCTCTGCATCTTCTTTGCTTTTTACCTCCTCTCCGTATATTTTTAAACAACAGTCATATCTCTTTTCAGCCTTTTTTTTTGCTAGACTAAACCAAATCCTTCTTGCTTCCTCTTTTGTGAGATGGTTTTCATTGCTCTAACCATGATACTACTCCTTATTGGCGTATGTCTTGGTTCTTACTAGAACATAAGAAAAAGGTGCACATTATTGCAAACTATTTCGTGGCTTGTTAGGGTGCTTTCTGGTTTCATGGATTTTTTTTCTATTTTAAGCATAATTTATATTCACTATTCTCTATTCATCAGTTGGCCTTTCTGCCATAAAAAAAAATCTGTTAAAAATATTTGTTATTGGATGTTTGACTATACACGGCAGTCGATTCAAAATTCTAAAATGAAGATTATTTTATTGCCCTCAATGTATTAAATATCTTGAGTTTTACTTCTCAGGTCAGACCATATTTCAGTTTTACTTCTAGGTCAGACCATATTTCATCATTAATGTACAGTGCTACCTTACTACATTTATTCTTCTGTATTTTCTGAAAAACTCATGCCTTTCAATACTTGTATTGCACTCATAATCTTCCAGTGTGTTTGCTGCCTCTGTAATGTAGGGTTTCACATTCTGTGTTAATACATCAGGTTTTTGTTGTTAGGCTTGTTCCATTAGTATCAACCACTTTGGGATTTTTACAGATCACGCCCATTTTTCTAGTCACACAGGGTTTCAGTAGTTCTTCCCATAACTACTTAACCTTTCCAGTTAATGTCTTCTACAGTGTCATCTATTCCTCTGATCATTAAAACTAAATGTGAAAATAATAAAAACCTCTTTTCTCATTTTCCAATTCTTAATAGTCATGTTAGCTGGTAAAATGTGAGCAGATATTAGAGTATATGAATTTTTTCAATGAATGAGTTCTGGAAGACTGAAGATGATGGGACTCTCCTTTGAAAATCTGCATAAACTGTTTATTATTATAATGACTATTACCAATAAAGTTATATTTATGAAATATGATCTATATATTAACAAATATCCTTTAATGATTATAGATCTATTTGAAAAAGTCTGTGTAATAATATGGTCAGGCTTTCATGTCTAGATCTTTCAAAAACTCAGAATAAATTTATACTCAGTTGTTCTTCATTCTTTATATCTTGATTCCTTGTCCTTTGCCAAACCTATGTTTTCTCCTGAATTTACTTACAAAAATTTGTCTTTTTACTTTCTGGAGTAGTTTTCTTTTACTTTGTGGCATGTTTTTGTTAAATTTAACTTGGCAAATATGGTTATATTGTACATATGGTATTCAAGTTATAATTGAGGGAATGATAATATTCTGTTTTGTTGAAATTCCAACTGATAGGAAATTAAGTATGCAAGTAGTCATACTTAGCAGAAGATGAAAAACTGAAAGGTATATCTTGTTAACTACTTGTTTAGAGGGCAGAGTTATTTTAATAGATTGCTTCTGTACTCATGGTGTTGGTATTTGCAACTATGTGCTCTCCCAATTTTTGTCCCTTTTTTTAGCATTGAGATAGAAGACCTAAACGGTTTTCCTTCTTCATAGGGTGCTGATTTGTCTATAAACAGACAGACAGTTTGTTAATGCTATAAAAAGCGTTGATTAATTTAGGCAATCTTCTGGTTATATATTTTGGTCATACCAGCTAAATTGTTTCTGGATTGCAGTGTGTTGGCTTATGATTCATTCATTCTTCCAGGTGAATGTGTGTTGTGTATCTTATTAGCAGTGAACGTGGGTGTTTCAGAATGCCATTCTCCTCCGAGAAACAGAGAATTGCATAGCAGAGAAATTCCTACGTACACCTGACAAGGCTTATATTGATCATGGGAACCCTTCTCTGCATTTGTGAGCGAAACAAGGAAATGAAACTAGTGCCCACATCTTTTTTTATCCTAGACCAATAGACGATCTCTGCAGCTTTATGTAAAACACAGAAGGTACTAGTTGTAGTATTGATATCACCTTGCACCAAACCTTAAAACACATAGCTTCCTCCTTCAAAATTACAGTAGATATCAGGTGCTCTGTTTTCTCTGTGATCATTGAAGTTAATTTTGCAGTTGTAGTCTTACTTAAAATAGGTGTTACAATAGACAAAAATGCTTGTAATGCAAATAAATACTATTTTCCTGATAAATGTGGTATGCAGAACTGGGCATATGGTTAAAGACAGTTAGGAAGCTGTTTCAAATTGAGAAGAGATTCTTCTGAGCCTTGGCTACGAATAGGAACAGACTCCAACTATGATGTTCCACCACAAATGGCAATGGAGATTCTCAAGCCTAATGCTCTGGTTAGGAAGATGCCATTTAGAAAAGCTTCCAACTCCCTTCTCTTAGGTGACTTCTTTGTGAGAAATTTTGTCATACGATCAAAGTCTCCGTCAGGTATTCTGTTGCTTAGTTACCACCAGTCCCTTGCGCAGATTATTTCTCCTGGGTTGTAGTCAACGCTTCTCGCAGGTGAGGGGCTTGGACAATATACAGTAAATTAGATGCCCTGAAAACCTTCAGAGAATGAGGTCTGTAAAAGCTGTCTGTTGAAGTTTCAACTCTTTCGGATTTGTTAGACCATTTCCCTAACATATGTTACTATATTTAGTATCAAATTTTGTCTCCCTTCCCCCTCTTTCTCTGTGTTTTCTTTAAACAAAATTATCTTTTTCTTATGTCATATAAACTAAAATTTAGTTTTGAAGATTACTGCAAATGTCACTGAACAATGGACATTACATGCAGGAAAACAACCTGATGTCAGAAAATATAACAATCAAGGGACTATTTTCCAATGGCAATAGCATTTACATTGTTTCTAAATTACATAAGTTTTTGTTTGTAGGAAACCTGCCATCTTTTAAGGAAAGGTGTAAATAAAGATGATTCTGGCCTTAATTAATTTTAAAAAAGCATATTTACCACTTATATAAAACATAGATTTTTAGGAAATAATAACTTCTGTTGACCTTACAAATATATTATTGCTGTGCTTAGTTTGTAAAACATGCAGTATTCTTCTAAAGGGAGAAATTTCTTAAAAGCTTCTTTTCAGGTATAATTTAAAAAATGCAAATTCACATTTGATTTACTGTTAACATAATATAGTTGAATTTTACAGTATATATTTTCTGCCTGGATAGGGTTATACATAGCTCTTTCTCAGAAAACTTTTGGGGGCACACACTTTTTATCAGCATTGTTTAATTTATCCTTAAAGAAAAAAATCTCACTACACATAATGAAAATATATGCGAGTTTCAGGCTTTTGTTCATCCCTAAACATTGGACCAGTCTTATGGCTTCTCTTTGAATGGTGGTCACAGGCTGCACATATCACGCAATATTACATATTTTTCCAGGGCTGGCATCTGGCTGCCCTGGAGATTCCTGAGGCAGTTCTGTTAGCGCTGCCGAGATGCCTCCAGGTCTACCGTGCGATTAAGTTGCAGATGGAGTACTTGTGCAATGCACTTTTCTTTTTCCTGTGTTAATCATAATAGGGATCCTTCTTTGTGAGCTGGGGTATTTGTACATGCTTTAAAGGCAGCTATTTCCCCCTTTTTAACAATGAATTGAGAAGCCTCCAATTTTTAGAGAAAATCTTCATGTCTTTTCTGACAACGCTGTAATGTATTACAGTAAGCCTTTCCAAAGCCTTATATCTGATTGTTAGATTTATAATTTGATGCTATATAAATCTGTTTTGAATGCTTGTTTATCAAAAGTCATTTCCTATGTTTAAATACTAGCTGGGAAAAAATCAGTCGTGAATTTAAGACAATTATTGAGCAAGTACCTGAGTTGGGGTACCTCTATTCATTGATGTTAAAGAACTGAAAAAAAATTATGCAGGATAAATAGCATAATTTCTGAAGTAAAAAAAACCACAAGTGCTGTTTCTATACAGGTATGTCTCAAATATTTATGGTATAAAATGGAATTGTTTTGTATTATCCAAATGTTGATACTTATAACATCTGTAACGTGAAATGATGTAAGTTCATGTTACATAAGCATGTACTGAAATCTGGGAGATTTGGATTAGGTTATGGTTTATGCTTAACTTTGGCATGTAGAAGGCCATTTCTGATCCTTACTAATTAAAAGTAGTAGAATGTTCTAACTTTATTCTTAGAAAAACTTTTTCAGCATAGATTTTTTTTATTTCTAGATAAATGCATGTGTAGCTAATCCTTTACTAAAATGGCAAACTTTTCCTAAGCATATCCTCATTGCATTTTACCATACTACTTAAGAATTATTAATTCTTTGTCTTTGTAACAATCTCAAATTAATATTTGCATAAAATCCTTCAGATCATTTCATTATTTTGTTTAATAGGTTTTCATTTTAAGATTACAGCCTTTTCCAATAAATTGCAAATTATGCAAACAAAGTACGCCTACTTAAGTTTGGCAGTTTTGCATTGCCAAATGACTATTGTTTCACTGTTCATTTGTTCAAAGGATTACTTTTTAAATTAGTGAACTAAAATGAAAAAGTGCATGTTTCTGTTCTCTCATTTGTAACCCATAATTTTCCTAAGGCCAATTTAAGGTATATTGTCTTTTAGAATGACATTAAATTAGACCTCAGTCATCTGCTTCCTGTCACTTTCTATTATTTTGTACTTGTTCATCAATCCTTGGGGGAAATCAAAGCCTGTGTGGCTCCCATTTGAATCTGCATAATTCTCAGTGATGGCTGGGTCAGGAGGTGCCTCCCCATGATATTTAAATTTCTACCATAACTGAAGCCATTAACCCTTCAATGACGTGATCATTCCAATAATTTGTTAGTACGTATTTTGTTATTAATTAGTGCAAGTAATTTAAATCTTAAATTTAATTCCAAATTATGATATTTTGATATTAATAAGAATGTCAGTGGATTTTTATAATACTCATAATGTTTTATTCACGTACGTATTTATTCTTAAGTACATTCTAACTACATTTGCCAGCAATTTTCATAAAGATCCTTTAGTCATTTTCTTCTGTTCTGAAAATAATTTAAATGTATTAAATTGGTTTCTTAATATGCAAACTATTTTGCTCCTAGAAGTTGAATTCTGGTTGTACCTAAGTGCAACTTGTAAAACTCAGAGTAACCAAAGATAGCTATGGGAGGCAGAGAGCGTGTTCCGTTTGGTAGTCACGATGACACTGCAGCAGTCTATGGAAGGAGAAGTAAAGAATTGCCACCACTTTGCACTAAGAGAGCTGAGCAGACCAGCAGAATTAGCTGCCTCGAGAGGAGGGACTTTGCATGTGCCTTCTCTATTCCTCAATGGTCTGTGTTTCTCATGATCGACCAACAACAACTAGAAAAGGTGGAGGACACACCGGAACGTGACACATCTTGCACGTGCTCAGTCTTACCGCAGCAGCAGAATGAGGGAAAGGTATAGAGAAATGAAATACATTTATAGATAACAGTCCCATAAACATGGCTGAGTAGAATAGATGGGGAGAATGAGGTTTTTTACTGGAGCAGTAAACATCTGACAAGGAGACAGACTGAAAGGTGGTAGCACTCTGTTATTCAGGAATATGGCGTGGTAACAGCTGATCCTTCAACTGAGTGATCGTATTCAGCAGGCGCTGGTCTATATGTTCCTTGTCTGGTTTAGCTTTACGATCTTTATCTTGGCTTCCACTTTGAATGCCTGGGAAAAGGCACTTAGTAATATCTGCAAGTTTCCGGTTCTAATCATATGCATTGGTTTTATAAGAGGCTGTGGGAAGTTCAGATCCTCATCTTGTTGTTAATTCAAGGCCAAGTAGTATTAATTAATTATAAAGCACTGTGCATTTACACAGTGAATGCAGTAAATGCTGGATAACAAATGGGGGTGAAGTTTGAAAAGTTCTACTCCCTTCTGTCTCCAGGCAAAGTAAATCATTAACGTGTGCCTGGCTAGGAATCATTCAATCCACTAGATTCTCTGAATCATAAAAATCTGCTGAGAAACAAGGTTTCGAGAGCCTATGCAAGCTTCTTTTATTGCAAGCATCAAATCGTCTCAGAGATCTCAGTCAGATGTCTAAATATTATACCTTTTTCACCTTTTGGTATGGCTTTTACCTTGTGCAATGTATTGACAGATAAAATCTTTCAGAAAATGATATAAACACTGGTCTTCTCCCTCATGTACACAAAGACCCGGTTTCTTCTGTGTATCTAGTTTATACTGTGGGGCTGTCAGGGAGATGGTTATAGCTCTTTGATTTTCCACGTAGCCCCAGGCCTCTGCGTTGCTTTAACCTAGGCCAGCTGGCAGCGGTTCCCTAGGGACCATTGCAGCGTGGGTTTTAGAACTCCCTGCGCTTCGTCTGTTCTTCTTCCCCACTGAACGCGCAGAAGGCTGCGCACACGGCGGACAGTAAAGGACCTACCAGGTAGTTACAGTAAGACCCTGTTTCTCTGGGTTGTGCAGATATAATGTTGGAGATACCAGACCGGAAAGAAGAAATCTGTGAAAAAGTGTTTATATTGTTGGTCATGCCATGCTGAGTGAACAAGAATCAGTAATGATCACAGTCTCTCGTTTTTGGAGCAGATCCTCCATGTACTTCTTGGACTGTCACTCCACTTTATGGTAGGCAAAAGAAGGAGCTCGTGTTAGTCAAAGAGCAAGTAGGAGCACCCTTGCAGTTTAGTATTAAATGTATCCAAACATACTCCAGCCTCTTACAGATAAGATAAAGGAAACCAATTGCTTCATCAGGTGAAAAACATCTGATGTTTTTCCAAAGGGCCTTGGACAAGAGCTGGTCCATCACAGGCATCCCAGCCATTTATACTGTAGGTCTGACTTTTTCGTTTGAAAGGATCCCATGCAATGACTCCAGATAATATACGAAAATTTCAAGGCATTGTAGAGCTGGACTTGGAAAAAAAACCTTATTTTGATTACTGTGATTAGAGATGATTCTTCCACTATTTTACTGTCTGACCCAAATGCAAGAATTTCTCCAAAGTCCATTGCTTTTTGTGTATATTCAGCAGTTCTAAGGCCCTGTTCTCCAGATTTGCCCTCAGTTTGGTTTTTTTGTTTGGTTGGGTTTTGTTTTGTTTTGTTTTTCTTCAAAAATGTCAGGAGAGTTTCAGTTAGTATGGTATTAAAAAAAGTAAAATCAAGAATATACAAATAATTTCAAAGATAAAATATCTCACAGTGGAATATTCTGTAATGTAGCAGGCAAAGGCATAAAAGTCCATGATGAAGCCAGATAAAGTCAAATGGAAAATAAGAGCACATTTTTAACTGCAGAGATAATTAGCCTTTGAAAAAAGTTACCAACATGTGTTCTTCATTTATCAGTCTAAAGCTTTCATTTAGTTTTGATATCTTTCTAAAATATATAACTTCTTTTAGCTAAGTACTGAAATTCCTTGGTGGTTTTGTTACCTGACATCTTAAGAAAGAGGCTATATAACACCTTTTACCTTGTAATTTTGTAGACTAAGACATAGCTGGCCTGTAAATTGCACCTGTAAAAATAACCTTATTTGTGCATCACTCAGCCAGAATACTGGACCAGTCAGCCAGGTCCTCCCGCCCTCCTCAGGCCAGGCACTTGCTAGATGGAGAACTAAACCCTACGGAAAACAGCACTTTGCCCGTTACTTTTCTGTGACCAGGGAGAAAAGAGTCGGCAGCAAAGAGCAGTGGACAGCGTACATAAATTCATGTATTTCTGATTGTGACAGTTCTTGAACACTTTTTGCTGGCTGCTGAGGGTACTGCTGGGTTGTGAAAGGGTCCCAGATGCAAGGCAAGGTGAGGAAGGCATAGGGGGGAAAAAAGAGGATAACTGTCACAAAGGGTATAATTAAGATACCACAATGGTGGTAGTATTAAAAGAATTTTAAACAAAGGTGGCCCAGAATACATTTCAACGTTAAGGCCTTCAGCTTACGATTTGGGACAATTGCGTGGGATTAGCTGGTTTCTTATGACACGAGCTTCCTTTTTGACCTTGGGCAAGCCATAGTACTCTTCCTGCTCAATGGGAGTCACAACACGTCTACCTTGTGTAGTCTGAAAAGAGGTGAATAAAAATGGAAACATGTCGAGATACAACAGAACGGAGTGTATAAGGGTTTCAAATTATGAAATCTAGTATAACACAGTGGCTGTTTTAATTAGTTTTCAGAGAAAGTAAAATGAGAGAATACATGTGTATCTATAGAAATTATATAATCTAGAAGTATAGTACTGCAGAGGACTTAATGTTTTCTTTATTTAAATTCTATTGCCTTTTTTTTGGTGTAATACGAGAGTAAAAGGTTCCAAGTGTAATAGATTTGCTTATTTATGTTACTTTTTTTCTGCGAATGCAAACCATTAATGCAATATGCTTTCAAGACAAGTTTAATAATTGAAGTTCCTGTCCATGTTTAGAACCTTTCAAGATAAGCACACAAATCTTTATTTGTAGAACGATGGCATCAGTTCTTTTATGGAACTAGACTGAAGCTTGATAAAGCTTGAGGAAGCTTTATTTGCTAGATTTTCTCATGGAATGTGGAAATGGCCCAAAGTAAAGACCTGTGATTGACAATACATTTATTTAAACTACAAGTAGAGGAGAACAGAAATTAGAAATATTCATAGTGGATAGGTCTAGTGATGGCTTTTAAACTTGATGGTCTGAATTCGACCCCTGGAGCTGGAAATCCCTGTCTATCAGAGACTGGATGGCATCACTCTGTACCTGATCTGTTTGATTTTTTTTTTTTTTTTTTCTTAAACATCCATTCACCGTTGGAAATGGGTGTAGGTGTACCGTTATTTTGACACATTGTTTCTGTTCTAAATCCCTTATCTGATCCTTCCCTGCCTTGCTCTTCTGTCATCATTTACCTCCATGTGTAAAATCCAAAATTTTTGCTTCCACTTTCCATCCATTTGGCTTTCACTAAGAGCATATAAAGATGATAATGAGAATTATGAATTATAAGAAAAGGTACCTTTTTTCCAGCTGAATATTTTTTTATGTTTTCTAAATATACTAGACCCCATTACTTATTTGTTAATTTATGGATAAAATTGATGGAAGAGTTAAGATGGTAGGATGGCTGGTATAGAGTATAAAGATCTAAACTGTACAGGATGTAGAATTTCCATTCCCTCAGTATGGAAATACTTTGGTTTTATATATAAGTCTGAGATAAACTTCTTAAAATAAAAAGTTCAAAAGATCATTTCAGTTAATAAAAAAAGAGCATATTCTAAAAATACTGAATTAATAAGAATTAGAGTTACTATATGCACTTTCATGCTGGCAGTATTCTTCTTCATTTGAATTTAACCTTGAGATTATGTAGAAGAAATACAATAACAAATTATGGATATGTGCATTGTAATTACTGCACTTGCCCTTTCTGCCATGTTCCAGTATACAAGGATTTTTTTTTGTATTTGACAGAACAACACAGACTGATAAATGGTCATACTGAGAGAAGATTGGTAACATATTCTGTACAGTGCCATTATTTTCAGGTTCAAAATATCCTTTCCAGCTATTTAAAAAGCCTATATTAAAAAAAACCCCCTATGTACCTTTAAGTTCTTTCCATTAATTGGAATATAAATTTAAAAGCTTATTTTTGACATGATAATTTTGTTCATTTATTTTGGAAAGAATATCTACATACCTTCAAAAATTCTGAACTTTACAGTGAGGATTTGTTTGCATTTGTGAGATAGCTCTTACTACATGTCATCTTATGCAATACTCACCTCCTCCAGAAATCCACCTGTAGTTATAAGTGCAAAGTTTAGTTATTTTTAAAGAATTCAACTCCTATTCAGGTATTAAATAAAATAACTCAAAATATAATGGAAGTATTAAACCTTATAATTATTGTAGTTTCCAATATAATAGAATTGAAGTTTGTTAAAGATTGAGTAGGAGAAAAAACGGGAACAAATTGAGATGTGTTTTTCTTTAAAGCAAATAGACTTTTTATGTATTGTAAGGCACAGACTTTTTTTAAAACAAGTAAAAAGCATAAAAAACCAAATGTGCCAGCTCTGACATTTCCCGTCTGATGACAACGATGAGATCCAGCCTGTTAAGGGCTTAAAATGAATGTCTTGTCTAATTTGTGCTCTTCATTTTTATTTCTTTCCTCCCAACTGTCTCATTTTACCCCACCTGTCACACATCACACTTTCACACCCCTACCTTACTTTTGCAGATTTTACACGCTTTGCCTTTTGTTTTTCCCCATCTTAAATGTGATCCAGCCTTTTCTCTTTAACTATTCACTTTACTTTTTTTGCCTTTTCATTGCTTAATTTAGTCGTCTCTGTGCTATTTACTCTTTTATTTGTTAAGTGAATTCTAGAACTCTTGAGGAAAATTAGAACAGTAAATTAAAATAGCGTTGAACATAAGTAATAAAAATAGTAGTGCTTAAGGACATGTATGTTTCCCTTAAAACAACACAGTAATCACATGGTGTCTTCAATAATATATTTTAAACAAAACATTAATGGATTCCCTTGGTGTACTATTAATGTTATTTATAAATGTTTAAGACGTTTATTTGCATCTTGTTAGAATTCCGGTATTCTTGTTAGAATTTTGTAAATTCTGTGCAGCTGAACAACAGCAGAGTTGGAATAAGCACTGGTAAGAGGCATGCAACTTGCAAGTCACTAAGCTTTTTTCTCATATTGATTTCTAATATCTGAGATATAAATTGGCTTCCCATAAATTGACTCTGATTATATCTTACTTATAGTGGATAATTTCATGCTCCCTAAGACAAGTACTTCCAGTGTTTATATATGGGGCATGAGTGGCTAGATAACTATAGGTGGTATGTACTATTAATTTTATTTGTTACACTTGTTTATTAAAACCATTTGGGTCTGGACTTGTGTCGAAATATCCTATGCCTTTGAATGTTAAGAAATTTTGTTAAAACATCTAAACCACTGAAATACAGATGCAAATGCCAGAAATTTAACTTAATAAATAATGATGTCAGTGTTTGATTTGAAATTTGGTTGACTTGCTTGAGGAGATGGTTAAAGCATATAGTCTTAATTTCTTAACTAGTTATAATTAACAATAATTGACAATTGAATTTAGTTTCTTTTTTAACTTGTTGAATCCTTATTTTTATAGTTCCTCCCATTTCTTTTTATTTCATACTAAAAAACATTTTAGGCTTTACTTTAAAGAGGGTACTGCTTCTTTCCTGTTGTGAATTTTATTTTCATGGTTTTTTTTCAAATATCATTCTACTTTTTCATTTAAAATTGCTAAATATGTTCTGTAATGCTGCCTGTCACACATTAATGTCAGTGACTCTAAGCTATGTTTAAGTTATCCACTGGCATCTAGTAATTATCCAGAACCATGAAATACAAGGCAATATTCTCTGATGTGTAAAATTTCAATTCTGTATGTAATTCTTCAGTCTTAAATACATCTAGAAAAAATCTCAGTTTAACTTTTGGTATTAAATGTTTTAAAGTTTGTGGCTTTTTTCCTCATAGGTCCTTTAAACCTGAAACCATTGCAGCACAGACCAGCTTAAATACATGTCCAAACTGAAATGGTATGATGGTGAGCACACAACATACGTCACACTGTAAGCATGCTTATGGCCAGCTCTGCTGATACTTCTTCCATGATTTATACTGATTTCTTTAATGCTGTTGTCTGAAAAGGTTCTTATGAAAGTTTTAAACTGCATCAGAATTAATCATAATATATTTTGCTGGTAGGGATTTTAAACAATTGAGTCTCCATTACACAGCATTTGTCAAAATCATTGATAATTTTCATCTTGTAACATGCTGAAGATGTACAATAACAATACTGCAAATGAGTATAACGTGAAGCTCTCGCTTCCTTCTAAATCTTATTTTCTGTCCTCTGTTTTGAGATATTACTTCATACCAAATGCATGCATATAGACACAGTGTATTGGTATCAGACACAAAGTATGTGAATTCTGATACCTTTTCATCAGTTGTACTCCAAGAATTCTATTTTTTAAATGATATCCTGCCAGCTTTTTCACAATCCATTAATTCCTGGATCAACATCAGAAGGAATGTCAGAGCCGAGTGAAATTCTTGTAAGACACAGATGTCAGGATCAAAAGTCAGAGACATTCTCAGAACAGCAGGGAAGCATGCTTGTTAGACCTTAATCGTAACAATTAGTATCTGCCATGTGACATTCTCTATACCCTGCCTATATTTCTGTTAAGTTCCAGGCATGCTGAAAAGAGAAAGTATTTACTGAAGTTGGACAGAAAACTACATGGGCTATTAGTCTTCTTATTTCCCTTTCTGCCACTATTTGCAAACTTTCTGTAGTGTCTTATCCTAAATGGTAAAAAATTGCGTCATCCTAACTTTGGGTTGAAGTAATTTTACATTAAAAATGTATAATTTTGTTCTGAGAAGAATCTATTACGTAAAACTATTCCTTTAATGCATATGGTTAATGATTAGCTAATCTTCAAGGAAAAGGCTGCTGGTAGCTATATTTATCCACGCTGATATGTAGTTTGCCTTGTTGAAAAAAATATTTGTATTCTTAAGAGCTAGTGGTTAGCATTATGCATGATTTATAAGTCTTGTCGTTTGTTGGTTTTAACCCTCTTAGCTCTGAATATTTTACTTTCAGAATAATGATCTCAGAATAAAATAAAAAGAACATCTTTCAGTGCGTTAGACAACAGAGGACACTGAAATGGTTAGACTCCTTTCTGCTACTGTATTACATTACTGTATTTGCATTCTAAGTTTCAGCAACCATTTCAGGAATAGACAGGTTTGCAGGCCTGTATTTGTCATTCTTCAGTGTGGTATGCTATAGGCACATTACAGGTTATTTCTGTCACAATTCTTTAACCTCTTTCTTAGCTTTCCTTTAATTATTACATTGATACAGCAAAAGCTGTCAAGCATGCTAACAAAACTTTTCATTTTGATGTAATGGAGAAGGGTAAGAAAGAAAAGGGAGAAGAAAAGTATCCTCAAAGTGAGGAAACAGGATCTTTGAAGCAGTTTAAAGTGTTAATCAATATGAATACTTTATATAATATATATGACATTTTTCATATATATATATATAAATAATACTAAATACAGCAAGTTGGCCTCATTAGAGATGGGAAGTTAAGTAAGCTACCAGAAAAAAGCTGATATTTTCTTATGCATTTGAGAAAAGACAGAGAAAAGTACAATGTTAAGGAACAATGACGGAGCAGCTTAAGGAGTCTCACATTTGATCTAGAGATGTGAGAATAGATTTCACCCTCTAGTCAGACTGGAAGAGTTGGTCATTTTGGTTGGGGAATTCAAAATGGCTGAATGCAAGCTTTTGAGGAAGAATTTAATGACTATAATCAATCAGCAGAGGGAGGAGGATGAAAATTGAATAGTGAGATTGAGAAGTAGTCAAGAAAAGGTTACTGTAGAGTGGGGCAACGTTTTCCAGTGCCCTATATCTCATGAAAGAAGAGGATAGGGTCCAGAATGAAAAGGGACAGGCATTTCAGAGAATGACGTTGAGGAGTGTGAAGGTGAGGAATACTGGGAGAGAGTAGATTATGCCAGTGTTAGGTTCTTTGTAATAAGAGAATAAAAATATTGTTAGGAAAAAAAGTGAAGTATAAACAGACAGGAAAATTAGTAGCTTAAGTTTGGGAAGATTAGGTCAGAAACTGGTCAGAAATTTCAACCTCAGATATGCAGGAGGTGGTGATAGGTCATAGGAGAACAAAATGGGAGAAGATTTTATCCTTTTAATTTTTCAATGAAAAAAATCTGAAAAAGAATAGGGAGGTAGAGAGCGCACATACAGGAGGCAGATAGGAGGAGGGGTTTGGCAAGGAGTTGTAGATGGAAGAAGACTGGTGACCTCTTAGTTATCCATAATGGTAAACAGCAGCTTTGAACTGAGAATCTGGCCACGCTATAAAAAGAAAGAGCGAATGTGTAATGGACATGATTTATACCTTATCCGTATAGAAGCAAGGACTACACTTTGTACCAGAAAGTTTACCCGAATTGCCGCCGGAGCATCTGTGTTCGGATATCTCCAAGGACAGAGACTCCACAATCGCCTTGGGCAACCTGTGGCAGTGCCCGGTCCCCCTCTCAGCGAGGAAGAGTTCCGTGATGCCCAGGTGGCACCTCCCGTGTTTCAGTGTGTGCCCATTGCCTCCAGTCCTGTCACTGGGCACCGCCGAGGGGAGCCTGGCTCTGTCCTCTCTGCGCCCTCCCTTCAGCTGGGTATATCAAGAATATAATATTGATATACATCAATAAGCTCCCCTCGAGCCTTCTCTTCCCCAGGCTAAACAGTCCCAGCTCTCTCGGCCTTCCCTCGTGTGTGAGGTGCTCCCGTCCCTCAATAACCTTCGTGGCGCTTCCTTGGACTGTCCCCAGTATGTCCCTGTCTCTCTTGTACTGAGGAGCCCACAGCTGGGTGCATCTCCCTCCTGCTGTAGACTTCTGATATTTTACAGGCTGTTTTTCTCCAGCATGCTGGGGGCTGTAGCAGAACTTGCCACCTGTGAAATACATAGAGGTGATGCGAAACAAGACGTTTTTGTTTCTAAGTGCACATTTAAACTTTATAGATGCAAGTGTGCTATGGAGCTGTTCTTCGTAAGGTGAAATGTGTGCAAAAAATTAACTATTCTATTTGTCTGCATTTTGACTTAATCCCGGATATCTTAGGGATTTTGAATACACATAAATAGTAATAACACTTTGTTCTTATGTGCCACATATTTTGCATGTTAATATCTGAGAGGAAAATAGCAGCCTACAGGAAAGCCATTAATCAGAAGCACTAAATGCCAAAGGTAAAAATTAATGAATTCACTAATGGCTTTTTCTTCTTCTGTCCCTGCTGTTATCATTCAGCTGCTTTCATTTATCTGCAGTTTCCTCACTTTTCAAGAGTATTTACACAAACATGCCCACTTTTAGCATCGTAAGCATTTAATACTGAAATAGCAGCTGCGAACAAGTAATGCTCGGGTGATTTGACTGGAAACATAAAATTACTGTCTTAGAGAGAAAGCAAAGTCGGTGAGAAGCTGGAAATGAAAGTGTTATAACTAACCAGATCTACCAGGTTTTCAAAGCCCATAGGCATTACACTGAAATTGGTATATTGAGGCAGAGGGTTTGGTCGAACATTCTTCGCTTTTGCCTGCTAAGAGAAATTCTACAGCAACTGCTAAAAAGAATTCTATTTATTTTATATTTTTATTTGAGAGAGGAAGTGTCTTCAAACTGTGCATGTGTGTGTATTTTTATAGTATTGAAGAATAAATAAGGGTAAATGAAGAAGAAAGTAGAACTATGTTTTGAAGAAGCTTAATTAACTCACTCTTGATCATCATCTCACCTAAAATATTAGCACAACAATGGTTAGTTTAATGTACATGTATTCCATTTTTCTACCTCTAGGTTTTTGGTTATTTGGTTATAGACAGAAGTTTGTTTTCATTTTATTTCATTCCAGTTTTATGACATTCGAAAATCTAAAAACCAGAAAGCGATAAAACCTAAGATTTGTTTTGTTTTGTTCTTATTTTGACACATAACATATTTAAATGTCTTCTGAAAATAACTTTTAAATCCCAAATTTAATTAACTTGATTGTGGTTAGTTCTGTAGTATCTAGAAGCTCTGAACATGGACAAGCAGAAATGCCTTTAGTTTCATGATGTGGAAGCACAGAACATAAAGGGCTTCCAATGCAATACAGAGTAGCTATTTGGATACCCATTTTGTTGGTAAATCAGGACAAGTGTGTTCTTTACTTAACTCCATGATTGACTTTTAAAGATTTGAAGAGGTTCATCCATTTACGCCTCTAAAGATGCTCCATATTTTGGCTTTCCTGACTTATACAAGCAGTTTTGTATTTATATGCTTATATACATATGTACTAATGAATGTCGATCCTCAGCATAATTCACCATATATATGTTACCATCCAGGACCAAATTATACTTTTTCTCTCTGGGAATGTCTTTTTTCCCCTCTATGGTCTATATGAAGACAAGATACACTAAAAGCAGGTACACTTGAGAGTCTGTCTTTGAGATAGACTCAAAAAAGCCTGAAGTGACTAAGGCAACTGGTGGATTCAAGGCAAGTATTCAAGGTAGTTCTGATATAAATTCTCCTGTGCTGAGGAGAACTAAGGGATACAAACCTGTTTTATTTCTACTTTTTGAGAAGCATCCTGTTTGAAATGGAACTGGGCAGAGAATGAATTATGGCACTAATAGGAGATTTCAATATATTTTTTTAAGACATTGATTTCTAATATTTGTCTAGTCATCAAGTGGTTTGATTTCTGAAAGTTTGCCGTGAAAGTGGAAGTGTTCAGACACAATGCATGAGAGAATAGCTGAATTATACTTTTATGAGCTCTGAGAGCAGGCAGCATTTTGCATTCTCAAGAACATTCCTTATTAATTTATTTTTAGCCGTAAGTCAGAGCTAAAACCTCTTTTTACACTAAAACTGTAGAGGTGTCCAAATCTAAAGAAACTGGTGACATATTGAACAGTTAGGGTAACAAAGAGGTGATCCTTGGGAGCCTTACTTATTACTAAGTCTTTCAAAGTAATTAAAGACATTGCTAAAGGCTAGCAGTATTATGAGGATCAGATTAGATATTCTTCAGGTACTGACTGTACTGTCATTGACCTCCGACAAATATTTATTCCAGCACTACTCTTTAATTCCCATCAAACCACTTTTCAGTTTCCCCCCTTTGCAAGGAAGCTGTATGGTTTGTGTCAAGAATGACATGACATTAATTAGCTCCTATCTCAAACGTTCTGGATAGCATCTGGATTTTCTGAGATAGCTATGGTTTATTGGCTTCTTCCAACTGAGTGTTTGATTAGGTGTCCAACCACTGGCCTCTTCGAGCCTATTAAATGTTTCCTTTCCTTTTTTCTTTCATTGTTAACATCTGAGCCTTATTTGTCTGTCTTCCCTATCTTTTCTGTCCCTCCCCTGTTAAATGTTTAGTGCCACTCAATTTCTACTCTTCTTTTGCTCTTATCTATTCCGGTTTTTCTCTACTAGTTTCTGTCATTGTTTCCTTTGGTTATTCTAGATTCCTTAATCCTTTACCTCTGTACTTATTTCTTCCTACTACCAAATTTCTTTTATTTTCTTACTCCTCCTACTACCCATCCTATTATTCAGGTGTTGTAATTTGCGTATTGATCATTCCACTGTTCATAGAGCATCCTATGCATTTGGCCAGTAAATCTAATACATACATTACACTGTTTGTGACTCTCTAGCTTCGAAGTTGTCAATTAAATCTATGTGTTAAAAGCAGCTCTCACAAATTCTCAACTAGCAGGCATCTGCTTTGCACCCCTACATGTGAACGGCAGGTCAGGATTAGTCCAGAGAACAGGTCTGAGTCTGCACGCTGTGCGCATGAAGTTGTGAAAGAGATCTTTAAAGTAGGCTCTGGAGGAAGAATTTTGATTCTTATGAAAAAAATAAAGCAAAAACCCACCCAATACCACTGTTTCTCTGGGATTAATGATGCTTGCAATGAGTTATTTGAGAGGCTATAGTCATGGAGTCATAGTGTATATCTTTTGCATAAGAAAGAAATACAAATAGTTAAGAAGTACAGTAAATCAATTAATTAAATTTGAGCAGGGGAACATTTGGAAAGTCTGACTAAACAAATTAGATGGTCTAGAAAAATATGTGCTATAATTATAAGTAAAAATTCAGAAATGAAATTTTTATGCCACTGGAAATTAACATATGTACAGCTTACATGTTTTTCCTTGCTACAGAAATTAAGCAAATCTGGATGCCAAAAATTAGTATTTGGAAGTAGGCAAGGATTTTCCCTGTATTCATTTTTATTTCTTATTATTATGATAGCCTTTATAATATGTCAACTTAAAGTTGAGTACTGTGTCTACAACCACGTCAGGCAGGAATTACTTGATGAAAATTTTCAGAACTGAGATTTCTTGTGCCAGGAAGGGCCAAGGACCTTCCACATGACACTGAATGAATCACTTGACTGGAAAAGTTTGTTTCATTCTCTAGTATCCCAAATCCTACCTGTCCATTTGACTCTGATACTTTTATGTTTACCTTCATTTATATTCAAACAACAGAGTAGTGTTGCTGCAATTATTTCTGCATTCCATTCAAAGGAAGTAAATTATTTGCAGTTCATGTGAAACAAGAGAGAATGGGAAGACTTCTGAAAGTTCACTCAGATTGTCTGTAATTAAATATGAACTGAACTTGGGTCTCCAGCACCTGGGTCACAAACACAACTATAGCCGTTCTCCTGCTGCTGGAGGGTATATGAGTAACTTCGTATGCCATGTCATTTAGTTGAATATAGCAACTACAGCCAAAGTAGTTTTCAGACGAAGGTATAATTCATAAAGTTAATAAGAAACACTCCCTGTTGGTGGTCATGAAACCACTAGATAGAGACTTTGCCAGAATTAGAAAAGAATAAAAGGACAACCAACGAGACCAAGTAATTGAAATATATGAAGGCCTGGAGAGGCAGATCATTGCATCTCATAATAAAGGCCGTTCCAGTCGGATTAGCAGGGACAGTTTGAGAGTTTGTTAGGTATAGTAAGAGGAAAGCTGTACTGAGGATACTGACCATAAGTAATTTGGAATGCCACTTACACTTAGATACTCAAATTAGTTGGCTAGAGAGGAAGGGTTCTAGTGCAGGTTAATAAAAGGATAACCTGAATCAGGCCAATCTTGAGCTTCATTCTCAGAACTGAGAATTCAGCAATAGTTCTGCAATTGGCAGACATTTGGGATGTCTGCTGCTCTGTTCAGCTGAGTTATTTACCTCATTAACTATCATCTGAAATCCTCTACTGTTTATATTTATTTATATCCATTGATATGCAGGGTTCAGAACTCTTCATATAAAAAGCTTTGCCCAGCCCAGTCCAGCCTAGAGTCCAACCCAGAACATCTTAGTTTTGAGTCAGAGGTCATATAAATACTGGAAGTGAAAAAGTGTGTCTAAGAGCACTCTGTATTTTGCCTGTGAAAAATATTCATACGCTCAGATACTCAGTTCAAAG
>JAVJGG010000021.1:21802746-21810808 GCA_035590195.1 Aviceda cuculoides
TTGTTTTGGGTTTTTTTTATTTAAATAAAAATGTTCTACTTCAAAGCAGTAGTTTTCTTGTGGAAAATACAAAAATTAAACCTGCTGATTATTATTATTGTTATTTTTTCCTCACCACCAACATGAAATCCTGAAACCCTCTCTGGGTTTGAAGTTTTCAAGTGAAAATATTTCTAAAAGGCATTCTCCTGCAGAGCAAGCTAAAAGTGTTTGGTCATGAAATTATGGCATATTTGACTCAATGACTTCTTGCTTCATTTAAATCTATCTCAGTCCTTTGTCAGATAGTCATACGCTGCTTCTGGTGTTTGATTTAGCCAAGAAAGTCTTTAACTAAGAAATACCAATTTCTATATTGGGGCAAACATTTCCTTTTCAGAGGAGGGTAATGACATTTCAGTAAGGTTAGATGGTTCATATCAAATCTTGATAATTATCCTGGGCAATCTTAAATTGTCCCTGCCCCAAAGTCTGGAGTGTATCTTAGGTCGTTACTATATTCAGGTGATAAAAAGAGGACACGCTCTGGCTTCAAGTACCCATTGGAGAGTTGTGGTTTCAGAGTGAACGGACGTGTCTTTGGCGTTTTGTGCCTTCCTCCTGGAATATATGAAATCCTGGAAACAGAGGAGTAGGGAAGGCTAAAACTCACCTACATGGATTTTCTAATCATTTATGAGAAATAAAACAGGGCCAGGTAGTGAGTTCAAGTACCTAGTGCGTGTTTAGCCCCACCATTTAGTTATTGGTTCACTACCTGGCTATGTTTACAAATAATTCTCTGCAATACAAATCTGTTATAGAGGGATCTTGTCCTAAGCAGTTAGTTCATTTTAATACGGCAAGCAAAACAGCCGTGACAAATAATATTTATTAATGTCCATTTTCATTGTGAAACAAGAGAAAGAGGGGATACCAATTCATTACTAATTGCTATTTTCTTGAATAATCATATTATTTCTGCCTAATGTCCTGGTTTTATCCTTTTTGCATTTTCATTGTATGCAAATGAATAGCCTCAGATTGTCTTTCACAGGGGAATCTTAATCTGGATTTTTCCACTATGATGAGAATTGATAGTATTAAAGAGTAGCACTTAAAATGTTTGTATAACTGAAATGTTTTATTGTTTTTCTTTCATTTTGATAAAGGAAAGTATTCATATCAGGCAGGTTTCTTACCTGAAGTCTTTTTAATGACTATTAGTATCTTTCACATTCAAAGTAAATGCATTTTTAAAAGTTCAGGCCTAAGCTCTTTTCCTAAACATCTATGCCTATTTATATTATGGAGTTCATATATATTTTTCTAGCATTGCTTGGCCACCTTAAAAAAACTTATTTCACTTAGTTGTACAAGACATTTCCTTCTGAAATACCTTATAAGTTGTTATTCATTAGTCGTTTTTTGACAAATTTGCCAACTCAAAAAGACTTTGCATGACTACAGGAATATTAAATTGATTATATTTCACCTATCAGTATCCCCTTACTAATTCCTTTTTAATTCAGGCAACTTCTACTCTCCCCCTCCAGTTTACAATATATTTTTTTGTGGAACTGGCACATTTGAAAATCTTCTAGGACATAAAGACTGAGCTATATTGTTGTCGATCAGCTTCCATACCTGTGACATAAGTACTTTTTTTTGTATGTAGGAATTATTTTTGAGGCATGATATATTTGAGGTTAAATGTTTCTCATCCATAAGCTAGTACACCCATTTATGTACTCAGCTATGGTGGACTTACTCTGTCATATTCACGTTGTGGTCTTTATTCAGCATTAGGTCAGTATTTCTTCTGTTTAAGTGACTTGGGCTGCAGAGTGTCCGTATTCTCGAACAGGACCTCAGTATCCACAAGGTTAATAGTATTGAAGGGAAAAATTTATAGCTAGACCTCCCGGAAGGTTCTTTTATTCATCTCGTCTCCTGAACCCTTCTGAAGGTGCACTCTCAGTTCAGAACCCAAACTCAGTCTCTTATTATTTGTCGCAGTCCCAAGTTATGTGTCATCGCCTTCCTTTGCAGACAGATTTTTCTTAGAACACTGCTAAGGTGTGAGTCTGGTCTCTATGTTTTTACTCAGAAAAACCGTATACAAATCTGGGTTTTAACAAAGCTTTTAAATGCATCCTCAGCTTTAGTAACTTACTTTTATAAGATTCATTTCCTGTATCTTGAGTTCTTCAATGATATTTTTCACCCAGGAGGTCACCTGCTTTCCCCAGTCCGCAGAGTCTCATTACTCTTTAAGAGGAACTACTGTAAATGTAGCTGTATCTGATAATAAAAAACTACTCAAAATTACAAGTTTCAAACCACAATTTAGCTTTGCACTGTGCTCCACCTGAACCTGTCCTGTAGCCACAGAGAGGCTCAAAGGCATGAGCGAGGTTACTGGAGAGCAGTGAATTCTGAAAATCCAGAATGGTGCTCATCAAAGCCAGGCTTGTTTGCACAGACTGGATCAGCTGCAAATCTGTGTAATAGGTGGGATTTTACAGTGCAATCATCATTTTACTCTCTGAAACTATATTGATGGGCTTTTCCTGTTGGGCTTTCTCTATTGATCTGCCTCCTAAAAAATATTGAACGTTCATCACAATGTTTTTGGTGGGAAAAGAATGCTGTGTCTCCTGTATTTTTTTATTACTTAAGAAATGCTCTGTAGTCTAACGAAGTGCTGGAACTGTTTTGAAACATGGATAAAGCTTATTTCTTGTCTGAACCTGTGCTAATTCCACCGGATGGCATAACGATCATGACTTTTTTGTCCAGTTATATTAGGCTCAACAAAAAAGAAATTTTGATTTCTCTGTCAGTGTAAAGAATATGTCAAATAATGTTTTTAAATGAGAAAAGAATTATTTTAAAATCAGCGAAGTTTGTCATTTTGACAAGAGTTAAATCTAGACTACAGCTATGCATGCTCTTGAAAATACTCCTACACGTGACCAGCTTAACAGATATGAATGTGACTCCCCTGAGTTCCCTTGTGGAATGACAGTATTGTTTGCAGAACCTCCAATTTTTATTATTAAATCTCAAAGGTGGGAACTTTCTTTAATTAGGCGGGCTGGAGGGTAAGGAAGCAATCTTAGCTAGGTGAACAAAAATAACATTTTAATTTCTTCCCCCCCCCAAGTGTGAATTGAGATGATTCAGCAACTGTGGGTTTTACTCTGTTTTAAAGAAGAACCACAAACCAGTACAAAGACATGTTTAAGTTCACTTATGCGCCGTTGAGTTACTAAACATACTAAGATTTCTTCGGAAAACCTTAAGGCTAATATACGTAGAGTGTTATTTGTTACACTGTCATAGACGAAGTGCTCAAACATGTTTATTTCCTCTAATCTCCAGCCATTTGATCTTTATAAAATGGAAGCAATATTTGCAAATATTCCTAGGGAGTTCAGGAACTCGCTGCAATGTGTGAATTCTCTTACAGAAGTACATTTACAAAAGGAAGGGCCGGGGCAGCCCTCGCGCAGGGCTGCGCGGTGGTGATGCTGTGGTTTTCCCGGGACAACTGCAGCCACATCTCTTTTCCCATACATAAATGGCAGTCAGCAATAGCTAGAAACAAAAGCCGCCTCTCTCGCTCTCTGAATACAGTGACATTCATTCTCAGAGAAGCAGGGGCAGCTTTTTGAAAGCAGACTTCTTCAGTCCAACAATAACACACAATGAGTTATTGACTTGTTTATATATGGAGCTCTTTTCAGTAACTAACTCTGACTCCCCACAGTCTGGACAAATGATTGATTTCGTTGTTAGAAAAAGAGAAAGCTCTTGCACTAAACTCTGTAGTGCAAACTACTTTTTCCCCATTTGTTCCCCCGCTGAATAGGACCTTATTAAAATGCACTTTCCAAAAAATACCTGCAGCTGGCCTTTATAAGCATGTTTTGTATATATAAATAAGTAATTTGTCCCACTCTTTTGTATGGTAACAAACCATTGGAGAATCTTGTCAACGTATATATGAAGGTTGAGTGTCATAGGATTTTGGTTAAACGATATTATTTATATTGATATGCATATAAAGCATGATTTTTAAAGTATTTACAGTAGCTATTTGGTATTTGGTTACAAACACTAATTTTTAAAAGTTAATAGACATGATTGGTTTGTATTGAGAAATTCCTATTTCCTTTTGACACCAGTTGTTAAAGTAATATGCCATACATGTGTTATTTTGATTTTTTTAATATATGATCAACTAAACAAATATTTGCATAACTATTAATTAATCTTGCAACTTTTGCACATTGTTGTAGTATATCATCTATTATGTTTTATTTTTTGAAACACTGTTTATGTTAATTCTTCGTATACATGTATGCACAACATTTTATTTTAAAGAAAGTGAGCCTTCTTATGTCCTCTTTTATTGCTATGGGGTTTCTTAAATAAGTAAATAAGTGTGCGGTTTCTTTTTTCTAAATTTAAATACTAAACCATATTACTTAAAAAGATGCTGCATTTGTCCAACAGCTGCGTTGCAGGAACAATTTTTATATAGCAAAAAAAGGATGCAGAGTTCTACTGAGCCCTGCATCCTCTTAGTTACGAAACATCGTGGGAACCTAAGCGCTCGTTAGAATGTTGCTGAAGGTATGTTTCCAATGCATTTTACTAACACATATAGAATTGTAATGAGGAGTTAATGCCATGTTACTCCTGATTGTCCAGGCTCTTGCACCTGTGAAGTTTTGTTAGCCATGGCGCACAGAATGTGAAGTCCTAGCAGATCAAATGCAAAATGCTAGCATTTTACTGCAACATGACATAAATTCGGCAGAAAGCTACTCAAGTTAGAAGGAAATAAGGTATCATATCCCTTGTATCCACGTGAATGTTCCTTGTGTTTCTTACAAGATTTAAGGAAGTGTGGATTTTCAATTTTTATAGGTTTCTATGGCTATAAAAAGAAAACTGGGAAAGTGTAAATTGTGGATTTCTAATCTGGAATATCAACCTTGAAACTTGCTGAGTTTGTTATTCTAATTCTGTGAGTTGAGCATGTCATGCCTTGTTTTCACAAATTTGTATTCTTTCCATCTTTTGTGTATTAATTTCTTTTATCTCCTTTCTTTTCATTCTTAATCTTTGATTTGTTTTCCAGACAAAAAATATATTTGCTTATCATACTTACTTCCTTTTTCTTTCTTTCAAGTAGTTCTCCTAACATACTTTAGCTCCCTTTTGGAGCACTAGCACAGACAGGCCACCAGTTTCCACCTGTCATTAATCCTGCCCTGGCAGATCTGATCGATCAACAAAATATGTAATATTAACATAATTTATGATATGATATCAGCAATGATATTCTGATGTTCACTAAGCCTTGCTAGAACCTAGTTAGAATTACCAAAGATTTAATTAAAAAAAATTCCTAGCGGGTAAGTTGGAAGGGAAAAATTAACTGTCTGCTCTTCTCCATTTTCATATGAACACCAGGCATTAGCATACCTTTGAAAAAGCATGTATAAGCACAGCAAAGAGGACTTGGAAAGAGCTATATTTTCTATAGAAATCCATGCAGAGCAGAAATTTGCTGCAGAAATTAATGCCTGTCTTGTTATCTTTAACCTCTATGTATCTTGCTCTGTGCCTTGCGGCTGTAGATCGGGAGCTCGTAGTAGCATCATTCTTAACTGGTCGTGGAGGGTCGGGGGAGGAAAAGGAAGAGCTATTCTTCTGTGGAGCTTCTGTAGTCTTTTGTGAAGAGCCAGAGATCCACAGGGTTTTCCTTGATCTCAACGTATCCATACTTACAATTGGCTCGTCCCTCCCCCCGTGTATCTGAATGTCCTGGGACGGAGCCTCGGCTGCAGTGAAGTGATGTCAGTTGAAGTTGGTGGCTTTTTACTCATTTAATTGAGTGACATGCAAACCTGGTCTTACGCCTTCTCCACCGAAGCCTTTCAGAAAATCTCTGAACAGCAGCTTTGTAGAGCTTTTGAGCTTTTGTCTCTCCTGCAGCTTCAGGTGTTACGCAAGGAATCAAATTAGGAAGATCAGGAACAGATCCTGGTCTTTGAAAGACGTATGTTGCAGTTATGTAAGTGTATTTGGTTTTTGGACAAGTTACACTCATTTGACTGGAAAAACATATCTGTTTTCTGTCTGAAATGTAACCAACAGTTTAAATATTTTTTCAGTCTGTACAGTCCCATTCGACAGTGATAAGCATGATACAAGAATAAAATTAAATGTATGCCGAAAAAGTAGGACACCGTATTTGTATCTTTCATTTCCATTAAACAGAAGTAAAGATGCAGTATGCAAATTTGCAAAGAGTTGTGCCTTAAAGCAACTCTTTTGGCTTAAACTTTTGTTTAATTTATTCTTTAAAGATGTTTTACTTTATTTTTACTTATGCATAAAAATGCAGGTCTTTGTATTCTGAAATCCTGAGTAGTGCCATAAGAATTTGTCAGAATAAAGTTCTCAGATTCTTTGCAAGTGTCCAGGCATTTTCTCCTATTTAGAATCAGAATTTTAACAATATTTTTTGTCAAATGAAAGGCACGTCATATAACGCTAACTTTGTTAGCCCTTTGCTCATGCCAGGAAGAAAAAGCTTCTGTGATAGTTCTAACAGTAACCATCTTTAACTTTTATATTTACTTAAAAGCTTACCCGTCTGCTCCCAGTTCTTCTGGTTTTGCTTTCAGCTGTAATTGCTGAAGACCAGTGGGTGTACTAATGTCAATCAAATTGCCTTGCGGCAGCAAGCATATACAGACCCTTTTTCTCCTTTCTAGAGATTTCATTTACCACACTTAGATGAATAGTTTGAATTGTTTCAAACTTTGGGACGGGAGATGAAATCCTGGTTTCACTGAAGTTAGGAACTGCTCCTCTCACACCGCTCCCTTCCGACAGGTATCTAGGGGAAGGCAAAACCGCCGTACGACGCCTGCTCTTCGGAAGACCTGGGAAAATGCAGACCTGAGGGCAGTCCCTACCGTAGGTAGGGGACAAGTATTGTTTAAGTAGGACCCCCTCAATGAGTTGGAGACTGGGAGTTTTAAACAACCCATACAAAAGCAGTTGACTACTCTCAAAAGTGGCATGGTCTGAATTTTTTTTTAACCTCGTCTCTACTGCATATAAATTAGACACTGTTTTCCCAACTTAAAATACTGACCACTGAAAAAAGTACTTGGGATGTATGGAGGTTTTAGGTTATTCATTCTGAAAGGTGTTTTTTTATAATTATATTGCAAGCCAAGTGAACCCTAATAACACTTAAAATACATGCCTTTTCAAGTTGATGCAGAATAAAAAACAAATGTACATAAAAATGCTAATGTGAAAATGTACAAGAAAATACCATATATGTTTATATGAAAATGCTTCATATGGGTTTTTAATCCATGCCAGATGAAGTAAGTGACTTAGATAAACTAATTTCATTGATAAATAAGAGAAGAAAAGACCATAAAGACTGTATTTGAAGGCCAGAAAACTTATTTTTTGTAACTGACTTTAACTGACTTTTGATTTTGATCTCTACGTAAAAGTGGGACAATTTTCTATCACTATGCTTCTTAATGACCCAGTAAAGCAATTGCCAAAAATAATATCAGGATACAGATTTCTGAATCTTTAGATTTACATCGTTTTTTTGTGGAGTATTGTGATCCACAGATGCCAAGGTTAATTTCCCCAACAGATAGAGCAAGAGCTGTACTAGGCAAGAGCTAACAACTTGACATTTTTCTGTTCATTGGCTTTAGGAGCACACACAAAAAAGTCTCCAGGATGCCTATATATATATATGACTCTATTTTAGACTTAGTCTCTCATTGGCTGATGATTCAGTTCTATTAATAAGTTTAACCATGCTTATCAGAAACAGCTAAATACCTTGGAAAGTCAGCATCAATACTGACTAGCACAAAACCCCTCAGTCTTTAATAAAGTAAATGAACTTTACAATGAATGATGGCTTTCATGAAGATTTTGGTTTTACTTTTTCATATTCTGGAATGTCTCTGGGTGTAAGACATTGGTCACTTTGATAACACTCTGTTAAAACTTG
>JAVJGG010000021.1:21819056-21829305 GCA_035590195.1 Aviceda cuculoides
TGTTCTATTAAACTGTTCTTATCTCAACCCACGAATTTTACTTCTTTTTCCTGATTTCCTCCCCCATCCCACTGGGGGGGAGGGGGGGAGTGAGTGAGCGGCTGTGTGGTGCTTAGTTGCTGGCTGGGGTTAAACCACGACAGGCGGTCAGGAGTAGTACTTGTACTTTTAATCTCAAAACTGCAAAAGGAGAGTAACTGTCAACAGGTAACTTCAGCAGGCAGAAGCCTTTTTTGTTTGTTTGCTTGGTTGGTTTGGTTTGTTTCCATGAACCATTTTAGCCTTCAGAAGATGTGATGGTGGGTTTTTCTCATTGATCATTTCAAGCAACATCTCTGATTTTTATTTTAGAATTGTAATCTTTTGAGGTACTTATGATGGATACATTGTAATATGCTGAAATATATTTTCGCATTATGCATAAGAAGCCCATATTGAATAAAATCTATTCCACAAAAAAATTAGCACTACACTTGTGAACTTATTTACAGATCAGAATAGAACTCTGCTGTTGACTTTAGTATGAGCAGGAATAGGACTTGAATAGTTTTTGTTTGAAACTTCATGTATATGCTCATGTTCAATCAAAACTATACTTCAGATATATTCCAGTTATAAAAATGTCTTCCAACAGACTTGTATGTTGTAACAATTAGTCTCAATATGAATTTTTTCAACAATTTTTTTTCTGATGAGAACCTTTTTCACTTCCTCTATACAAATTAAGAACACTTTACAAGTCCCATATAAGGATTATTCAAGTGGGTAATGGCTTACAAGGTCACCTGTTTAATTAAAAAAAGGGGTGTGGGGGAGGAAATGTTGCACATAGAGCTAAGTGAGATGCTTATTTATTGCTTTTTAGTGCAATTTTGACCTCTGATTTATTGTTGCTTTTTATTTCATTGTTTTCTGGTTCGTGGTTATTTCTTACATCGCAAAATAGATGCAAGGTAAAAAGTTTGTTTCATTGTGCATTCCCCCACCCTCCCCTCCAGTACCCAGTAAATACTTGTCTAACTACTTCCACAATACTGACACTTCTGGCTATCCATCTTAAATTGTCATTGAATCAAGCATTGTATATGTGCAGACTGACACTTAATTAAATCATGTATGGCAAACCATACTGTAGGTAAAGCCTATGCTGTGGTTTAAAAAAAACCCAAAACCTGAGATGAACAAAGAGTACAACACACAATGCCTTTTTGTCAAATGCCGTGCAGCACAATCTTCTTCAATCTTTCTGTGCGTGCACTCACAGGTGGATTATTCTTAAGTGCCAGTGTTTACTTCTGTGGAATGCCAAGATGTTATGTCATATGTCTACAGGGAATACAGGTCCTGGTTTGTAGACTAAGGTTGTTTAGCTCTGATTTGCATACAAAGTATTTTCTTTTGTATGACATTAAAGGATGGTTATAGCTGCATACATAAAGAAATGCTAAAAATTATGCACATCATTGTATTCTGTTTTAGGTGAATTCCAAACACCGTGGTGTCACCTGATAGTATGGTACCAAAATTTTTTAGCTGTTTGTGTAGCAAGCTTTGCAGTGGTTATCTGCCATTTTTCATCAAGAGGTGGCATTTTTTTCTTGATGAAATTATGCATTGACTATACATTTTGGTTAGCGTTTCTCACCAATGGCCTGATTCTCTTCATAGATTACAGGTGAAAAGTTCAACTTGGAGCATATAGCTGAAAGAATCTAGACTTTCAGTTAAAAGCAGAGTTCAGTTTTTCCAATTTATTTTCTTATTTGATCAAACATGGCTATGCATGTATAAATGTGTGTATATATACATTTGTGTGTGGTATGTATTTATTTAAAACATTAAACAAGAAATTCTCTGCATCCCATTTTCATACTTTCCAGTTCTTAAATATGTTGGAGGTCTGTAAACTGCTCTTCAGGCTTTCACTTTATTCTTTAGAGATAACTTTAGAGAGAAACTTTATGGGTGGTCTGTGTATCTGTTGTGAGTTGTGTTCCATCAAGTATGGAAACTTTCTGTTGTACCAGTTCTAGGTAACTGCAGTGTGCTTGCAGCACTGAGAATTGAATAAAGATCCATGAGAGCTGGAAGCCATAGATGGCAGCTTCCATATTGGTTCATAACTACTAGGTGAACTGGTTTACTTGAGCTGACTGAAGTTAATATTTCTTTAAAAAAAAAACCCTAAAACATGAATTCTGACTTTCATCTTAAAGTAGTTGCGGTTTACATACAAACCTTTTCCAGTGAACTATCCCAATCTGGTCCTTAAACAAGTTTTGCTTTAAACTAATTTGTTCTGTAAGAATACAATTAGATGCATGGTTATGCTCTGGATTAGGGGTGTTTTAAAGACTGCATTAAGTATTAAAATTTTCTTCTGAAGCAAAAAGGACACTTAAAATATCTGGATTTTTGTTGTTCTTGTACCATGTGGTCATTAAAAAATAGAGAAAACAATCTAAATCTTTTCTGAATAGATTAAGATATCTCTAGCAGTAAATGGATTAACTTTAAGTTTTGGTCTTCCTGGATGCTGTAATATGAAGGGAAAAGAGAGATGTAGAAAGGGAAGTTATATTGGTGGGAATGAACAAATATTTGTTTCCCCTCTCAAAAGAATCATCTTATTAACTTAAAGGTTGTGGAGCTCTCTATGTGGATCATTGTAGCAATGACATAGTCATGTTTAACTCAAGAGGTTTGCTTCAAGCTCTCCAAAAGTCCTCTGCATCCAGTTTTTAAGAGCTGATCTTTGCATTTGTTGTGCAAAGGGCAGTAAACCCCAGGTTCATCTTTCTTTCATTCCCTCCATCTTTTGAGTGACTATCACTCTCTCTGTTTCTCTGCACCTGGGTGAAGAGTTGTTTTGGCTGTAATATAGGATATAGGTACTGCTGAATGCCTCTTGGTGTAACACCTACTGTGAGTCTTGGCAGAACTTTTAACAGTTGGTTTAGTGGTGCTGGAAGGAACCAGTGTGGGCCCTGTGTGTGTTGTCCAGTAGCATCACCCATTGCCTTCAGGTTTGACAGCTGGCATGAACTTCCCACTGTTCTCGAGATCCTTTGGTCCACTGTACCATGGCATCTCAAGGCATAGTAGTAGTACTTGATGATGATATCAGTAGCCAATAATTGGCTTCAGAAAAGCCAATGACCATGCACTCAGCCTTTTGGAAAGGAAGGACTTCTCTAAAATTTTGTGATCTTAGTTTTTTTTAATGTCACCTTTGTGATTACATTCATCATTAATATCACTGCTTGCTTTACTTATTCTTCCATCTATTGCTCGGTTTATCCTATTGTAGGAAACTATAGTAATGCATTCTCTTCATTGCTTGGAATAAAGAACAAAAAATGTCTTTCAGTTAACATTCAGATTATAGGAGCAGTGATTTGATTTTGAATTTTTTAGTGGTAGATCAGAAAGTACAAATTGTTGTTACTTTGTGTTAAGACTTGTTTGCAGTGATCCAAGCCTGTGATTTGTATTTTCATTGTCCTTTACTCCTATAAGGGTTAAAGGATTGGATCAAAGGGAAGTTCTTTGAGCTCTGGCAGACATTAAGAACTTCTGTCCTCATTGCTTAGGTGTTTTGACAGGATTTCCTCCTTCACTTCAGACTCTGTTCTTATTGAGCATGTTGTGGTGCTGGCCACCTTTCACTATCCACAGGTTGCAGAGGACAAGGTGAAAGACCCTTTTTATTGAAACCAGATTTGTTGTGAGAGGAATTTGTTCTCAGACTCAGAAAAGAGGAATGTCCTTCATGTTTTCTCCTTGGGTGTCAGGGTCGGGTGGTGTAGGCAATATCTTCCCGCTGGAGATGTTCCTTTGGATCATTTGGTCTCAGCTGCAGAAGATCCTGGATAAGGATAGTCTTAAGGCTGAACACCCTTGATTTTCAGCCAGAGCCCTTTCAAGCTGTGTGAGATGTGCTAGACTGAGTCATAGTTATGACTGTCTTCTGTGAAATGGTGTAAAATAAAATCACTCTTGCTATCCTCACAGGGTGCAGACAACTGAAATGTAACATTTCCCATTTTGGTAGTTTTTTTTTTTTAAATGAAGAAGGGGGAGCAGAGAGAGTAAGCATTGCAGTTATGAAAGTCAATACTATACACGGTAGTAATCCTTACCTATAGAACATCTAAAAAGGTGTCAACAATTATATGCTGATCTAGGAAGCTCAGTGTTCATAAAGAGAAAGCTCTGAATTTTGTGTTGGCCTCGCATTGCTTCAGTTGTTATGCTGAAAACACCATTATGAAGGGTTTTTTTCACATGAAAGAGAAATAGTTGCTCTGAGCCCAAAATATGAAGTATAGAAGTTAAAATTTGCAAAATATCTGATGGATTTAAGGAATGATAAACTTCATGTAACAGATACTTTAGAAAATTTTGTTCAAGACTGTCTTATAAACAAGAAGCCTCTTTATATTTGGTATTTTTTCATACACTAGTATAGTACTTTGTAAGTGAGTTAAATATTAAGAAGATTTTAATGCCACCTTTTGCCTTCAATAGCAATAGTTATGGAGTTTTTAAATCCCTCCTTGCTTTCTAAGGCAAAAAGTGTCAGAGAAACACTGGGAGTTTCATAGACAATGTCTCTGTCTAGCAAATACTGTGACACAGAGGCTCTGGAGAGCAAAGGAGTGAATGCTGATGGTCCTGCAACCACTCTAAATGCAAGTTGGCACGTTTTACTTAATTGGCTTGCATGTGGTCTGTAGCCCAAATGGCTTATTTGTGGTTGGAGAACATCAGATGTGTTGCTGCAATGCAATGTTCTGCTTAGCTTCATATGAAAGGAAACAAGTTCCATGTTCCAAGACTGTGGGGTGAAATGGAGTGTTGGAAGTGGGGATGGGTGGGAGATCTGCCTCAAAGGTGCTTCTCTAGATCTAAATTAAAATGGTAATATAGATACATCCAAATGATTACTGAGAGTTGATTGATTTATTTTGCATCTTTAACTTGCATGTATTTGTTTTTCAGGTATATGAAGATGACAAGGGCACATGGGAAGTACTTCTTTATTAATGAAAAATAACGGGGAAATTACTCTGAGAATCAATCCAGAGCTATTATGAAAAGAGTAAGTAAATGACCACTTTTAATTCAAGTATTAGATTGTTCAGAATTAAGCTATCTTAGGTTTTCACTCAGAAAAATTGAGCTTTTACAGCTTTGATTGGCAACCACTAGGATTACCACAGGGGATGGATGTGTAGGGCCTTTCCTCCATCGGGGTGGTAGCAATATCCCTCGTGCAGTTGGACACTTGCCAGGTAGAGGTGCATGACTTGCTGTGCTCAGACATCTGAGATAGTCATGACTCTGATGTGCAGGAAGAATTCTCAGAGGACAAGTGACAATAGAACTCAAGCCCTGGTACAAGCTTACGCTGGCATTTCTACTCCATAGGTAGTTAATGAACATAATGGGCTTAGCTTCTGTCAATGTGACTTGGAGTGAGAGAGCAGCTGATTTATCTCCTGCTGTGTTATTTTAGCTCATTCCTTACATAGCCGGCATATTTTTCGGTGAAAACAACATGTACAAAATCTCTTTATTTCTTGTCTAACCAGATGATCATGTAATATCACTTTGTTAATTAATTTGAATTTTGTGTCCAGATGAACATGTTTAGTTTCAAAATGATTGCATTTTCTTTTGTTCCCCTTCTGGCAACTGCTTTTACAAAAATGACAAATGATTTTACACTTTCATGATAACTGTAATACTTTCTCCCAATTTGATGGAAACATTAACTTATAGTGTAGTTCTGATAGTACTCCCTATTCTGTAGCCCAACTCTCATGCAGAGATGTCTTTAAACTACAGATTCATTGTCAATACAGTCACAAAGTTGATTGGACTGCCATTTCTGTGTAAACTTCCATATTTTCTGAAAGTAGGTGTCTTTCCTTAATCTGGAGTTCATTGTTTTATCAGTAAAATAGTCTGGCTCCAGGGAAGCCTGGTATACTCTACTACCAAGCTGATCTATGCTCAAGTACAACTACTGAAAAAATAGATTTAATGGATCCATTAAAGAATTAAAATTTGAATCAAATTGCTCTGGCATCATTGGAACACCATCATCCATAAAAGCTAGCTAGTGATCGTTCTTGTTAATGTTGAAAATTCATCTGCTTTGAAAGCAGCTGGTAGAAGCTGGCTCCATTCCTAGAGCTCTTTATAGAAAATCTCTTTAAGCTAGCGACAAATTTCTCTTTTGTTTCTGCGAGAGTGTTTTTCAGTGGTGATAATTTCTGGCAAACCACAAAAATTTGTCAAAAATTTATTTTTAAATTGCATTCAGGGCGATATCCAAGTTCCTGTATAAACTAGTTTTGAATGAGCAGATCTCCTTCACACAGCATTCTCCTCCTTCAGAATCAGGTGTCTATAGGAACATTTATTTTCACCAGGTCAAAACAGTAAGTTGTTACTCCAGGTGACAAAAAGCCCAGATAAGCTGCAAACTTGACATCTGAGACTTCCTATATCAATTATCATGAACAAAGTACACTGAATGAGATCTGTTGGGAGGGGAAAAATAATCTAATAAACACATACTTCAAGATTTTGAAAGCAGCTTCTTGCTGAATTCAACAAATATGCAGTAACTTCAGAAAAAATTTGTAGCTGCTACTTTTAAAATACTCTATTTCCTTGTGATATCTTGTACTCTTCCTTCCCCTGTGGGGCGCTTTGTTTCATTCTGCTTGTCCCTTTGTTTTTTGTTTATGGCTGAACACTTCTACCTAGTAGAGATCAAGGGACAGATTGATACAGTGTTTTTGTAGAATAGTTGATTAGTATTTCCAGAATCGTTTTAGTTAACAGAGGTTTTTCTGTTAAATGACTGACTTCTGTAGTTTATTTCCCTAAATTAAGATTAGCCATTGAGAGCTTTACCACTAGTGCTATCTTTATGTCTGAAGCTGATGTAAGAATCACCTGTCTGAGGTGAAATAATTCCATTCACAAATGATGCCTTTTTATTTGTGAATAGGCTAATCCAGGAACTGCTTCCAGGGATTATTCTGTGAAAATACATATCTGTCAAATTCAATTTGTCTAATCCAAAGTTGATTCTTTTCTGTCAATGCTTCACCATTGTTCGGTTTGTGTCGCTGCTCTTTCTTCTGCAGCACAGACTCCCCTATGGTGTTTTACTAAGACTTTCACTAGAGAAGTTCTTAAACTTTACCACTGTTAATATCAATTCTGCCCTATCAATACTGGAAACAGTGGAAGTGTGTTCTTGCAAGCCATTAGTGTCAGGTTTGTTTTAAATAGATCTGCTCAAAGTCGTGTTGCACAACACAACATTATGTGCTAGATTGTTACCACTATTGATTGCTGGGGCTGGGGACGATGATGTTAAGATCTGCACACTTAGACAAAAAAACCTGTTTCACACTGGACAGAAACCCACCAAGAGCTCTCAAATGCTTATCATATCTTAGTTGAAGGGCAGTGACAAATAGCTTGGAGACTATTAAATCCTAAATTACTCTATCGTTTTGGATAGAGCATGTGATGACCTCTACACAGCATGCCTATGATGTGAATGTGTATGAATAAAGATACCTTTCATATGAACACATTTAGATGCTTTAAGATACTGTTCATCATTCCCAGATGCTCAATTCAGAGACCAGAAAACCAAGAAATGTGCCTGTGCTCAGGATTTTGCCCAGTGATTCCCGTATAAGTCTCAATGTCTACTTGATGTACAGTCCTTCTCTTGGAAAGATACTGGTCACTTTACAGCCTTTGTGTATTAAAGAATTTATCATATTACTATATGCTTATTGAAAAAACAACAACAACAACAAAAAAACCAAAACAAATACATGCTGCTTTGTTTTTCAAATTATGCCTGATTTGTTCTACTTTTGTCTGCTAGATTAAACATTCCTTTATATAGGGAGTCAATGCACCACTCAGGGTCAATGAAACCCGCATTATTTGTAGATGAATGATCCCACATTTTACTGTAGGGGTCTCTGGGGATGGAACCCCTTGTTTCCCTTGTTGAAACAACAGGGATTGCTACCTATAAGCCCTTTTGTTCCTGGAATCTGTGAGTTGATTAAAGTTCAAACGAAAGATTATTTATTTATTTCCTCCACACATAAAAGGCACATAAAACAAGTGGTAAAAATAAAAAAGGACCCCTATGATCTTATTTACACTTTGATCTTTTCTTGATGGTTTCTTGAAGTTCATGTCAGCTTCTTTACTATTCTGTGTGTAACATACTCTATCCTTCCCTGTAAATTTCCTTGCTGGTATATTTGCTTTTATTGACATACCCTTGATTTCCCCTCACTGTTTGTGCAAACTTGTCCTCCTTTTTTTTAACATTTTAATGCTTAGCATCTTCAGTCCTACATTTCCAGTGCAAGAAGTAAGCTTTGTCTAGCAGGGAGGCAAGGAGGCATTTGGCAATCCCATACCTCTTCCCATTGGGGAGTTTTCTCCTCTCATATGTGTCATTGGGAAATCTTATTTCTCCCTTCTCTTCATCTTTTTTCAGTCACTTTGTTCAGGAATACAATAATGAATTGGATATGTCTCTGGAGCTTTAAGCAACCTGCTTGGCATTCCAGTCCTCTTCAGCTTGGGTCTCAGTGCCGATCTTTGTAGGCTACCTGCCAGGGTTAAGGGAATGTGGCTTCATTCCCAGCTTGGTCAGGGTATGTAAGGGATGCACACATCTGCCCATAAGTGCTGGCTTGCTGGCTGGTAAAGCTTCAGTGTCCTTACACTCAATGGTTCCAAAATTCCAGAGAGGTTTGTTGAGACCCCTGTATCTGTCACTGCTTATATACGATGTTCAGGATTTTCATGGTCCCAATCTTTGGGCCTGTGGCCCCCACTGGAGACGTTTCACATTTCAAATATTAGTGAGAGGATTTCTAATTGGAATCATGTTAATCAAGAGCATGGAGGAAGTCTAGCTCTTATGGTAGATCTTTCTTACACATATGAGTTGCTCTGTTGTTTAACACAGGGAATACATATAGATACATATAGATTTCTCTCCTGCTTGTTTCCTGACTTCATTTTAACCCAAATAAAACTACTTGGTTTTCCCCTTAGCTTTGCATCTCTAAGAACTAATCTGTCAGAATCTCAACACGAGAAGGGGTATTTTTGTGCCTTTCCCATTTCTTAAATAGTTTGTTTGTCACTGAGACATCTGTAGGGATGGCTATCTCAATGTCAAAATGTGTTACAGGATGTATAGGAGCCTGTTGCGAGTTTCCTGAAGGGGGAACTTAAATGGTGTCAGAAAAGCTCAACTCTTGGAAAGATGAGGAAGGATGAGGCACAGACATGCCTTGCATTGATGCTTCAAAGGCAAAAGCTCCTCATTATTTGGTAATAAGATACATTAGCAACCATGACTGTGGCCTCTGTATTTAATATGTGGCACAGATATTTCATTATTCCAATGTTTTCATTATAATAAAAATATAATTAATATTTTTGCATTGAAATTACATTTTTTGCACTGAAATTCATGCTACAATCCTCATTATTTGAGACTGATGGCTGGTTGCGTTTTAGTCTCTGTTAACAGCAGCGAAATACCTAATATAAGCTCATTGTCTAAGCTGTTTATGTTCTCAATGGAGAGAGATAGATAATGATGCAAAATGTCTTGTTTAATCTGAAAACCAATGTGAATTGCCCCAGGTACATGCCTATCTTATCTTAAAGATTATAGAACAATCCTAAACAACTAGCTTACCTTAAACTAGATGACTTAACTTTTAAAATCTCGTTTCTTCTAAATGAAGCAAGAACACTTAAACCCGTGTGTCATGGTTTAACCCCAGCTAGCAATTGGGAAAAGAAGTAAAACTCGTGGGTTGAGATAAGAATGGTTTAATAGAAGAGAAAAGAAGAAACTAATAATGGTAATGATAACACTAATAAAATTACAGCAGTAATAATAAATAATAAAAATATAAAAATTAATAAATAATAAAAAGGATTGGAATATACAAATGATGCACATTGCAATTGCTCACCACTCGCCAACTGATGCCCAGTTAGTTCCCAAGCAGTGTTCCCCCCAGGCCAGCTCCCCCCAGTTTATATACTGGACATGATGTCCCATGGTATGGAATACCCCGTTGGCCAGTTCGGGTCAGCTGTCCTGGCTGTGTCCCCTCCCAACTTCTTGTGCCCCTCCAGCCTTCTTGCTGGCTGG
>JAVJGG010000021.1:21831126-21850434 GCA_035590195.1 Aviceda cuculoides
CGCCCCCTGCCGGGCACAGGACTGCGCTCGGCGGCCGCCCGGCCCGCCTCGCACTGCTCCGGCCATTGCCGGGGAGTTTAATTACCGTTTGCCCGGGCTTCGCTGGCTACGGGGTGAAACCGGCTGGCCGCAGGTCTTCGCCTGGTTAGCTGCTTGTTTCTTGGGGTTTTTTGTCGTTATTGCCGGCGCCGTTCGGCAAAGGCTTCGGTGCTTGACGTGCTTCAGGGCGTCGGGCCTCGCGCTGCCTGCTCCGCTCTTTGACCAGAAAGGGCAAAAATGAGAACGCTGCTTTTCCTGAGGAGGGCGGGGAAATAATAAAAATTGGGGTTTCTTATGGTAGAGACTACAGGTAGGAGTTAAGTGTTTGTGCCTGTCAGCAACATCTCCGCTGTCAAACTAACACGAGGGGAAGTTTGATAACCTCCAGGTAAAAGCCCTTTGATTTTTATTTTAAATTCCAATAAAACTTTAGAGGTCTCGTTTGAGGCAGGATTGTTTGTGGAATATGACATCTCTGTCTCTACTTTCTGTCTTAATGCCTTGTCATAGTTCTTGATGTCTGCCTGTCAGCACAGCAAGAGGGATTTTTTCATGTCTGAATAGTCACCTTAATGATAGCAGATGGAAACACCGCAGGGGGTCCAAGCCCATCACACTGTCATTGTCACAGACTGCCCTGACCTGGTTCCACTCCTCTATTTTTTTTGTCCCTTTTTAAAGGAGAAATGGATGGTAATTGAAAAGGATCTTAAGCAAGACTTACGAAGCTGCAGACAACATGATTCCCTGCTATCCCTCTCTGTTTTCACAAATAAAGTCTTAACCTTTTAAGCACCAATAAGAGTAGAAAGAAAGCTAAATTGGTAAAGCATTATAAAGATTGGCCTACCAAAGCTTTTTCTTTTCCCACCTCAGGATATATCCAAGATGTGTTACATCCTCCTCGTGGTTGGCGGGTGTTTAATTCCTTAGATATATCCCTTTTTGCATAGAACTATTGATTTCCTAAGGAGAAATGTATATGTGCTACCAGTTCGTTGCTGTGCTATGTGTTTTGATCACATTGAAGTATGATGGTGTTATGCATATTGACAGGAAACTTCTAGACTCATGTCTAAAACCAGTTGTGAAGACTCATAAATTCACTGTTGTCTGTATTAGCATTTTAGGATTATTTTTTATTAAGATCCTCTAATCTGATTTACAGAAATTGTGTTAAATTACAATCCGTTAGAACATAGGTTTTGTAATAATTTTTTATTAAAAAACCTTAAAATCATTACGACTTTCTCCAAGTGATATGTCAATGAAATAGTGAAAGAGGATTTTGGATATATACAGGCTGTTGTTTAATATCACATAATACTAAAATATCCTGTGGTGTTTAGCTGCCTGCCAGGTTAAACCATGACACCTTCATATCCCTAGAGGAAAAATCAAAAGCTATCAATCAGTATTGCTGGATCATAAGTAAACTTCAGAAAGTTAGGACTGTGACATTTTACAGGGAAAATATGAGTTCTGAAGTGTCAAGAAAGCTTTGTATGTGGATTTGAACGTCCTTTCTGCTGTACAGAAATAACGTTCTTCTCCAATTTTAAATGTTAGAATAGGTTTAAACTACTTTTTTTTTTAGCCCAAACACTCTTCATAATTCTAGTTTCTTAAATGTATGTTTTATAAGCCTCAAAACTATTTAACCAAGTTTTGGCTTGAATGTATAAAATGTATTCTGAAATTGAAATAGCAGCATATGCTAATTATTCCCATCGTTATTCAGAAGCTAAATAAAAATGAAGAATAACATTAAAGCTAGGTTAATTTCTTAAAATTTTGGACAAAACCAAGTTCAGGATGCAGAAGAAATAGTAACGTAAATTACATAATTTTGTAGAGTATTCCATTTAAATGAAAATGGTACACTATGAGAATTAAAGGGCTTTAGAAGCCAAGAGACACTTGCTGGTTTAGTTTTTTTCAAAATCACCTTGAAATGCTTATATCCAATTTAAATTAAATGTAGTAAGTGACTATGTGCTTTTGAAAAAGCTGCTAGGCACCTGTCTAAATCCTTAGGCAATGAGTTACCTTTAAAAGTCTGGCTGTGATCTGGATGTTTGACTGCACCAGTGATCAAGTTAATTGATTTTTAAACATGCCTATGCTAAATCTATGTTCAGTAATACTCTAGGTAAATTCAGAAGGAATGAAAATGGAAAGTAAGCTAAAAAATACTCAGTGACAAACCTTCCAGTCATTGTTCAGAAAACATTCTAACTGAAACATATTATTCCTTTTATTTTACTTTATGTAAGCCAATTTGACTGTATTTCATATATCAGAAAAGGATCGCTTTGGCTATCCTTATATCCATACTCGAACGACCAACTTTAAACCAATAAAATATACTAGTTCATAATTTAATGGAAAATGGAGGGTGGACTATTACACGATTATTAATAATGAATAGTTATAGTAGTCTGATTTCAAAAGCAGTTTTACTCTTCCCTCCCCTCCTGTCAATCTATGATGGATTTACTTAGAAGGACAGTAATGTATTGTACAAATAACATGTTTTATTTTGTACATCTTATAAATATTTATTTTACATATTTTGGTGTGTGTTTCTCTTACTGTGCTATGAAGTTATATTTCAGTGCATTAAATAATTCTTACTATGAAGTCAAACTGACAACTAATACTGGCTAATTTCACTGGAGTTAATTAAAAGTGTTTCTGTTTGTTTTTTTTAAGTTAAGCTGCCTTTTCAATACCCCTGCAGTAAAAAACAAATATACCAAATAAACCCAGGGGTGGAAAAAAAAAAAAAAGAGGATTTAAAAACAAACAAAAAGCCACCTCCCCCCAAACCCCAAGAAGCCCCCAAACCGTTAACCTTGATTTCTGATTATCTGCCTGAAATACCCAAATCAACAACAGGAAAACAAATACCAGTGCAGTGGAAACCATTTATGCACAAAATACTGTAAAATGTACACAGTGGAAAATGTCGAAGGAAAAGACCTCCGAATTCTTTTTTTTTTTCCAAATTTATCTGAATAATACTTATCCTAGCTGTGACTTGTATCTGAAAATAATCAATGAATTTTTAAGACAAGTCTCTTACAATATCCTTTAATAAAAAGAGAATACCTTGTTCCTACTTTTATTTTCTAACAGATTGAATGATTTCAGATACATGACTGTATAATAAGTCATCTAACAGTAACAGTCTTCAGTGGCTATTTCATCATTGTAGGTCAGGTAAATAATATTAAAATATGCATAATTTCCTAGTATTTTATCTAAAGATGCTTATGCTTATAAATTATGAATAGTAACCAACCATCACATTTATCATCAGTGTAAAGACAATCACGTAGTTTAAATATCTATCTTTCGAAACAGTTCTTATTTGTGCCAGTATAAAATCTACAACTAAGATACCAATCACATTGAATTATTCCTTATAACCTACAGGTTAAAAAAAAAAAGACAAAAAGCTGGCTGCTGAGAGAGTATCTGAGTTGGAAGTGCCTGAACTAATACCAGCAAGTGGCTGTTAGGTTGTTAGTTTTCTGTCCAACATATAAAAACGCAATATAGGTGTTAGAATTTCCTTTCTTAATTCATTCTGCAGAACATTCTTTGCTGTGTTTACTGACTCTGTATATATAATCTCATTATTGACTTTGCAGCTATTTGATTTTATTCAAAGGTCAGCTTTGATGTTATTTCTATTTCCAGGTCTCCCTTAAATTGTGTTCTGAGGATGCCCTTTGACAGAGTGACTGCAGCTGAAAACAGTGGTGGTACAGTTTGGTTATAAAACTTTTCTGAATCCTAATATTTATCTGTTGATTGGATGTGACAAGTGCATTAATTCCCACTATGTCAAAGTTCTCTAATGTAACAAAATAATTGGGCTTAGAGAAAGAGTGGGGTAAAAAGACTTAAAAAAAAAAAAATTCAAACATTGAAAAGCTAGCCTTGGGAATCTCCCTAAAAATGTTCTGATTGATAACAATTTAGCATATTGCTTTATCACCAGGTTTTTGTAGTTTCAATAGGCACAAAAATTAACTAATTTATTACAGCCTTCTTATAACAGGATGTGTCCTACAATAAATAGGAATACCGTCTCCATTCCTGTCTGCAAAAGTCTAATAGGTCATTTAAATTCAGTGCTTACTGGAAATCGAAGAAAAAAAAATACACTTGTTTTGACACTTGCTAATATGCATCTTCAGTAAAATTGCCAATACGCTAAAACAGAAGCTGCTTAGGTTTCTTAATGCCTTAGGTGCACTTTTGTCCCTTACATGATCTTGATCCTGTAAGCGCTTGCACATCCAAGTTCCAAGTAGTCAACATGAAGCATACAAGTAGCTTCATTCAATTTCAGGAGAATGCTTATGTGGTCAGAACAGGCAGACATAAATGTGTGTGTCTTGCAGAATTAGGATCTATACTTCCATTATTACATGTGCATATTGATTTTTAAGTAGTAGCCAAGAAAGTCAGTTACCTACAACAATAATAGCCTAAATTTATCTTTTTCAAGTCTTTCATTGCTATTGCTCACTGGCTGGCTTTTTGAAGAGTAGTTGAGGTTTGCACAAGCAAGTTCTGTTTTTATACAATTATTTAACATAATGCTTGCGTGTATCTATAACAAGTAGTCCCAACGTTTGCTTGGTCGTAGTATTTATTTTCCATCTTCTCTTCCCGTGCCCATAAGTAAGGTGTCATAAGTAAGGTTTGCTGTACTTCACTGTAAATGCACAGCTTTTCCTGCGGGATGGCTCATGTGTGGGTACAGAATCCAAGCTGATTCTATAATGGTGAAAACCTCAGGATTATATCTGTCAGGATGAACTTTATTTCTGTTTCTATATCGGTATGGGCTAGCATTAACTTTTTGCAGGGAAATAGTAGAAACTTCAGGAAATGGAATGTATACCACTTGATGCTTGTTACAAATATGGGCAGCAAACCTGCCCATCAGTGAAGTTCATGGCAAAATTCCAAACCTGCAGGAAACCTTGTATTCCCCTGGAGAGATGGTGCCAGAAAACTGGTTCACCATCATTATTTTCTTCTCTAGAGCTTGCAATTTGGAGGACACGTTAGAAGCTGAGAGAGAAAATGTCTGGAACTTCAATAGGAACATCAATATACTCATAATCCCTGAAGTCAGTGTCGTTGTGATTGTTTGGAATAGTTTGAGAACTGGTTCATGCTACATCTGAGGTCAGAGCAAAACCAGAATTAGATGATAATTTCTTTCTTCTTTGTTGCAGTTTAACTGGAAGAATGGCATGGAACTTGGGTCCTTTTTATACAGTTTCAGTGTACTTCAGCTTTATGTTGATTATTATTAGTTATGCTACCATAAAACACTTTGTCTTATTGGTACATTTCATTCTGTTTTCTAAACAGTAATATGAAGCCAAAATGGAATTCTTATATGAGAAAACTCTAGTTTAAGAAAATACATCCTTGCCAAAGCTCTAAAAATCAATCTCTTTGCCTTGGTTTGCCCTTAGTTGGGAAGCTTTTTGAGGACTCCCAGAAAATTTCTAGTTTACAGACTAACATGCATTTTACAGTTTGGCCAGGATTGACAGGAAAAGCTGTTATATGCAGTAGACAGTCAGTATATCCATTTTTGTTGCAACATAATAAAACTAATGTTACTTAAGAGTTGTTTCATGTATCTGATTCTCACTTCCTGGTTTTTTTCAATTTAAGATCTTAAATTTTCCTTATTTGGACTGTGAATCAGCAGGATCCTGTTACAGTTCTGTTAAATTTTACAGAGGTACCATAAATTCACATTCTCCAAGGATTAAAGACTTCTACAATATTTGTTTTCATGTAAGATTTGGAAGTGAATGCATGTCAAACATATCTATAGGAAAAGATACTGGAAACATCTTTGAATTTTATTTATACAAAATAACATTTTAGAATATTATTCTGATACTGTAAATTTTTTTTACATAAAGGGTCTCAATGCAGAATTAATTAGCTTGTGAAACCAAGTGTATTAATAAACTGAATACTTGGGTATTTAGGTACAAATTAAACTTTTCACTTATGTAAAATAAAGAGGCAATTTATCCCTAAGAAGCAGGTACTGAACTAGGATTGATAACTCATATGGTATAAAGTAGTTATCTACTCTGAGTTATCTAGACTACCTTTACAGTTAACTGAGGTGAATACACATTTGTAAAGAGCTATTAATTTCACCCCCAAATCAATTTCTAGATAGGTTTCCTGAATTGCATCCTTTGGTGCTTATTTCTTATCATTGGCTATAGAGTTGGATTGGCTCAGATGTAGATATCTAAACTGAACTGAGATGAACCTCGCTTCTGTGGCTATTCTTGACTCAACAGTGGACAAGCCAGTTGACTTGTCTTAGAAAAAAATTAAATAATTTTGGTTAGAGGGTGTTTACACAGCAGTTTCCTGCTATGATCACTGCAATGCAATGAATTTTGGATCAATTCCTGATCTGACTCCATTACTGTATATAACTCTGTAGGCAGCACTGAAACTGTTAGCTCCCTTTCTTGGCGAGATGCAAGAAGGGTGCGTGCAGAAGAAGCTAGAAGTGATAAGGACTTCTCTGACTTGAAGACTTCAGTTTTACCCAACTTCATCTTGGCAACAGAATAATTATTTGTTTAACTTTTTTTTTTAATTATTTTTCAAAATAGTCAACTTAAACACTGCTTATTCATTATGCAGTGGTTGTATATTAGCTCACAATTATCTAATGTCTCTTAAAGCCATTTTATGACCAGGAACACTTGAATATTCCTTGTGCAAATATATTATAAAAATGAAGGGAATAGCTGATACAAACTTAAAACCAGAAGTGTGCTTATATCTTTTGGCTTTGATATTAGAAAACAGAATGAAAGAATCCAACAGTTATGCATCTAGAATGAACACTATATTTTAAATTGTAATGTGATATCTTCAAGAGGGACTCTTTAAAGCTAAATTCAGGGTAAAGGTGCTAGATACAGTGTTTTTATTTTCAGAATCTTAAAGTTCAGTGAGGTACAGAAAGCACTAAGAGGATTACACTAAGAGGGAAAAGGCTCAGATGCATGTTCTGGATGTATATACCTTAAAAATGTCTTCAGATTTAGGTATTAGAGCTGAGCCCCTGGCTGTTACTTTTAATCTTTTATTGCCAAGTAAAACCTTTCCAGCAGAGGAGAATTCAGGATGTATAATCCTTGTGCATAAGCCTGGGATTGTAGCTAACCTCGACAATTACAACCTGTTGTTCTTTTATCACTGAGAAAGATCATCTATAAACCAGCAAGTTGGGATAGACAACCATCAACTGATATAATCTCTCAGCATTTTATCAGCTGTTTTAGGTTTTTGGGGGGTCTAGGAGGAGAGTTGTTGTTGTTGTTGGGGGGGGATGGTGTTTGACAAGTGAGTATTGCCCTTGTAGACTTCAGCAGTCTATTTCTGCTAATAGTTTTAAAAGAGTTATTATGTTCCCTTCTGTGTTCTTGATCTCTTGCAGAATGAAGGTTACTGATTTCTTTCATTCATAGTGGGAAATTTTCGGTGTTTTATGGATAATTCAAGTCTGACTTTCCATCATGCTGTTGCATGTTGTGTATAATCAGTCAGTCAAGGTATTTTGAATAGAAGAAAGCATAACAGATGAAAATAATTCATAAATGGGTCTCAAACACATTAAGTAGAGCTTTAGCCCTTTATTATGAATACTTTGTCAAACTATTGTTATTAGAATGAATTTTGGTCAATATGAAAAATAAGAGGAAAAAACTTATGTTACCTACAGTATTGATTTGACTGCATTGGCATTCTTTATTGAAGTTTTTTCCCCCTAATATTTTTTAATATTACAAAGTTTCACTTAGCTAACTGGCAAGCAAACCCTTTTTTATTCCCCAATTTACATTTTTTGTTTTATTCTGTAGGCTTTTATTAGCTGCGTTATACTCTTGTCTGCATTTCTAAGTTTTAATAATTTTATTAAAGGAGAATCTGGTGTTTGTCTTACGAATGCTTAAAGAAAACTCGTAAGTGTGATAAAGGCACCCTGTCTGTAATGTGCGATGTAACAGTTTTGTGTGGCAGAATAAAACAATTGGTATAATTTTTCTTGCTCTTTCCAAACTTCACAAACTTTTCCAACTTTGTTTGCAACTTTGCTCTAGCTCAGCTAATTCTTCTGTAACTGACTCTCATGAGCTGGTAGTCTTGAACAAACTGTAAAATAAATTGAAAAAGTTTAAGTCCCCAAAAAGAAAGTTAATGGCCAGTCATTTCTACAGATGCTATTTCTTCTGGTTCTGCATTTTTAAACATTTCAGTTGGGGTAAGAGGAGCATGATGTTGACTCCCTATGTACTGTCACAACCATGATGCCTCTTTGTATTCCTGGGATTTGGTCTGTGATCAACCACTAAATGAAATATTGAAATGTTAAAACCTTTAACCTAAAATTAATTCATTAATACTGCTATGCTTCACAGATTTTTCTTCATTGCTTGTGCAAATAGACCAATTTATTAACTCATATAAAAAAAATATTGTATACACAGAAAGTTAGCTTTGCAGTGTAAGCCCAAAGTGCATTTTGTATTAATAGATATACTTTGATTTTGTTAACAGAGTAAAATTGTAAGTATAATAACATTAATTTATTTTGGCTGATGCCAAGGTGTTTTGTGCCTCTGCTACTGAGAAAATATGATGACGGCATTTCCCAGAGAAAACACTCTCGGAAGCTATCAGTACCACTGATGTTCTGGCCTCTGGCTAATGCATGGCTGATCACTAGATATTGTAACCATAGGCTGTGATACTTTCTTTTGTGACAACGTGAAAAATCACCATGAACATAAACTGTATGGGTGTCTGAACTGGGCGTCACAGTCTGACTTGTTTGTGTGAATGTACAATATTCGTATTTTGTAGGATGTTATAAAAGCTTAAAGTTCATAACAGTTTTTTAAGAACTGTATTAGATATTTTTGGTTTGCTTTTCTCAAAGAACAAAGTGTATTTCTGTCTCCATATTCCTGTATTGTGTTGAGTTTTTTTCTTAAGATCATGAAGTCATTTCAGTGTGAAATTTGACAGGTAAGATTTAAAAAAAAATTTCAGAGAATTGAATTTTATAACTTGGGAATCTATACTGTGCAGGAACAGTAATCTCTCAGGCTAAAACATAAATAATGTAAAAAGATATTCTTGAGTTTAATTGTTAGGAGGTAATCTCTAGTTTCTTTAATTTTGCCAGAGCAATGATTGTACAAGTAACCATGAGGAAAAAATAATCTTAAAATGCTTCTAGTGTAAATAAGCCTCTTGCTTCTATTTTTTTGAAGTAAAATATTGCAGGGAATTCTGAGACACTATTCACAGGGGAGAGGGCAGGGGAAGTTGGTTTTTGTGTTTGGTTTTGTTTTTTTTCCCTGCACTCTGATCAAGTGGCAGAGAAACTTTTACTGTGCTTGGAAGTGTCTAAGCCTTGTGGTCACAGAAGTGTAAGCTGATGACAGCAAGTAGTGATAAGAAAAGTAAAGACACTGAAAACTTCTAAGCTTCCCTTGAAAAAGGCATAGTTGAAAATAACACCACAATTTAATGCAACTCATTGTCCTTATCAATACCCTGTAAATACCATAAGGAATAGAAAAATAATGGAATATCACATAATTCCTGAACAACAGAAGTAAGCTATCTGTTTGAAATTGTTACCACTCCTATCTAATTTTAAGCTGCTTTCACTTAAAATAAACTTTTCCAACTACTCAGATGTTCTGGCAAATTACCTAGATCAGTAAGTTTGCCTAGACAAGGCATAAGTCAGTGCAAAGTTCACTTGATTCTAGGATTTTATTCCAATTATCTCTCATTCAAAATCACAATTCAATTATTAGATTTTATTTCTAAGTTTTTTCCTCTGTGATTCAGTCCTATGTTCCTCTAATGTTTTACTGGAAAACAAAACATAGGTTATATATATATATATTTTTTTTTTTTTTTTTAACATTTTTCACATAATTTAGTAGCTGTTTCCCTTATTTCCAGTATGGAATTTTCCTAACTAGCAAAGTGATATTTTGAAAGTTCAGTAACAATAATTTGTTCTCAGCAGGAAACAAGTTATCTGTATGGCTTTAATAATTCCTTTTTATAGTATGAAGATCAGCTAGTTAGTAATAAATAATATGGATTTTTATGAAGTTCATAAGTTTTAAAAAAATACAGTAGAGGCTATGTAATGAACATCTGGTTTTCACATACTGAATTGATTTTTTCTTAATTTTTTTCTATACCTTTTCACTGCAGGGCTGTGTGGGAGTTTTCCTGTTTGTAGCAATTGCTATATATGCACTTAGACTGTACAATGAAGAATGATATAAGGGAGAAGTTGGTAAACTTGAGTCCAGCGGAAAGCCACCCAAATGGTCAAGGGGCCGGAGTGAGCGCAAAGAGGCTGTGAGAAGTGAGCTTGTTTAGCTGGGAGTAGGGGAGCTTCAGGGACACCTAATTGCAGCCTTCTAATGCCTATAAGGAGGTTACTACTAAGATGAATCCAGGCTCTTTGGAGGTCCTTGGTGGGAAAAAGACAATAGTCATAAATTTAAAGGGGAGGTTTAATGATATCGGATGAAAAATATCCCCTTTAAGGATGATTAAGCGTTGAAACAGGGTGTCAAAAGGGTTATGGAATCTCCATCCTTGGAGGTTTTCAAGACCTGGAAGGACTAAGCACTGAATGGCTAGGTTTGAATTCATTGTTGACCCAGCTCTGAACAGGGTTTTGGAGTAGATGAACTCCTGAGGTCGCTTGCAACATGAACGATTCTGTGACTTAATCTTTTTTTCCTTTGCCACCAAAGCCTTACAGAAGTGTTTTCCTGATGAAACATGTTCTATGAAACAACAGACCTGATGTGATCCTGCATTTCACTGTGGTCTTCCTACTCTGCTACAATGCAAATAGGGTAAAAGAGCTCCTTGAGACACACCTTTAACTGGACTGCCTTCACAGTCAACTATCCCAGTTTTTCCGTTCCCTTAACTGACAGCAGAGGGAGCATATTCAAATGAGAGTTCATATTCAAATTCTGGAGAGAAGGATCAAGACAGGGTCTTTGACACCAAGTTATTGGCTAGCCCAGAGTAATAATTTTATTTTTTTTGCAGGGATTCGGTTGGAGACAGTGGAAACTGTGGGGGAAACTACTACTGCTGTCCTATTCTTGACTCGCCCGCACTGAACAATATAGCACGGTCTGATATGGTAAATTGTAAATGCTAAGCATTCCAGACTAATTCCTGAAGAAAACTGCATTTTGCCACCTTATTTTGCACTTTAATTGAAAACAAACACATTTAACCTTTGAGAAGGCTTAGAAACATCTTGGAGTATGTATTTGTGAAGACCAGTACAACTTGGATTAAATTAAAAAAAACCTGAGGTATATTTAAAAAATATTTCTCCGTGAAAAACAGGTGATATATTAGTATAAAATTAAAATAGTTTTGTGATATGCTTCTTTTGAAGTGTATTACATACCAGATATTATTAAAGCCTTGCTTAGCCCACAGTCATATGCCAAAGACCTATTATTGGTGTTCTGAATACTAATTGCTTCCACCACATTATCTTTGTTGTGAAGCTTCACCTCTTGATGAATGTAACCGGTCGCTGAATGCCAAATCAGCCCTATCAAGTTCAAGTCAAAGGTCTGGCAACAACAGAGCCTTTCCACACTCATCAAGTACATTAGCATATTGCCAACTTTATTGCTAAATGTGAACTCCTTGTACTGTGTGGATTTATCTGAAAGGAGATGGTGATACTGTAAGTAGCACATCATTCAGTCAGCAGAAGGAGTATTTACCCAATTAGCTGGTTTGGCTTGGGATAGTGCTATGCTATTATTTGGAGTTTTGATTTCTGTTAAGAATTACAGGGCAAATTATACAAATAGCTCATTCTGGTGGGGTTACAGTTTAAGTTGTGTGTCTACGTAATTTACAGAGTTTAGTTAATCTTAGTTATTTCTGGTATTTGTAGATCTTTTTTTACTGATACACCTAGATGGAAACCACCTTCTTGTTCACCCCACACAATTGACCATCCAAAGTCCATTCCTAAAATCTCAGTGTATGTCTTTTCTAAATTTACTATTTTTAGTTATATTTTTTCCTGTGGCTTATGGAAGTGATTCACAGTACACTTGAAACATGTAAAAGCAAACTGGATTAATTTTTAATAATCCTGTCAAATCTGGATGTTGATAGACTTTTGGAGTGATGTAAGATCAATCCCTTCTTTATTTTAGTGCAAAGAAATAAGCATATACTGAAGTGTCTAATTCTACTATGTGGCAAAATGAATTGAATGTATTTTAATAGACCGTTTATCATATAAACTTGTCTGAGTAAGAGTTTGTCTTGTAATAGAGGTCTTATTATGGTTCCAAGATACACAATAAACAGCATAATGCCTCTATTCATTCTCCAACTGTTATCCTTATCATGTTTGAGTAAGGACCAATGATCTTTGTGTAATGGAAATACTAGTATTTGTGATTTAAAAGCTTTTCTTCTTTTTTTCGTTCTTTCAAGACACATAGGTCTCCCTTTGCATCTTAATATTCTGCCTAACTGAGGTTCACCTGATTTTTGTTTTCATTAAAACATCCATTTTTTGAGCTGTGAAAAGCAACCCATATATGAAGCATGTAACTGGAAGCCAAGTTTGAACATAGTACCCTCAGAAGTTCAGTTAAGTAAGCACAGGGCAGTCTGAAAGCTCCTTTGAATCTACCTAAAAATGCTTTTGTATGAAAAGGTCACAAAACTGGCATTTTTCTGATTTCCAGTATTTTCCGTTGCAGTCAAGCCAGCAATTCAGAAAAACCTTATCTCATGGTGTTTCCATTTCTGGCCTCAGGCAACAGAAGAAAATGCAGCAACCTGTGAAAGTTCAGATACAAAACTGTATCAGAACTTATAAAATCATTCAGTCCAGGTTTTGGATATGCTGCTGAAACATTTCTTTTCATGCTTAATTGAACCAAATAATGTTTTGTCTGACTTTCTACAGTACACAGGTAAACTTCAATTACCATTTATTTCTTGCTGTTCTGTAGCATAACATTGTCTGAAACATTTCCAGGTATGAAGCTATATTCATACAGGAGGTTTTTCTTGGAAATTATAAACCATTTTTTCAGACTGATATTTTTGTAGTATTACCTCTTAATCGTGGTTCAGAATGATTATTTATGCTTGTGCAGAAAGATGTACAAGCAGAAAACATTCATAGAAATGCATATAGAAAACCTTATCAATATTTCTAATCTAGAATAGCTGTTATTGGCATTTTCTACTATAACTTTTTAAGGACTGAAATTTGCAATTATGACAGTCATCGTAACTGATAGTATCCTTTACAGAACAAATCTCTCAATTCCTAATTTTTTCTTACCCTGTAGCCACTGTAGAAAAATGTTGAAAACAAAGTATTTTAATGATATTATTAATATAGCCATTGCTATTTTTAAATGGAGTTTAATGAAAAAATACTTTTGAGCCATTGATTTCTAGCAAAGCTTTAAGCGATCTGCTTCTGTAGTAAATGCACACATGTGAAGCAAAAGCAGTTCAAACTGGACTTTTGATATGTTTAACCAGCTTTGTTTCAGACTTGGAGTAAAACTTTATCTTGGCTCAGAGACTATAGATTTGTTGCAATCTTTGCAGTTCACTGAACTTTTTTTTTTTTCCCTGTGCATACATATTTCAAGTAAACTCTGTAGTTATAACAAGTGACACGTTATGGACCCTAAATCGTTGCACTGTGGAATATGCACAGAGAAAGGACAAATGAAGATATCAGGGGTCTGTTCCATTTTGCACTGAACTGTAAAATGCCACCCTTGTTGTACAGAAGATCACTGCTTCTGAGCAGGGCTCATTGACTGCTAAGTTGTGGATAGTGTTTCACTTTCTGCAACTGTTAATATCCTGGGTTATCCAGGCATAATGACCTCTCTATTTGTGACACATTGTTGAATTTTCTGGTTCTTTTAACTTATTCAAACCCTTTTTTTCTTTTTCTCCATTCATTGGAAGGCTGGAAGGGTTCTGAATTGAGCTGCGGTACAGAGCTGCCTTGCTGTTGGTCAGCCAGTTACAGTTGAAACTGGTGGTGGTGGCACATCTGTAGCTGAATATAAACTAAAGTATACAGGAAAGGTACTCTTCATCAGCACTAGCTTTTCTGTGTATAAGATAATGCATGTAATTTGGATAATATTGGCATATCTGTGATATAGTTTGGTTTTGGTAGTTGTTAAATCTGACATAGTAAGTAATCCATCCATGCTATAATAATCCACATTGTTATAGCTGACATTTGATATTTAAATTCTGACTGGATTTAAGTTCCAATTTTATAACTAGTCACTAAATGACAATTGAATCGTAATACCTCACCTATTGAATGTTTTAAATGCTGTTAAAGATTTATGTATTTGAAGAACTTTGCCACTTCAAAATATGAAAAGAAAAAGGGGTTACGTGTAGTGTACAGCATTTGGTTTCCAGATGTGAATGCTTCCTCTGATCTTGTAAGGATCTGAAGTTAGTGGAAATGTACCATTTTATCTCAGATGAGGACCCTATATTTCTTTTCTTCTCTTTGTTCCTCACTAAAAGAGCAGTGTTTATTTTGTTTTTATTTGCATAGTATATTCTGGATAGCTTCGAGTTTACTCTGGCCCTACAGTGAGTGAGGTGCATTTTGAAGGGCTGTTTTAGCTGCCTCCAGCCATAAGTGGAGTATGTTTGTGTATACCTGGAATATGTCAGGTTATAAATAGTTTGCTTATCTTCAACATTGCCATCTCTCTTTTATGCTATTTTTTTCGTGATTCACTCCCTTATAAGATCTGTAAATCTTGTCAAATTTCACTGACATAATAGAGAAAATATTTGCTAATTTCAGAGGACTTTGAAACCTAGGCAAATAATATGGTAGATCTAATATTCAATACCGAAGCCTTTTCTCCTACTATCAATCCATTTTTTTGTCTCAGTCACTGAAATGTTCTGAAATTCTCTGTTGGTAAACTGAAGCCTTTATGATGTGATGAGATTATACCAGAAAAGGTACATACTAGATTTAGATATTGATGATAGTCTTCCCTATCCTTCAAGAGCCTTAATAGGCTTACTTTTAATATACTTAATTAATTTAATAATACTCTTACTATTTTTTTACATGAGTCCTGTAAAATCACCTGCAAATATTTAAGACTTTCACTACAACTAGGCCTAGGCCACCACGGAAGAATCAAGGGGAAAGTTCTCTTAATAGATTATACCTATTAACTTGTTCAGCAGGAGAGATCATTTGCGAAGATGGATATGTTCCCAATGGCATGGCTCCAAGGGTCACTGTGCTTTTTATGCCTGGACTTCACAGAAAAGAAACAACTGCACAGGATAGGGTGAATGTTTTACTAGACCATTGGGCACATTGATTTTTATTTTCATGGATATGTAGATCAAATTGAAATAACCTAAAGGGGCTGATGGGATACCCTGGGACTGTTAGATATGTCAAGATCTGTAGTAAGTCTGTATATTTCTACTTTGTGGTACTCCCTGTAGAAAAATAGCACAGGGTGTCATTGAGATCTGTCACTCGCTGACACTTAGGGAAAAAATAACCCCTACCTCTGCTAGACATTCCCAAGACATGTCCCAGATGAATAAGATTGTGTACTGAACCTAGTTTTGATTTATTTACATTTAAAGCAAGTGTTATGCAAGTCAGACACGCGTGATCCTGGCTGGCTGATATATCCTTGAGCAACTGTCTGTATATTGGCATGCAAAGAATTCTTTCTTGCCTGATGTAGGACGCTACTTCAGAAATGTTTTTTTGTAAACACCCTGAAACTACAGAGCAGGAACAGCTTCCATTTCAAGAGTTGATAAAATTGCGTCTATTTAAGCAACCTCTGTTCAACTGTCACATTAAAAATAAACTATTTAGACAGCTATAAAATGTCAAAATCAATAGAGAATGAAGAAATTTGGAAAACTGAAATTAAGAAAAACAAACCAACATAAACTAAAACTTATTTGAATTTTGGACTTTTGAATTTGCCAGGAATATTATGCTTTCAACAAATTTAAAGATTTTTGCATGAACTTTTTCTCTAAGGCTGAAGGAAAACCGATGTTGTATGGGTTCTTTAAATCGCAGAGAAAGTAGGAATGCAAACTGTATTTTAAGCATCAGAATCATAATTTTTTTCTGTACGTGTGCAGTGCCTTTTGTTTTTTGAAGCTGTTTTTCAGTTTCAAAAAAATATATCAAACTTAGGTAAAGATAAAGTTATCTTTATATCGTACAACTCTAGCAATTCTTCCCGTGGAACATAAATTTAAATTTTGTGGCTATCTGATTTCTCCTCAGCTAATATAGATAAGATAATTTAAAGTTTATCTAATGTTGTAGAGCTTGCCAGATTGACAAGGAGACTGCAGTTCTTGTCTTAGTTACAGGAATACAAACTTCTCCTTTCCTTCTTAGCAACTCTCATATCTGGCATAAAAATGTTGTTCGGTGTCTCTTTTGCTATGTAAAGAAAGGTTGATTGTAATGAAAAAATGACCATAAGAAACTAGTCAGGTTCAGCTGATTAATTTTATATAGTTTGCATAATGAGCTGATTTTTTACTTCTTTTTAACCCATAAATAACTAAAAATTTGGACTGGCTTCAAGAATCTTACTGCAAAGGCTTTACATTCCAATATGCTAGACTTTCAAAGCTTGGTAATGTTTCTTTGCAAACCCTCAGAAATGAAGGCAATTCTGAGGTTGAAAATCAGGTTTAGATTACTATTCTAGGGAAATATGATACCCTCTGATGTATTTATTGGGTATTTTATTAATACAGCTAGTGAAATAAAATGTCACATATGTACATACAGAAATATATCTTGGGACTCACAAGAAAAATGATATATATCTATATATGTCTTGAGAAAATGAATGGGGCTACATCTGACTGGTGACTACTCACTAGTGGTGTTCATCAGGGTTCAGTTCTAGGGCCAGTTTTGTTCAACACCTTTATCAACGATCTGGACGCAGGAGTCGAACGCCCCATTAGCAGGTTTGCTGGTGACACCAAACTGGGAGGTGCTGTTTCCTCTCTTGAGGGATGAGAGGCCTTGTGGGGGGATCTTATCTAGGTCTAGGACTGGAGCATTGGGCAATGATTAGTGGGATGAAATTTAACAAGTTCAAATGCCAGATTCTGCACCTGGGATGGAGTAATGCTTGGGCACAAGTATAAATTGGGAGAGGAGTGGCTGGAGAGCAGCCCTGTGGAAAGGGATCTGGGGGTGCTGGCTGACAGCAGGCTCAGTACGAGTCGGCCGTGTGCCCTGGCAGCCCCGAGGGCAAACCCCATCCCGGGGGGCATCAAACACAGCATGGCCAGCCGGTCGAAAGAGGGGCTTATCCTGCCGTCTGTAGCGTTGGTGCAGCCGCACCTCGAGTACTGTGCGCAGTTCTGGGCCCCGCAGTTTAAGGAGGATGTTGAAGGTGCATCCAGAGGAGGGCAACAGAGCTGGTGGCGGGGCTGGAGGGCATGTCCTGTGAGGAGCGGCTGAGGACTTTGGGTTTGTCTAGTTTGGAGGAAAGGAGGCTGAGGGGTGCCCTCACTGCTCCCTGCAGCTTCCTGAGGAGGGGAAGGGGAGAGGGAGGTGCTGAGCTCTTCTCCGTGGGATCCAGGGACTGGACGCGTGGGAATAGTTCAAAGCTGCGCCAGGGGAGATTTAGGCAGGACATTAGGAAGCATTTCTTTATGGAGAGGGTGGTCAAGCACTGGAACAGGCTTCCTAGAGAGGCAGCTGATGCCCCAGCTGATGTCAGTGTTTAGATGGCATTTGGACAATGTCCTTAATAATATGCTTTAACTTTTGGTACCCTCTGAAGTGGTCAGGCAGTTGGACTAGATGATCATTGTAGGTCCCTTCCAACTGAAACTCTCTTCTAGATAGAAATAAAAAGTATTTTCAGGAATCTGTTCTCTCTTTCATAATGAATGTGGTTTGGGTTCAAATACAGTTAAACATTAGTGGGAAATTTAATAATTGCAAACCTGATTTAAAAATTCCAATGTCCTCGGTATCATATAGAGCTAGAAAATTGTTCTTGTTGAGGTAGCTTTTCTGATTTAGTTTGCATTATTATAAAAATAAATTAATTCCTTTTCACTTCAAGAAGTCTTAACACATGATGCATTTCACATTCCTTTTATCCAGCAGAATAATATTTCTTTTCCATGTCTTTATTTACTGCATTAGATGCTTATTCATGGTGTTAGTTTCAGAAATCAAGTGTTGTTTCCTTGTGAAATCATGTTATTTGAAGTGTAAATGCCATTTTCTCTGCTAATTTATTTTTGCATTTTGGTTAAAATGAGATATAACTCTTTGAATTACTCATTTTGTAACAGGGACAAAAGCAGCATCTATAAAGAGTGGGTTTAGGAAATAATGGCTCCATCTACTGTGAAGTATGGCATTATATGAATGCTGGATGTTTGGGGTGGTTTGGTTTTTTTTCAGGTTGTTCCCTTTTTCTATATGAAACCTTCAATGAAGGATGTTTGCTATATTGATGCTGCGATATCACTGCATTATTTCCTGTTTGTTGTCTCTAAATATTTTCTATTTAGTGAATAAATAGAAAGATACTGTATTTTATTAAAACCTTCTTAAAACTAATGGAACCAGTTCATGATTTTACTTGTGAATTTTTATTTTTTATTTCATTTTTAATGCTTTGTCTCTTGAGTTGTAATGCGCATTTTATTTCAATTATCTAGTAAAAATAGATCTTATTCTTTAATCAGTATAATAACCTGTGATAACTACAAGTCAGTGTTTAGAAGTGAGGCAACTCTAAAAGAAATCTAAAGACCAATTGGCATCTAAAATGAGCTGTACGCTTCACTGCTTTTATATAAATTTGTTAACAGAAGCTTAAAACACGTTCTTGGATAGAAATCAAGACCCTTAAACTCAAGCTTGATATGTTACTAACACATTCTATTAACATTTAACAAGCACAAAACACAAAGAATTTGTTTATAGAACAAACATGGCAAAAACTTTAGTAAATAGTGAAATATTCTTTGATTTAAAAAGTCATAGGCATCCTATTTTTATTGCAAATC
>JAVJGG010000021.1:21850534-21862372 GCA_035590195.1 Aviceda cuculoides
TATTGCAAATCATGCAACACCTTTGTGCAAATTTAATGTACTGTGGGGATAATTTTAAAATACAGTCGTTAATTTTGTTATGGATGAATCTCAATGAGTTTTAATAAAATCCTCTGTCAGAGCACGTGTCCTAAAAACTACACTGAATAACAACAAATTTTTTTTTTCTCTTCAGGTCTATGCAGAAATGCCAAATTTAGAAACACCTCTCTCCCCAGTGAAGTAGAAAAAGTAACTGCAACAGAAGTTTTTTCGAAATAATATTGAATTACTGTTTGGTTGTTCTTACTCTCACATGGCTAAATAACATAGCCCTTTTAAAATAGATTGTTGATTAAAACAAAATATATTTTCCTGGAAAAATATATTTCTGAGAGGTTCCCTTCTAGTTTGGTCAGATTAAGTGTTTGAATGACAACAAAAATCTGGGTGGTGCGAGGGCAATGGTCTTCACTGCACGGTGTTGACAGAGGAGCTGTTCTTCATTTGTGTCTGTTATGGCCAGGGATCTCGGTCAGCAGCTTGTCTGAAGCCTGATGTTTTGTAGGTCAGCTGGTTCATGCAAGTTACTATCAGGAGTCCATGGACAGCAATGGAATGGTGGTAGAGTACTTACAGAAGTGTGGGTTTATCCCCAGCAGCCTTGTTCTCTTCAAATAAATCCTTAAGAGGTGGTTTTGCATTAGCGTACCTATGGGTTATAGCTAGCGATTCGTGCCTCTGAAGATCCTTTAAATTGTACTTTTTTCTCAGCATTTGAACATTTTGGAGACATTCACAGAAGCGTGAGGAACATCTGCAGCATTATATCCTGTTAACCTTGGGAAAATCGCAGAGAACCACTGTCCAGTAGAAAGTCAATACTAAATGCTCCTCTCTAGCATGAACCCTCCTTTTTCATCCTTTCATTTGGACATTAGATTAGATTCTATTACTCGCACAACTCCAACAGTCAGATGAAATGGGGACCATGTTCCCACTGTTTTGTCTGTTATCTGGAACTATGCTAGAATTAAAAATACAGTTGTCAGCTATACTATTCTTTATTTCATTATGCATACTGTTTGTTATTTATATAAAAATTATTGTAGTTTATATATAGTGAGGAGAAAGGTTTCTAAAGTTTCTGAGAGTTAGTAACTATAACACTATTCGGTTCTAGCCTGTATTTCTTTTTATCAGGAAAAAATGCTAGTAGTTAGTAGTAGATCTTTGGAGTATGGTGTATTTCTCTATATATTTTCTATCACATTCACTTTATCTGTAGTGTCATGTTATTTTAAGTTGTAGCATATGTAGGCCAACAAAAACTGACATAAAGGAAAGCAGCATAATACACTGTAATGATATGTGACATTCAGATTGAGAAGTAAACTCACTTTCTTGGAATTAATACCTACTAGTTACTGTGTTTGCCATTAACATACTCTCCTCTATGCATACACCATCCTCTGTGCAATCAAGGTATGGTTTACTTATGTCAGAGAATAGTAGCTTGTTCTGAAAAAACAGTAAAATCATCAAGTATTTTTTAAGATGTTGATTTATAATACAGTCCTGATATTGCTTTCCTGATTTCCAAACTATACTTATGCAGAAACAACAAATTAATCTTGATATTTTTCCCTTACATTTTTAGTTAATAGACTAATATTTAATGATATCCATATTTGTGATAGGTCAAGTTATGTACTCTTATTCATGTTAACTTTATGGATAACTTAAAATAAAAGTATAAGTCAACTATCAATTCTAGAAAATAAGCAAGATAAGCTAATAGTGCTCTTTAACATGCTCTGAGTTTTGAACATGTATTTCACAATAGATTCCAGCATAAGTGGTGTGCGCTGAAAGCAAAACATATCCGAGACGTGGCAGAACACATTTTGGACTAGAAATAAAACTTTCCAAAGTATTGTATTTGTTTAAGGGTTGAACTAGCTGGGAAATTATTTTTCTTGTCCTGGGAAGGTTTGAGGCTTTTGTTGCATTCTGCACTGGGATTTTGTTTTGTTTCTTCACTTTCCTGAAGAAGAGAGGTTTGTTGGAAAACCTACAGAAGTTGTTCAGCATAAAGGACATGCAGACCTATAGCCCTTGAGCTGAATTAAGCAGAGCCAGGGACTCCCACACCAGCTCCATGCTGCCTGGCATTCTGGCACAAGTGTGCCACACAGAGAACTGGATTTGAGTACAAATATGGGTAATAACTATAATTTTACTGTGTTAATTTTAACTTAGGTCAATTCTCTGCTTGTGTTCATTGCATGGCTGCCAAATGCTTTCTTCTGGCACAGAAGCAGCGATGGCATGGGGTCGGGCAGAAAAGGTGAAAAGTGAGAGAGAAAGAAACCAGAATCACTTGTCTTGGTAAGTAAAGTGAGAGTGAAAGTGCTTGTAGAGGAAGAATTTGTTCTTTAAAGAAATGGAATCTTAGCTCATTATTCATGCAGCCAAGTCTGAAAAATATACCAGAAGTCTAAGTTAGTGTATTACATCAGAATTAAAATGCAGATGGAACTATGAAGCAGGAGAGAAAAGTTTCATAATATATTGTCTATACAAGGTGATAAACAGCAGGAGAGTTAGTATTATTGATTGGGGAAGAATTTTCTTCCTTAAGAAATAAAAGCACCCCACTGTTTGTTGTTCTCTTACTGTTGAAGGGATTTATTTTAAAGTAAAATATAAGTATTCCTAAGTTGAAAACATCTGCACTCATGGGGCAAGTTTGACAGAAGGCTAAAGAAACAGTGATGCAACTGAAGCTAAAACCAGAGCTTTATTGTCAGGAATGTCTAGTGAAATTCAAGGTCAAAACAACAAAATATTTTAGCATTATAAAGTATTCTTAAGATATGAGCAAAAATGTCTTCTCGGAGCTTGAGGGTAGGTTTCAGTTCTGGTATTCTGAGCTTAGAAGTTCCACTGAATCTGTGGGACATCCATGTAGAATTGGCTTTGGAAAATATGCCCAAGTTCTTAATTACTATAGTGTTACCTGCCTTATAAATGAGATTGCTTATGTTTATTCACTAATGAGCAATGGAACAGAAAAAGATGGCTTTTCTTGTTCTTATAAGACACTTCATTCTGTAACCATGAGGGTTTAATAGTTTATTGATTTCAATTTGTTAAAGTGTTAACAGTTGAAGTATTTGAATAGCTCCTATTTTTGGTCTAATTTATTGTAGTTAATATCTATTAAAAATAATACAGGTTCTCATAGAAATTTAAACTACAATTTTCATTATAATTAAAAAATATTTCATATAAAGTAAGACTCTGCCCATTTCTTCATGAGGACAGTGGACTGACTACTGCTTGAATTGAAATAGCACCTGAGAAACGGTCATGAAGTCATTTCACAGTCTGAGATAAAGAAAAAAAATTGATGATATTACCACGGTACAAGATCTAGGTGTTATAAGGTTAAGTTGCTGAGATGTTAATGTCTCAAATTCAACAGAATGTATTTGTTAAGTTGTGAGTGTTTATTTTTATTTGGGGCATTTTGCCATGTAAGCAAGGATCAAAAGAGTATTAAGAGGGCAAATTGACTTCATTAATGAATTAAAGTGGTAAAATTTTGTTTGGTTTCAAAACCATCAGAAAGGCTTTTTCTGTATGTGATGTGTTGTGATTTCAGAATATGCTGGTTTAAATTCTTATAATATATTACATGGAAAAGCCTACCTAAATGTCACCTATACTTAATTAAATATTACCTAAAGACAGGAATACAAATTTTTTTTTCTTCTTATTTGTAAGAATTTTCATTTTGAGAGCTGTTGGTCTTTATTCTTAAACTGGTACATAATATTCAAATATTTTTTATGTTTTTCACTTTAGTGCATACAAAAAGGATGCTATCTAACACTGACTTTGAAAACTTTGTGAAATACAGAGTTATTTACATGCAGCAACTGTTGTGACATTGTGTACATCAACAACCACTTTTCCAGTTGTTCCTGGTGTTTAGACTGTTGTGATTCTGCTGATGTAGCTGATGTTTGTCTGCGTTATTCCTCTGCCTTTGTCCTTTCCTACAGGCTTACCCTGAGTTTGTCCTGACCTACCTAGAGGAACTAAATGAAAGAGAGGAGGTGACCCAGACAGAAAACCGCATTCACCATGGGGCCTGGTCTGCAGCTCATCAGGAGATAGACAGCAACTCAGCAGAAGAGGTCACAGTATTAAGCCAGAGGCAGGTCAGAGACATTCCTTTCAAAAACACATTTTGAAAAGAGAAATATCAGTGTGGAAGTCAACTTATTCCCTTAAATAAATAACCTCATTTGGTTTCTTAATTTAGTAAGATATTTATATATTAGACAAATAATAGTTATATACACGATTTTAATGAACAAAAAATTATATATATTTGTGTCTCAGAGCAGTTTATGCTTATAGTCCCTGTAGGACAAATTTTTTTAATTTCTTATTTCCTATGTGGAAAAACTCAAGTAAGGAAGGGAAACAAACAAAAAAATCACTAGATCTCTAGATTTGTGTTTCTTGATGCATCTTGACATAGCTATTTGTATTTCTGACATTTTCTGCTAATCAACAGCCTTACTTGAAAAAGTAGACACACATTATTTTAATTAGCAATATATAAATTACATGGTTGTACTTCCATCTCTTAGGTTCTGCAAAAAAATGTCAGCAACCCCAATCAGAAACAACTTTCAGGACCTTTGGACGCCCATTTAATGCCTGCAGATCCCCTAGGGGAGACTACACAGCTGACAGTGGCACTGGTGAGGAAACTAGAAGAGAAACATCCTAAGGCCTCAGCTCAAAGGTAAGCCACTGACAGAACTGATATTTATTGTTCAATGACATTAGATGTTTTCCTTCAGTTTCATGTAAGATTGATTTCCTGGATATTATTGAAATATCTCAGAAACCCTCTGGCTGATAAGCAAACAGGGATTTTGACCAAAATTAGTGAAAAGGGGTGACATTTATGTGCTTTTTTTAATTTTATTTTGAAGATTGATGTGGATGATGTTTGGTTGTAATTGCAAATTTACTTTTTAATTTTTTATCTATAATCCTCACATCACACAAATTACATGAAGAAATACGACTTGTATCAACGTTGTGACACATTTTGTGCCATAAGACTTAAGTTTAAATCGTAAAGGTTTTGTTAGAAACCTGAAAGTCATGATGAGCCAAAATACCAAGTGATGCAGTCACTTTCAATATAGGACTGTATTTTAATTTGAATAAAAAATAAATAGTAGTGTTCTTAATTGCTTCTACTTACAACAGGAAAAAGACTTTGCCTTTCTTTAGATAACTGAAACTTTCTTTTACAAATGGCATTTGGCTAGTTATTTTTGAGCTTTGGGGTATTTTCAGTTCAAAACATTTAAAAAATGGACCTCCAATTCAGATGAAAGACCACAAGACATCACATGCTGTTAGAATGAAAGTTGATGATCTTGTTACTACTAGTTGATGATGTTGTTACTACTGGCAATAAGTCGATAACAGTAATTTACAGGTGACTGCAAGCAACAACCAGATTTGGTTTATCTAGGTTATTGTAACTCTTGCCTTGGAAGTATTACCCTTAGAGAACCCATAGATTTGCTCCTCTGGTCCTCCTTCAAGGACTAGTATTTCTGGTGTTTCATTTATAATATTATCTTGCAAATATTTAGTCTTTGAGTGTCCAAAATATTTCTCAAATGTGTATGAAGACTGTGAAATGACTGAGGTATCTGAAGGTATTGGCTAGCAGTAGCTTTTGGGGAACTGCATAAGTAGACGTAGGTTACCTGTATTTTGAGTAATTTTGGGGTTTTGATTAATCAAATAACTTTAAAGCTTTGCTAAACATAAATGATTTAACTATTAGTAAATACTTTTGTATGTTCACAACATATACTAAAGTTTCAAAGTTAATATTGATTACATTGGCTCCTTCAAAAGATACCTTCTGCAATATAAGGTGAAGGTTTACACAAGATCATTTTCTCCACAGTGCTTTGAGTATGAATTGTTATGCTCTAAATATGCAATGTGATGTCAGGGTCACTACAAACTATTTCACTTCATTTAAGTACAATGGGATAAGTGAAATTTCTTCAACTAAATATCTGTGCTTTTAGCTTCAGATAACAGTATATAAATATTAAGCTAAAAATATCTTTTTGCAGAACACAGACATTTTGATTTAGAAAACTATCTGCAGTCAAGATAGCCTTTAAGCAGTGAATGCTTAACTTTCTATGTCTTTATTTATCTCTTCCCTCCAAAAGTGGAGTTTTGCCGTCTAAAGCATTTTCCTGAACTAGATTTAAATAGAGGAAAAAATACATTTTAATACTAAAATAACTTTGTCAGAAATATTTGAAATTAAATAGCAATGTTAACTAATTCAAAATTTCTGCAGTTACCTCCATTATGGGAGGTACTAAGTGATTTAAATTCTCTTTTGCTGCAATTTTTCACTAGACTGTGACAAATACTAATGTATTCTGTTAAATAGCTGCCACATTCCACTCTGTAGTTTGTAGGATGCTTTCAGTGCCTGAAAGGGGATGTAAGAAATAGGAGACAGGATTTTATTTATCCTTTGTGATTTGAAAAGCTGTTCAATTTCCAACTAGCAATAAAATTTGCCTTCCTTTACAAAGTAACATGAAAAACTGTCATAAGCGCAAATGAGGTATGAATTGTGTGTTAGTAGACGAAACCATATTTCTGTGTCCTAGAATTTTTGTTTCAGGAGTTGTCCAGCTGTATGGGTCAATAAAGGGAAGATTTTGATCACTGTTCCTCCAAAGTTCAACTGGTTTTTATAAAACGCTTTTTGGTTAACTGCCCTTGTAAACACATTTGTAGATTTTTGTAAAACTTTGGCTTACTGAGAAAGGAAGGGAACTGTGTCTCAGACATATGCGTTTCGGGTAATTTTTAGATGTTGAGGGGTATATCACCTGGCTTCCAGCTGCCTCGGATTGCTGCAAGTCTCCTGCCAGTCCTGTGTTGTATCTGTGAGAACTATGAAGATCCTCTGGGTACATTAGCAGTCTCAAATACTAGCAAGTGTCTATTTTTAAGCTATTGCGTCCTGCCCTAAATGTTTCCTTTTCCAGCTTAGTGTTTTAGAGGAATATGCATTTCAGAGCTGTCATTCTTAGTGTTTTTCTTGTTTGGTTTCTGAGAAACAGTCACACTTTCATGGTGAGCCACAACAATTTACATGCTATATTACCCCTATAAGATCTGAAAACCTGAACCTCATCTCTGAGTTACCTGACTGCGTCCCTGAGTTTCTATGAGAAAGGTGAAAAACTTATCCATTCTAGCAAATACCATTGATGAAAAAATCCTTTCTAAATGACAAGTATTTCCCCAAACTGACCAAAATCCAATCATAAGCTAGTTATTAGACATGGAGGGTTCAAGTTGCTGAGAAGACGTGGCCTTTAGGATAAGGATGAGTAGAGAGGTGAGCCGTATGACTGTGATTTATGTACTTCCCTCAGTGCACACGAACTAATGACTTAAGTAAATAATGGCCACCAATTTCCTTCCCATCCTTGTTCTCATCCTCACTGTTCTTGTATGGGAAACAGCAAATCAATTGCTTCCTCTCACTCAAAAAAATTTTTTTTTTCATGGACACTTGTAGAAAGACATTACATAGTCTTGTTTTTGCCTGGATCAAGAAAATAACTTAATGTTTTGGGTGTTACCTTGTGGAAATGTAACCCCTGTAACTTCAGACAGCATTTTAAATTACTTCTCTGATTGTTATGATCTTACTTCTTGGGCCCAACTAGGAAAGTAAGAGAGTGCTCTTGTATCATCAGCTGTATGGATTTGTGCTGTCCTAGCAGTATATTCAAGTTGTGAATTGTCCCTTTAAAAGGCACTGGTCACATTTCTAAAATTAATCACCTGTTTTAATGCAGTTTTGGTTTCAGGCATTATTGGATCACTTTGCTTCCATAAGTAAGCTTGATTTCACAAGTTTCTGAGTATTTTGTCTCCAATCCAGATATGCATTTAAGTATGCTCCAAGTTAAGTACATGCTAGGTACAAGCATTTTTGGATCTGAGTCAGAATGCTTATGACCTTGTCATATTTAATACTAAGACACACACATCTGGGACAGTGGGTTTCATTTTAATTTTTCTGGATCATTTGGACATATTCAGTTATTACATTTTTATAAGACTTATTATTGTAGGAAAAATGACTAAGGAATACCCCTAAGGAGATGGAAATGTTCTACCACTTCCATCAGTGACACAGCTATGAATTGGTACAATTGTTTGTAACAGCTAAGCAAATGCTTGACCTTGATTCTTTATACACTGTTCATTCATTTTAAATTCCAAGTGGGCATAACATAGGTAAAAGTCATAATCTACATCTGTATTGTAAATGGATTACTCCATGAAGACAGATAAGAATGTATTAAAAAAATTAATTCATGACTGGATTATTTTTAAAATCTATTTATACATGTTCCACAAAAAAGTGCTTTGGACTGTATTTTCTACATTTGAAAAGTCTGTATTCATTTTAAGTACCCCTTCAGATTCCTATTTGTGAAAACTCCTCTATGAGAAAAACATTTCTTCACTGAGTTGCAATGATTTTCCATGATATATCTGCCATGTAAGTGTTCTAAAGGTTAAAGCTTTGAAGTGGTGACAAATTAGCTTTCATTATCTGCTCTAGTCACATCTTGACAAAATTATTCTAATAGCTATATCTGCTACAGATACAAATCCAGTTCTCCACTCATCACAGAGAGGAAATGTTATATATCCATCTGGAAAGGAAAGGAAGGTATAATAAACATTACATTCCCATTTTCAGAAAGCATTTGAAGGTATTTTTTTACATTAGTATACCAGTTTGAGCAGCTTACCTTTATTTAAATGGAATAAGAACTGGGGGGGGTGAGGGGGGCTGGGGAAGACTGTAGCAGCCGACAAAGCATGGTGACCCAGCTTGTCACCCAGTGACCTGTGAGAAGGAAATAATGAACTGTGAGTAGCTGTCATCTTAACTGTTTCTGACAGTTTAGCTATGGGCACATCTGTGTTAGTTGCATGGAAAGGCCTTTGTTGTTTTCCCACTAGTGACTTTGCAGACCGCTGTGGGGTTTGCTGGCTGCCCTGCTCTTACACTTCCCCTCCTTTTTTAGTAGTAAGAGCAGCTGCCACTGATAGAGCTGACATTTCTTTTAATGATTTACTTGGCATTTATACCATTAAAACCAAGAAATTAAATAGAACTTTCGGTTATTGTAAATGAAAATATTCTCTATATTCATGTAAGGTCTGTTGCAAATATGTCTATTATCATTCTCTTTTCTACATAACTTGCAGCAGTGTTCAATGTCTGTTGGTACCCTTCCTTCCTAATATCTTGTCATACTTAACTATTTTGAGTGAATTATCGTGTCTACTGGTAACAACATTTTAAATAATCCAGTGTACAATGAAACTAGGCAGCCTTTCATGGTTAAATGATCTATTACAAACCAACCAAGCAACCCTCCACACACTTACTTAGTATTATAGCAAACAATTGCTTCCTCTTTCCAGACTGACTGAAGTATGCATGTCTTTTCTGGTACAGTAGTGCTAAATCTTGGATAACTTTGCTCACACAATTATTATCATTTTCAGCTAGGATACTGTTAAATACAGGCATGCCTGGCCTCATAATAGACTTAGCTGGTTTGTGAAAGATAATTGTTAAGAAAAACTTGAAATCATGACTTTGAAAAATGAATGACTAACATAATAACTTATAAAGTGTTAAGCTAGCTATTTTAACAAAGTGTAAATATTCTACATGGTTGATATACCTTACTGCTTTTATGTTAAAATATGCTTGGAGTAGGTTATTACAAATTGCTTTGCAGGAGTTGAATATTAAAGACTTTACCCACTAGACTGAAAGTACAGCATCCTAAAGCTGAAATCTTTTTTTGTGCTAATTGTTTTCTTGCTGTAGGTTTTGGGGACCTTAAAATTGTCTTCTCACATTTACGCATTTTTGCTCATTCTCTTTAGCTGCTTCATGTTCCAATAGTTGATAGTGTTCACATGCAAGGGAAAATAAATTTATATTTTAACTCTGAGAACAGAGATTTATGAATTGGTTCCTTTGAGGGCTGTGCAGTACAGCATCCAACGCGATCTAGAATACAGGTCACAGTCTCTTGGCTAATTGTGTGGTGATGGAGCCATCATATATACATAACAATGGGTCCCATCGCTCCATTTTTGCTATATCACTAGTGCGATCCTCTGTCCTACTTAAAAGCGGTGCAAAGACACATTGTGGTGAACAGAAGATGTGTAAATACAGCACAATTCTCTACTGTGTCATATATAGTTCAGAGAAACATTGTAGGTGCCTTCTGAATCCACATTTACATGTGTAACATGAAATAAATAAAAAAAAACCAAACAAAAACCCCAGACCCAACACTTCCTTGAATGTCAATGCTGTTGTTCCAATCACAATGAGATCCTACTTTCCCGATGATGCAGAAAAAGGTTGTGTGTTCTCTGAGTAGATCCGCAATCTCCTTATTTATATACATAAAGCAAACAAGGGTTAGATGGAGAGGATGCTGACACAAAGAGAGGAGGTGACCTGCCTGGGCTTGTTTGGCAGTGACTGGTGGAGTCAGAGTCGGGGTGCTCCGAAGGGATGCTCTAGTTCCCTGCCTGGCACCTGCTGGACCAGTGTGTCTTGGCTGTTAAAAATTCTCTCCTGCCTCCACGTAGCATGTGTCTCCTGGGTACGACGAAAGGCTCAGTGTGCCTTGTACCCCATCCCAGGTGCGTAACTCCCTCACCAGGCCAGCATGCTTCACAAACTGGGAAATGCAGCAATGCTTGCAACTAAACTAATGATTTAATACAATTTTTTTATTATGGTTAGGTAAATATGCAGGCCAGTCCACAGAAGACTTGCAACTTACGGCATTTCTCTATATTCTATGGAGCAGTTAATCAGTTCTACACTTCTGCATTAAGCTATTCGGCTCTGAAAACATTTGTGAAAGGAAGGTGAATGTATGGACAAAAACCTGAAATTATACATTACTTTTCCTGGTGGAAATAAATGAGAACTGTGCCACTAAGAGCTGTTTTCAAACTCACTGAAATCTGTTATTTCTCTTAACAAACATTAATGCCATAGAGAAACTTAAATATTGATTGAAGCCATGGAGTTGCACAGAAACATCCATCAGGTTCTAGAACTTGCTTATTCTTTGCAGAGACATTGCCCTGCTATCATATATATATAAGCATCTAAGACAGCTTTGCTAAGTTAAAGGCATTCTTTTTCTCACTAAACTATTGTTTAAAAAAATAATAATTGTATATTAATACATATTACAAAGTTGCAGAGATGGTGTTCCTCAACTTTTTTTCAAGAAAATGTAACTGTTTTTGTTTGTGCCACTTGCAGAAGCAAAATACATACACCATAAGTGATGTCTTCATCACTAAGTGTCAAGGCAAAAAAAAGGCCTGTGGATCTTAGGAGCCTGGCCTGAGACTTTCGGGGATTCAAATGCCTCATTGGAGAAGTGACTAATTTGGAATTTTTTTTAATTGGAGTGAAGGGTTTCAAATTCATCAGTCCTCTGAGTATGTTCATCCTCCACAAAAAGATTTAATGAGAACCAGTTAAAAAAAAAAAAAAAAAAAAAAATCCATCCCCTATGGGTTATTTGTTTTCTTTTCTAAGGTGAAATGCAGAACAATTAATTTGCTAGGTAGTTTGCAGTATCTTGGTAAAGATCTCTTTTTGGTTAGTATGATCTT
>JAVJGG010000021.1:21862472-21874185 GCA_035590195.1 Aviceda cuculoides
CTATGGGTTATTTGTTTTCTTTTCTAATGTGAAATGCAGAACAATTAATTTGATAGGTAGTTTTCAGTATCTTTGTAAAGATCTCTTTTTGGTTAGTATGATCTTAGTTATCTGGTTGTAGATTTTCAGGATTTCTATGGTTCTGATGAATTGCTAAACTTGATTTTAGTGAGAAATTTGCTGTATGAAGTCTGCTGGTTGACCCAGAGGAAGGACATTGCCTGCATGTAGAGCACAGCCAGAAAGTACAGGGACCTTTGGTGGGAACTAACGGTCTCTTTACAACTGCCGTTAGGTTTGAGCATGGTCACTATTTTTGTTGCAATTTAAGAGTGAGGGGTTCTGTTAAATTTGTCATATGTCTCTGTCAAAAACTTTATTTCAGCAAGGAATTGAATACTAAAAGCACATTTTGACAGAGTTTCATTTGGAAGCCATATCCCTTCTTTTTCAGAGCTTTTTAATATTCATTTGGGTTGAGAGTTCAATAGACTTATGGAAACAAAAAAAATGTATTTTAATATGATGTCTTAATATGAGCAATAAGTTGTTACATAGATAATGAATTTGAAGGGAAAATAAACGCAACTTTTATTTGCTGGCTAGGTGGACACTCGCTCATATAAATTTTTTTGCTTGCAATCATTGTCTTAACAGAACACATATAATTAACCACCAGTCACAAAATATGAGCTGTTTGAAAAGTGAGAAACTGATCTTAAATTCCCAAGACAGTACAACAACTACCTCTTTCAACAGTTAATTTTGAAGGATTTAAAGAAAATGAAAGTTTTCAATGAAAAATTTATAAGGACACACTTATTTTTTCAGAAAAATTGGGCAAATTTCTATGTTATATTCACATATATTTTCATATAAAATGCTAGCTTTACATTTTTCCTGTATTTTAAAGAAAATTGTAAAGAAGGTAGAATCTGCAGTGCTATAAAAATTTGGAGAGTGAAATCACATAAAAACTTGTAATACTTAACAAAATGAAATGTCTTGCATAGGCAGTTTATATTTTTACAGGATACGATTTTCCCATAGATAAGTGTATAAGTCTACATAAACCAAAATATGACTTAAGTAACAATCCAGTTTTTAAACCTTCAAAATATTTTTCATCACAGTTCTGTACAGAGCTCAATCATGTTCACAATTGCTAGTTAAGAGATAATTTACTTAAGTCATATGAAGTACCCTACTTTTTCTTTCAAATTAGCTTAAAATAGGTGAAGACATTCTTAAAAAAACAGTCATCAGCTTTTATAGGTAGATTATGCTTGAAAGCATACACCTATCTTCATCCAGGTTCATGTATTTATCAAGTGCTTATTATCAACTGATAATAAAACCAAACCGAATGAGATAATGAACTTGAATGAGCAAGACCACAGCAGGAACTGAGTCACTGACAACTTAACTATGATTAGGAAAGGTTGCTGCTTTTTAGTGCTTAACATTTTGGAATAGGAGACAGGAGGAAAAAAAGGGTTTCCTAGACAGCCAACGTGTGGCAGGTATAAAACGAGCCACTGTTCTAATCCTTATTGACTTTTCAAAATTGAAAGGGATGTACTATTTTTCCTTTGGTGATTATGGAATAGAAATAAGCTCACAAACAATCTAACCATAGTCTTGTCTTACGTGAGTTGCAGCCTGTCACCCTATGCCAGTCAGGTTTCATGATTTCAGTTTTCTTTCCTCACCCCATTCTTGGATTTGAGACACTTCATTAGCCAATAACAGCAATATCAAGTTATTTAGTTGCATTTAAAGGAATCCTGCTTTTAAAAAACAAACAAACAAACACAAAAACCCCCAAAACCTCTTCCAAAGATACAGAGAGGGCATAGAAAATACTGAAGAAATTTAATTATGAAGACAGATGGGATGTACAGAATACAAAAGAACCAGATAAATAGTAAAGAAACTTGAGGAGTTCACAAACAATCTCCTGAGGGTTTTTTTGTTACAAGTAGTAGTTTTTGAGAGTTGTTTTTTGTTTGGCAGGGTGTTTTGTGGGTTGGTTTTGCTGCTTGTTTGGGGTGTCCTGTGCTTTGTTTGGGGTTTTTTTCAAGTTACAAGTTTATTTCTGGGTAAAGTGATAAAAGTGAAGACAGAAAGGGAAGCGTGTTTCTTCTTAGCTTATATTTTGAAGTAATCATATCTCATAATCCAAATTTAATTTAATTAATGAAGGTAAAAAGTGAGAATTTATCCTAAATTACAGGACAAAGTAATTGATATTAGGTTGAATAATAGTTACATAATCCTTGTTTCTTCCTAAAAGTATATATATCTGGAAGTCACGGTGAAACTGTTGTATGTGAGGAACTGGGCTGAATTTCTTTTGAGATCAGCTGTTAAATGCTTTTTAAATGGTGTGGGTTTTGTTTTTTTGGTTGGTGCTTATTTTTTCCTCCCCCCTTTTTTGGAAGTATGTGAAAATCCTGAGACTTAAGGTTAAGAAAGGTTAGAAAATGTGTCAGTGACTCTGAAATACAGAGAATCTGATAGATTTGTAATACAGTATGTGACAAAAATTTTATAAGAAAGCTTCATGCCAGTTATCCCCAAGTCAGTGGGTATTAAAACTGAGAAATGTTGTTTTACTTAGCTCATTATACTAAGCACACAACCTCCTGACAAAGATAAAACTGACAAATGCACAACCAATATTCCCGCTCCCAAAGACAAGAAAATTAGCTCTATGTGCCGTTGGAGTGCAACTCCAGGCTTCTGCAACAATAGTAGAGATTAATTTTATAATTGTCTGTTGCCCCCTGCTCCTCTAGCCATCTGTAGAGGATAGAAATGGTTGTGAATGGCAAGAAACAGGGAGGCTAGCAGGGAAACAAACCAATGACAGACTGAGATTTCCCTCCTTGCCATGCGTGGTCTATTCTCTTCCATTCATATTCATAAAATGAGAGAAACTGGAGATGAGAAAGATGTAATAGGTCATACAGGGTTGTTTCCTACAGTATCTTTCTTCTTGTGCATTACCCAATTCATTTGTAAAGGACCGAAGGAATGAGACTTCTATCACTTCCCTTGGGGGTGTCTTTTCTACAGTATAATAGTTGTCCTCTCTGTTAGGAATATTTTTTCTGACATTCAGCCAAAAAATATTGTCTGCTCAATTTACTCCCATCACGCCCTTTGTAGTACATAGGTTTGCACCTTTCCCATATTTTTGATAGGAATTTATCCCACTTGATTCAATGGTGAAGCTTAGTTAAGTCATACATGGTTACTTTGCTAGCCTGTTTAAATGAGAAATGCTTCTTTCTAAATTCTTCACCTTACTCTGACTCACCTCAGTTCTAGGGGAATCATATGCTTCATTGCAAGGGTGCTTGCTAGGAAAAGGTTTGTTTTCTGAACTACTGGAACCACGTCTTTTTCTGCACTCCAACTCGTGCCTTTCTTTAGGCTGTTTTATGCTGTAAGCCCATTTGAGAGGCGATTCTGGCATTTAAGAGCCTAACAGCAAGTGCTTTTTTTTTAAGTTTATGCTCAGGTTTCCAAATATTCTTGGAAAATGTAGGATCCAAAATTCAGTATTTTGAAGTGGCTTCAACACTTTCATGCACAGCCTTAACGAGCTTTCAATAAGGCCAACATAGGGTCTTAAATATTTATATTATATTCAAAGTGAAAGGTAAATAGTAAGCACTGGCAAATACTTGTACCACCTCCTATTAAAAACACTGCAGGACTGGGCCAATATATTATTGTTCTAATGCAGTTTAATAACATCTGTACATTAACAGAAAAAAAATCCAGTTAATCTAAAGTTTGTTCTAAACCCATCTTGTTTTTCTATCAATATTACTTCATATGAGAGTATTGTACCTACGAGGACAGTATTCCTAGTGCAAAGACGTTTGTATCAACTAACAAGCTTTGTGTCAACATAGTAGTGCTTTTTTCTATTTCCCTCCACCCTCAAGTAAGAAGTTATACCAATGAAAGCATATTTTCTTTTTTAATTTCAGTGTTGCTGTGCTTATCAAAGACCCTGCTTTTTCTCATTTCAGAGAGATTGTCTGTGCTGGCAGAACTTCATAGTGTAGAGGTGGTCTCACAAATCACAGGGATCACTGTTCTTGGTACAGCGGATAGAGAGGTCTAAGTAGCACTTGTCTGCTGGTGACCACATATTGAGTCATGGTAGTACTCATAATGTTTTTTCATGTGAAAACACTCAGAAATTATGAAGTCAGTGGACAGATTTTTCGATAGTTTTATTTTTCAGAACTCCAAAAATTTGCCTGTACTATATAGAATAAAATTGAGCAAAAATCTCTGAGTTTCTCTTACTTCTATAAAATCATATTAGATTTTCACCACTTTCTTTAGGGATTTCAATATTTCTGTTGTTGTTGACCAATATCATTACAGCTGTTTATAAACATATTAAAGGTTAAACTGTGCTTTCAGATGCACTTTTATTTGACTGTTAGAATATGGAATTCTATTTAAAAGATAGTGTGGTATTTTTAGAAATAAAAAAGTCCAAAAGCCCAATACTGAAGGATTCTCTCACCTACAAAGCTATTAAAACAAGTGTGCATATGTGTTTACATTTCTGGGTGTATGGGTGAGTGTTAATATATGAAAATGCCAGGCCTGTAAACATTTGTCACCATAGGTGGTTTGATTGGGGAGGGGGGGAACAAACTAACAAAGAAACCCACAACCAAAAACCTCCCTGGAGGTGCTCAGAATCCTGCGGGGTTTGGTCCTTCAGCTGCTGATTCCCTCTGTGTTATCACTTTGGAGGCAATAGTGTAGGGACCAGATTTTGGAAGTCTATACAAAAGGAATGTGCATCTGCAAACTCATACCTCTTTACAAGCAAGCAAGGATTTGTAAATTTAAATTATAATCTTCTAATCTAGATTTTTCAATCTGATTGATTACTCACTTCCAAGGTTTTCTAGAATGTGTGGGTGTCATGGTTTAACCCCAGCCAGCAACTAAGCACCACGCAGCTTCTCACTCACTCCCCATCACCTAGTGGGATGGGGGAGAGAAGCAGAAGGAAGAAGGTAAAACTCACGGGTTGAGATAAGAACAGTTCAACAGAACAGAAAGGAAGACACTAATAATGATAGTAATAATAATAATAATAAAAATAATTGGAATATACAAAACAAGTGATGCACAAGGCAATTGCTCACCACTTGCCAACTGATGCCCAATTAGTTCCCGAGCAGCACTCCCCCCAGGCCAACTCCTCCCAGTTTATGTACTGGGCATGATGTCACATGGTACGGAATATCCCTTTGGCCAGTTTGGGTCGGCTGTCCTGGCTGTGTCCCCTCCCGACCTCTTGTGCCCCTCCAGCCTTCTTGCTGGCTGGGCTTGAGAAGCTGAAAAATCCTTGACTTAGTGTAAAAACTACTTAGCAACGACTGAAAACATCAGTGTGTTATCAACATTCTTCTCATATTGAATCCAAGATAACACTATACCAGCTAATAGAAAACAAATTAACTCTATCCCAGCTGAAACCAGGACAATGAGGAAGTGCACATTTCACAGGGTGTAACTTCTATTTATGTCTTAGAAACAATTTTCTGCTTGAAAAAAACCTGAAATGTCTCATTAAAGGCAGCCAGTAGAGCATTTTCAAAGCATCATTATGGCACCTGAAGAGGACTGTAAACTTTTCAGGAAACACAGAAAATACGGATTCAAATTATAGAAGACTTATCCCTTGTAAGTGGCATATGTCCTACTATTTCTGTCAATCAGATTAATTTTTGTTCTGACTTTTTTCCTGTTAACATTTTATCTTCTACATCTAACTATCAAAGTTCCCCCTGAACTGTTATGTGCTGCTCCTTCTTCTGTCTGCTACATATCTTTCCCAAAATTTATTGGCAAGAATGATTATTGGTACATTTCCTACTCAATGTATTTTGTCCAACTTTTTACTTCTTTCAGCTTCATATTATGGACTTTGAAATAATACTAGTTGTTTGCTTTCAGATAAGCTTTGTTCTTAATTTAGTGCTCACTGAATTAATTCATTTTTCGATATCTTTCACCGCACTTTCTAAATAATTTTCTTACAAACTGAAACCCTTGTTCACTAATAACCCACTACCAACGTGAAGACAATAAGTTAAAAATTTTAAAATGTGACAACTGAGAGTCCCTTCTAATCTGGCTCCAAAAAAAGCAGAAAGAAAAGTTACTTAATTTTTACCCAGCTATAAACCTTGATTTGTATTAAACAAAGCCACATGACTTTAAACAAGATACAGATTTTATATTTTAATTATTCTAATATGAATTGATAATGAGACATGAAACTGAAATATTTTTCTTTTGCCAGACCTCCATAAATCTTGAAGATGGATGTAAACCAACTTTTTATTAGCTAAAGAACAGAACTATCAGAACTTTAGCTTTCTTTCTGAACTCTATGGCAGTCATTTTGAAAATACATTTTTCACAGTGGAGCTTTTATTCCTTTTTCATTTGACTTTGCCAGTAGGGACCTCTGTTCAGTGTTTCATCCAAAGAAGACACCTTTGACAGTATGGTTGCTCTTCCCCTACGAGCACTGTGCCTCTGTGTCACTGCTGAATTAGAGACTAAGTTTTTATGTTGTCCTTCAACCCCTGACCTTGTGGCCTGAAGGCAAGAATATTACTAGCACAGCTATGCCGAAAGAGAAAGTAGAGAGCATGCAAGATGAAACAGTGTGGAGCCAGTAAGAACTAACCATTTCTGTACATTTTCCTCTCCTTTTCTAAAAAAAAAAAAAAAAAAAAAAAAGCTGCCCTACTAAATTATTACTCTTGCTTCTAAAACCAGACATTGTGGTTAAATGTTGTTGGCAGTTCATGGAATTCAAATTCTTGAAGCGTATATGGAGGCAAAGAGTAAAGAGTAAGCGGGTTTGTCCTGGAATGGTCTTTTGAATCCTTCAAGGAAAGTGGAGGTAGTGCAATGTGCTGAACTGGTTCTACTGTACTATCTTTCATATATAGAACTTCGAGGTGTCAGGATCTGTTTGAATGGACCTTTAGAAAAGATTAACCCTTTAATTTGATAAAAAAGGAAAATAATGATGAGATTGTTGCGGAAGGGTTGGACCATTTTTCAGGACACGGAGTAAAAGAAGCATATTTTGTTGTTTTGTTTTCTTTAGAACTTTGTGTCCATGTAGACGTGGGTGTTTTCTTGCTTGTTTTCTTCTTAAAATAAATACTAAGTTTACAGTGGTCTGTTGTCGAGGTAGTAGCTTGTGAATAACTCAATGATTTTGATTTCTCAGTCCTTTGTTAAATGGATTTGGTGGAATGCATTTTGAATCCATTTAAAACAGTGCTTTTTTCCCCAGAGATTTTGGTCTTTATCTGTAGAACTTTCTAGGACAGACAAGCTGGATGAGACTTAAATTTCTCATGGTTGAAAAAGAAAGACAGGAAAAAAACCCTAAACAATGCAATAGGATAAGGCCATATTTTTCTTTCAGATGACCTGCTCTCAGTACTTTTACTCATATTTTTGTAACCTGAGGCCTGTTCTGGATTTTGTCTGCCTTTGCTTTGACAGTAGCTATTGTGGAAATTGGTTATGGCTATTCACAATGTTACTTTGCCTGCAGGTAGGTGAATGGTCTGGGTTTGATGTAATCCTACCTCTTTGCCTCTGAAATTTTATTGAGTACTAATGATTCTGCAGGCAAATCTCCAGTAGACAGTTTGACTCCTGCAAAGAAAATTCTCCTGGGATCACTGTTGTAAAGATGGAATTTGCTTGCATTTTTATTCCTATCTCATGGAGATGAATAATTCAAAGTAGTTATTGATTTTCTCTCTTTTTTTTTTTCCTCCCCTCCATTTGTTTTTCATCTCTGGTTTCATCTGAGCTATATCCTTGCAAGAAAGCATGTGCTGCAGTGCTGATCTAATCCTACAGGAGGGCACAAACCCAAGAGGGAATAGTGCCTAAAATGGGCGTCCTATTTGATCAATGTCTAAAGAACATTTGCTTATTTCGCATCTTTTTTTCTGTTTCTTGACTAGTAGGTCTTATAAGCAGCAAACAGCTGGCAACTGTAATATCCCAAACATACACACAATTTATTAGCACTGATTTGGAGGGACTATGATTTTGTCTCTTTAAATTTAAAATATGCTTGGAAGAACAGTTCCTGTTTTGTAATCATAGCATATGGTTATATCTTTGCTTGTAGTAGCAACTAGATCCTGTGGCTGTTTGTTTTTCTTAGAATTTTTTGCTTGTCTTCAGACTTAGATTCATTGTGAAAGAAGCCTCCATACAATGCCAGTTAAATCTGCACGACCCTGACAGGTTATGGGTTCTGCAGCTTCAAGAAATGTGGCAGAGTCGATTTGCATTGCTTACAGAAAAATGCCTACATTTCAACATTTTGGTTTCCAAATCTAAATATCATACTGAGGAGAAAAATTAAGCAAGAGTGGTATGAGTTAATAAAAACTGTACCTTTTTTTTAAGCAAGTCCTCTACAGTCTTTGACACAGAGTCATATAAACATGGCAGTATATTCAGAGTTTTGTCAACTTTCCCAAATGTATTTTGTCTTGGAAATTTTTCTTGTGCCACTACCAATTCTAAATCCTACTCAACCCTCTCCCCAGCCTTCCTTTTGGCTTGTCTGCCAGGCTTAGCTCCTAGCCTTCCCTTTGCATCATCTTCGCAGTTGCCACTGACACTTATTGCCTGTCTCCTAGGATCCTGTCGTGATTTTGTCAGAGCTGTTCTACAGGCGTCCTCTCTATAAAGCAGCATGGCATCTGTTACCTGGATAGCTAACAGGGCATCTGGTGAATCGGTGCCTCTGGACTGCCACTCTCCTTCATAAGGATGTTAGCAGCCTTTTACTGGCCTTCGACACAGACTTAACACAGCAAGTTCCCAGGAACCTGACCCTTCTCAGGGCAGCTGGTGCCTTTTACAAGAGACTACTGGGTGGTTCAGAGAAAGAACGCGATCTGAGGCAGTTAAACATGTCTGGAAGTAAAAGATACCCACTGCAGGAAGAGGAATCTTGCACCGTATTTTGGCGCTTGTAACTTCTCTGACACTGCCTTGGTTGCATTTCTTTCTTACTTCCAGTGCTAGACCTGGCTTGTACCTTCTCCTTAATTCTGTATGTCTGTTGGGACATGTGGAAAGCTTTGCTGTACCTCTGGCTGGAGCAGTCCTGTGGGTGCTAATTGGATATTAATGCTGGCAAAGGCTGATAAGGAAGTACAGCCATCCCAAACACCATGTAGAAGGCACGTTTTTTTCATCAGGTGGACATATGCTGCTCATTTGGAACACTTTTGGAGAAGCCTTTCCTTGAACTCACTGTTAGTGTTATTAGGGAAACACTCAGGTTTGATCCCAGTGTCACTAAGAAATCACTAGGATTTGATCCTAGTCCCTCCTTCCTCTCTGCTGCATTAAGCCACCCTTTTGGGTGCTAAGGAGTCATGCTGCACTCATGCAGGGGACACACTGCTTTTTCTTACTGTGCCCCAGTATTTGGCTCAATCCCTCTTTTCATGTTCCTTCTGGTCTTTTAGTACTGCTCATGTTTGCTCCAGTTTTGCAGCCTTGATTTATAAACCTCTTTATCCTTTCCACCGAGAGTTCTAGACAGGTCATGTTCTGTCATTTTCCCTAAAGCTTTTGAGTTGCTGAGTTAAATTAGGATCACGATTTTTAAAACCTTATTTTCTGGGACAAGAGAGACCAGAGTGTTGCCACAGAAAACTCACAGGGTTCATAAATTTGTTTAAAGTAGGAATTGGAAAAGAGGCTGGTAACAGGTGCTGACAGTCTCTTTGGACCTGCATTAGGGATGCTATTAACACAAAAGTAAAGCTTTACCTGGTGAAGAAAATTATAAAGAACTAAATGGAATCAATTACCCTGGCTATCCACCCATAAACTTGTCAAATACCACAGCAAGTTAAGAGAAGCTAATTCTCAAAAACTCAGATAATCACTCCTTAGGCCCTGAAGTATCAGAAAGATGAAAAGATTATTCTCAAATTAAGGAAGAGAAGCCTAAATATGTAACTGTATTGGACCTGCAAAGCAGCTGAAAGAAGAAAATACTTAAGGGATTAAAGGTTCCTTGAAATAGAAGTATACAAACAACTAATGAGGTGTCACTTCATTTCAGAAATGGTTATTTAAAAAATAAGGAAACTTGACAAAAGTGGAAAACAAATCTTTAGTCAGAATTGAAGCAACCATACAGAATAAAAAGGTACAAATATCTGTAAATAAGAAAGGAGATAGGAAGTAGAGAAGACTCATTAAATGGTTGCACAGAAGGATGCAGAAGTATTCAGCAAAACCAAGTATCCTTTAAAAACATCTTAGTAAAGCCTGTAGAAAAGAGTAAAAATTGCTGTGCCTAGGCAGAAATGAGGGTAGTGGAGAGAAGTGATTTGCCAAAAACTTGAACAAGTCATTGGTTCTTTTGGTTTACTGAAAGCAGATAGTCTGTGAAAGTCAGTAACTGGACAGTCAAAGAAAAAAAATCTTCCAAGAGGGTGGATGCAAACAAATCCTTGCACTTCTTCGCAGTCTTCTCTGTACAGCATGCTGTGGTGATAGCCTGCTACCTCTTCTCTTGTAATTACTTTGACTGTCTTGTGTAATGAGATCTCACAAGCCTGGGATGCAGCCTAACGGAGAGGTTAGCATTCTGTGCATTGAGAACTACATGCTTTTCATGCTGGAGTGCAGAGAAATAAATACCCGTCCTTCTTAATAAAAACATATAACTCAAATTAGTGTCAGGGCTATGGCTGGGACAGGCCATGGTTATTCTTTGTCCCAACACTTTTCAGAAGCTAGTATACTGTTCATTAAAATCTCTGTTCTCATTAAAGCCTTTGGCCTATAGTTATGAAGAAAATCAAGCGTATTTGAGCATAAGACAGTGGGCAACTCAGAGCTATTGTTCAGAGAAGCACAACCTCTCTAGACTCAGCACATATTGTAAGCCCTATTCAGTATAATGCTTCAACTGTAGCTCTTGGAGGTCTCATATTTCATGAAGACACACAGCCTTCACTTATATAAAAATGTTTTAAACATCATGTTAGAGAAAAGCATGGAGACATGACCCTGGCTGCACCCTAAAATTTGAAAATAACAGGAAAACATTTTAAGAAGTCACTTTTGTTATTTTTGCAGGCCTGGGGGAACAGCCGGTCTGTGGCTTCTTAATATTGATGATCCAGAACATTCTTGTCAGTGTGATACTGACTTAGGTGTGCAGTGATGAAATAAGTGTTCACATTGTTAGTAGTTTAATTCCATATCCTAGTCAGAAGGGAACTACACCTTACATCCCAGGAAGCTCTGAGGCCTTTTCAAAGCCCAGTGGACAGGGAATGGAATTCCTCAGCCGAAAGACAAGATCTTTATTTCAAACCATACTGATTCAGTGACTGTTGTCTGTTTGGCTAATTGGAGAAGAGTTTATTTTGTCAGCATAAGTGAGAAAAACTCCATCTCTCTTCTCTAATTCAATAGTGGAAATAAATCTGTCCTTGCATCAGAGGATACTAGTGTCTTTAAATAGCAATATTCGAGTGGTCCTTGGAGTTGAACATCAATGAGCCTTACCTCAATACTGGTAAAAGCACTGTTTTTCTCTTGAGTTTGGTTTTTTTTGGTTTCGTTG
>JAVJGG010000021.1:21874285-21886646 GCA_035590195.1 Aviceda cuculoides
CCTTTTCTAAAAAAAAAAAAAAAAAAAAAAAAGCGCAACTTTCTTTTCTCTTGAAGCTTGAGTCTGACTTTAGGCAGCTTTGGCTTGTTCACTGACCCGGGAACAAGTACCATCATCCTATTAGTACCCTGAATGTGAGATAACCATACCATGACAGTCTCTTGAACTACAGTGTATACATATGTTTTGAGGCAGATGAAGATAATGTATTTCGATTTTTGAGGGGATGATGGTGTTTCTTCATGGTGACGATTATGATTATTCCAGTCCATTAAAAAGAATTTTGAAAACAAACCAAAACAAACTTATGTGGTATACATAATGAATCCACAGCAGAACTCATTCAGAAGAATATTACAGTAGTATGTATCTTGCAATTTGCTTCATATTGTTGAAGTGAAGCAAGGATTTATTACAAGGATTTATCAGCATAATGAAGGTATTGTGGACTTTTAAAAGCCCAAGAAAAGTTACTCTGACTTTGCTCAGAAAGTATAATCCTTTAGTATCTACAGCATGATATGTCAAGTTATTCCACAGGTTAATTAGGGATTTGTTAAGTGGTGTTCGTTTCTTTGTTCTGAAACCTGTAACAGCTTGCTCCACCTGATGACCTCCTACTTCTTATATTGCAATAGGCAGTGAACAATCAGGCACTCATCCCTTAGTCCCTTCTTCATGCTTATCTGCTAGATTTCCATCATACTGCCTGCCTTCTCTTTCCAAGCTGAACAATCATATTCTACTTTGTTCCTTGCTTAGAAACCACCACACACCTTTGATCATACTTCTTGTGCTTCTTCACACTTTTTTCTAGTTTTTCTCTATGTTCTTCTTCAGATGGCAAGAACCAGAACTGCTTGTGGGTTTTTTTCAAGTTGGTGATTTTTCATGGATTTAACGGTGGCATAGAGATATTTTCATTTTTGTTCAATACTCTTTTCTAATAATGCTTAAAATATGATCTGCTGTCCTGACACTGATCTGCTGTGCAGACTGAATTTCCATAGGACCTTCTTTTGTTGCAATAGCTTGTTCTTCAGCAGGCAACTGGAGTTAAATAATCACAAAAGCTGTAGAGAACACAGTAAGGTAATATTCTACAGAAGCATAAGCTTCAGCAAAGAACAAAACACTTTTTTTTCTCCTTTATATATAAAGATTTGGTCTAATAAAGCTGATAAAGTTTGGTAAACACTGCAGAAGAAGTATCTCTGCACTATCTAGTTAAACTAAAACTGTGATATGCAGAGGTGTGCTAATGGAAGCTAGGAAAGGGGTAGTACGAGACATTGCTGTAAGGATTCCTTTCTGTTTGAAGCCTCTGAAAGAGACTGCTCCAATATTTAGTGTTTTGGAAATACTTCAGTCAGATGAGCAGTAGCAGATTTACAGGACTACCAGGGCAGTCTCCTGGAATCTAAATCCTCCAGCACGTCTAAAGTGCCAGAAAAATTATAAGATACGTAAGTTAAGGAAGGATTATTTAAGTAATCACAATATCTAGACTAAACTTATCGTTGGTGTCTTTCAACTGCTTGGGAAGGATTTGTCTTACTGTAAATGAATAAGGTTAAAATCAGTTACATAAAACAAAGGAGCTGAAGGCTGGAATTCAGATTCAGCCTTAGTTTCCTAGCTGCTGATTGTTTAACTGTGTGGTCTTATTTTCCAAAATATTTGTTTTTCAGAGATTGTAGATGACATTTTACATCAATGTATGAAACATGCAAGAATTTAGTATTATCCTAATAAAATTTAACCCCAAGACCTCAGTCTTTTTCTTTCTGCTCTAGTCTAGTCCGGTACTGCAGAACGGTTGTAAAGCTGGTGAATTTGGTTCCTGGGGGCTCCCAGTGTTACTGGAACACTGGATGCTTGCATCAAGGCTGCTCTGGCGTTTTACCTTTGTTCTGTGGTATAGCTTGACTGAATTCAAGGGACTGGGCATGGTTCTTGATTGAAACTGAAAAGTGGCAGTGAGATGGAGAAGGATAGGGCTCTTTTTAATTTCCATTCTAACTCTTTGTCTCCCTTTCAGCATGAAGCAACAGTAAGCAAACTAATAATACCAGATGCTTAAACACTCCCTATAGCTTCAAGTTAGGGTTAATGTAACAAGACATATTTTCTTCTTCCAAACCCTTTGGAAACAGTCAGTTCATGGGACATTCCCTTCCTTCTTCTCTGGTTTTGGTATCAAGTGTACTTATTTTGGTCTCTGCAAGATTTTTTGTTATGGAACAAGGTTTTTCTTAGAATGCTTATTTCATAATCTGAGAGAATTTTTACTCATCCTCCCTCTAATCCTATCACTTTGGGGAATGGGAGGTTGGGATGAAAGAGAAGCAGGGAAAGGAAGGTGTCTGTTTTACAAGGCCTTGGTTTTCAATAAAGAGAAATTTTCACAAGAAAAAAAATTAATTCCTTGCTAGATTATGTAATTTCAAAATTGAGATCCATCAGTCATTTAATGAAGACGTTTATCAAATAATTTCTTAAGCATTGCTAATAATCAGATGTAAAAGAACCCAATAACAAAAACAAGAAATGTTTCCCTTCACATACGTTTATGTATTAAGGATTGGAACAATGTAATCATCTGAGGAAGGAAAGCAATATATTTAGTGCTTTCTGTAGTTTTTTACCTAGATATTGCAATAAATAGTGGAATTTATTGTCATTCCAAATTCTTATTTATTTCTTAAATTTATTAGTGAGAAAACACTCCTTTCACATCCTGCTTAAATGTGCTTTTTAAAGAATCCTATATGTATGTTAAAAAAAAAAGTTCAAATATGTTCAAAACCCCTAAGGTTAGGGTTTGAATAGATGCAGCACTTGTATGTGTACTTAGAAGTAATTTTAAAAAACCTGTGTCACTTTATCTGAGACAATGAAAAAAAGAATCTAATGCTTAATTCGTTTTTTGCTTGCTTTAAAGAACTGCTCTTTTCCACTGTAGTGTTTTCTTCTTTAAGGCAGATAATTTTCTGCAATGCCACAATACCTTGCACAGATTCTGTCCAGTTAGTTTAAATGAAAATTCTATGTATCATATAATCTTCTTATTTAAAATGTTGATGGAAATGGTTTGCTCAACTGTTATGACCTTTATCCTTATGAAATGTATAGTGTCTAAATGATTAATCTGAAGCCACGTCCATTCTGCATATTTTCTGCTGTGCATTGTAGCAATGTAAATGCCTGAAGAGATACCAATCATAATTTTTAATGTAAAATATATAGCATACACACTGTAAGATTACTTTTTTTAAATACACTTAGTCTTTTTTTTTTTTTCCCTAGGAAAAAAATATAGAAAATGTTAGTTCCTTAATGCATTTTCCTTAAGAACTCAGTAATACCTTATTACTTTCAACCTTAGCTGGAAATAATGTGTAGCCAACAAATACAAACATTATTTTTATGCATAACAGAAAAATGAAATAGATTAGAAGGAAAATTACCTAGGAAATATTCCATGGCAATTTTGTTCCATTGTGGTTGAATATTTAGATTACAATGATAGTTCAGGTTTTAATGGCAACTTCATAAAAATAGCCGTATAAATAGGTGGTATTCTAGGAAACTCCTTCTTTTACCATGAGCAAGGTAAGGTAATCTTGCATCTGAAAAATGTTACTAACCATACCATTGATCTGTGGGCTTTACCTTGCAAGATTCTCAGCTTTTTTTTTTTTCTTTTTTTCCCAAATATAGTAAAACCTTTATGCATCTGTTTAACTGGATGGCATTAATGTTTGGTTTTTAGGTAAACTCTTCAGATGCACGTTTGCTTTGCTTAATGATGCCTGTTTGCTCAGTGTCGAGCACTCTGTGTAGGACTCCTATCTCTGATTTGTCAGAGTACAGAACTACAGCGTAGGAGACTCAAAATACAGGAAACTTCCAACTGCAGAAAAGAGTGCCTAGATCTGATTCTTCTGTCCTCCATTTGCCTTTGCTCATGCACCTTCATCTGCCTAATTTATAAACCAGAGGAGCCTCAGGTTACTCCTTTTCTTGTATTGCTAATGTGGCTTTTCATTATGGAATGTCAGGAGTCTTGGATCACCCTTCTGCATATTAAATATTTCTGTCTTTGCTAATTAAGCAAGTTTTTATACATTTATGTTGGACGTTTGATGGATTTAACTCTATATTCATAGCACTGTCGGCTGTCTGCTGTAGGACTGAGGTTATCCGAACTTTTGATTTGTAAGAGCAAGCTTAAAACCTGCCTTTTTCCGAAGTACTGGCAGAACTAAATGGTTTTTGATACATCCACAGGAGAAGCTAACCAGATCTTTTCTGCTAACTAACCCATGACAGATATGATCGGTAATCCTTTTGTAAGAGAGACAGCATCCCAATATATTCCTCATTCATAACGGGCTCATTGGTATGTCAAATGAATATGGAAGTAGGAAGGAGGGGAATTGCATTTTACACTTTTAATACATAATACCTCATCATACTGTGTTATAATTTTGTTTTGCTTAAGCTCATAAGAACGCAGGTAAAAATAACTGCGTTCAGAAGTAGTTTCCTCTGCTTAACAGACTCCAAGGGAGGAATCTCTAAATTAGTTTCTTCCCCCCCAAGCAAACACACAGCCTTTTATGTTAGTCCCATTAACGTTCGGTAATAAGTTAGTCTTCAAATATCAATAAGATGATGTGGTCTCGATGGAAGTTAAATGTCCCTAAATCCTATGAATTGATCTGCAGGAGCTGTTTTCCACATGAGCGGTGCCTTCAGCCAGGCATACATCCGCAGAGCAGCGGAGGTCAGGGTGAGGAAGGAGGAGCGGGCTTGGCGGCACACAGGCACTCTATTCCTGACAGTGTCTTGCTTCAGCAAAGGGAAGTGAAGCGCGTATACCATGCTCAGTGGCATTTCCAAATGCAGCTCAGCTGGGGGCCTCTGCTTATTGCATCAGTGGCACACACTGAGAAAAAAAGGAAATACATAATTTTGTCAAAGTAGTAGATCACAATCTCCCCCTCCTCCTTCAAAATCATCACCAGCACACACTAATAGCTCTAATAGATACAGATTTTATGCATATTTCAGTCACAGCAGTATTTCTAATGCATATGTGAAAGGGTCCTTAATTTATGTCTACCAACTGTGTGGTGCCCTTCTTTTGGGTAATGTCATCATCCTAATGGTGTTTCTATTATACTCAAAGGTAGCAAATGAGGCTTATTGCAGGAAGGTAATTGATTTTCACTGAGTGAAAATGTAAATAGCCATAAGAAATCCTATGAAAGACAAGCAGTTCAGAATTGCCAGAAAGAAATTATTCATATACATTACTTATTGGTGTTAGTACCTGTAAAATGTTTCTTATTATAAGAAGCCCACAATGACTGTATTTCACATTATTTTATTTCAAATTGAAGTAAAAATTGGAGAATTTAGATGATTTTGTCTTTACCAGTTTGACTGTGCATTTTATGAAAATTACCATCCTATTCAGTAAGGGTGCTTCATTTTGTCAGGTTTCTCTCAAGTGGAAGTGAATAAAATTCCTGATATAGACGTGTAAAGAAAAATGGTTCTTTGGGATTTCAGTAGTAAGAGGCAGTCATTTAATGCACCCACTTTGTGGTTTGTCAGTGTGAGCTTTCCTTTGCATCTTGAAGGGTTATTGGGGATGGTGCGGTTTACTCAGACCTCAGGATTCCAGAAGAATGCATGAGTTAAAAAGAAAACATGCCCTTCATGTTCTGGCTGCATCACAGCCACCGTTTTAAGGAATTGGTTTAGGTCAGCAAAAATAGCCACCTGTGGTTACAGTCTTTCTGTGTATTTTGCAAAGTGTGTAGGTTTTTTCCACTCAGAATATTGTCTTCCCATTATTTTTGCTATCCACAGTGTGCTCCTGATTGCCAAAGTGATACCTGCTATGAAGGGCAAAGCTGATTAGATGCACATTTATCTCCTTTCAATATTGCACTGAGAGTTTAAAGTTCTGTGTGTTTTATGATCAAGGACTGATGGCAATAGGTTATTTTTCTCCCATGAATAAACTGATTTTCAAATCTTCTAGTGAGTAAATGACCAGGAAATCCTGCACATTTTAATCCCCGCTGGCTCTATCCATTATCTCCTAAGTCATAGTGTTGTCCCAGCATAATTGTTTGGAGGTTTTTGCCATGTAATTATTATTTTCATAACAAAACCTCAGTCTACAAATGATTTATTTTGTTTAGAATTGGAACACTTTTGGCTTCCTAACTAATGAGTATTTATCCTTCTGCTGTTTGCCTGGAGGAAAATAAAAAGCCCAGAAGAGATGTCACTTAAACTATGGAGTGGAGAATGCTCCGAGTTTTAACATGGAATAACAACACTGGTGTTAAAGATTAATGTAAAAGGTCTCATATTCAAAAGGTTTTAGAAAGCTACAGATGAAATTGTTGTTAGTTCCTTTAGCTTTAATTGGCTACTGCTTTTAGTATTTTTCTGTACATCTATCTTGTGTGTTCTGGCTGGTATATATAAACGCAGGTCAAGCTTTGGAATGTGTGTAAGTGCAAAGCAAATCAGAAAGCTCTCTAATTTCACAATAACAGAAAGCAAAAATTGGGTGGGGTTTTTTTGGGGTTTTTTTAGCGTCAAGTACCTGCCACTAGTTTCATGCAACCGATTGCTTGACTCTTACTAGTACCTACCTGTTTTCAAAAAATAAATCTATTATTCTTACAAACAACTTTTCACCATCTAACCCCCCAAAATTGCATCTTAACGTTCAGAAACCCTGCAGAATTAACAGTATTGCAGTCTTACATAGATGCAAATTGTAGTTTAACATCTTAGGTGTATAGAGTACATGTCCATTATTGCCTCTTTCAATTTGATATTAAGCTATGAAGTTTGAAAACAAAATAAAAATATCATCCATGACTGTTGCTTAAATCTTCATATGTGGTGTTACCAAAGCAGCAGGTCTGGTGCTTTTTAGAAGTATTTTTACAGTAAGTCTATTTTTCGGCTCAAATAAATCTGCAGACTGTTAGATACACTTGTTTATGGTGCACTTGATAATCTTTCAATTTGTAGGTCTTCAGATTAAAAAGTAAAAAAGCTTTTTACAAAAATAAATAAAAGGACACAGGGAAACAAATCTGAATTGCATGTTCTGTCTCCATAGTTTCGGTAGCATGGCCCATTCATGCAGGTCTCTACTAATGAAGCTATGGAGGGATCAAATATAGAACAAAAGGAAAATTTCTGGGCAAATGTTCCACTGTTCAGCAGAGAAAAACAACTCAGATAAGCAAATATTTAGCAAAATGCTAGATCTGTCCAGTCATTACATAAATATATGGCTGTATTATATAGCCATAGGTTTCATTGCTCTAATTATTGCAGTCTAACAAAATTCAACATCCTATACATTTTTTCTTAAAATTGAAAGAGTAGCTGGCAGTGTGTAATTCTACAGGAGAGATTTGAATCTGGAAACTTGAATACTGGTTAATTGAGAGTATTTGAAACTTGAATCCAAATGCTTTTTAAAAATCATGCCATTTTGTTGTTTGACACTAATTTTCTACCCAGCATGTATTAGCAATGACTGAAATTAGCTCCCAGTGAATTGTAGTTAAGCTATTTTATGCCATCTGCAAGATGTTTCTAATGGCAGCGCTATGTGTTGTGGGTTGTAGTGGGGTTTTTTGGTGTGTGTGGTTTTTGTGTTGGGGTTTTTTTTTGTTTGTTTAATTTAATTCTCTGAGAATTTAGAGCTCATGGAAGGTGAAGTTGACAGCCTTGTAGACTTCCAGTTTCACAGTATGAATACAGCATCATTAGTGGAGTTTCCATCATTTCAGGTCTTAGCTCTGATCTAGATTTACTCTTTAACCTGGTACTTATTCTTACAATTTCACTGAACTCAACTAATCCAGTGATCTGGCAGCTTACAGCAGGTGAGGGTTTGACCACTACTTTGAAGTGGAAGTGGGCTTTACAGGGTCATGGGTGAAATCATAACCAGACCAAGACCAGTGTGGGTTAGTTAGCCTTTGACTTTTGTGGGATCAGGATTTCATCCCTCACAACCTTTCTACTGAACTGTTAGCAGTAGCAAGAATGTCAATAGTACAAAGTCTGATGGCAGCTTTCATGATACAGGTCTTCACTAGAAATTGCACTGAATATATTGATCTCACTAAATCTATTCTTTATACTTAACTGACTTTTCTCAGGTAGTATCAAAGTACTTCTTAAGTATTAAATACATGAAAAAAGTAACCAGAACTACATTGCTGCTAGGTTGTTAGTTGCATGCTTACCTTTTGTAATTTTTTAATTTTTTTTATTTTTTTTTTAGCCTTAGGCTTCAGAAGTTTAACATTTCTATAAAATCTACATGTGCTAAATTATCATGTGCTAGATGGTACATAGTGTGTACCTGTTTTGTACCATATTGCATACTACAATCTAATAATTCTCTAATCGATATGGGAAAATATCCGTATCTCCTGGAAAAGAGGGATGATTCTTAGACCTTTGGACATGCTGGGCTTTATGTCAAGAATTTGAAACATTACATTAGAAAATTACAAAAGTTCTGTGTTTTCAGATCAGGACCTTTATCAGGCAAAAAAATTTGCAGTGGTAAGATATAGGCAGTATTTGACCTTCTTCACCATTCTCCACCCCTTATAAAGAAAATAAATTATGGTGGCTATTTGGTATTCGTAAGAAGTCACCAAAGAGATGATTTGCCTTAGAATAAATATGATTGAATTAGAAATGCACAGTACTGATACCCTGACCTCAAGTAAATGGGTTCTGTATTTATAAAAATGTACTTAGATACACTTCTCTGTTAGTCTGTTAATTGTGTCCGTATATTAAGTAAATACGTAATTCAATTCCAAACTTAATTGAAAGGTTTTGTATAGGAAAATGAAAGGTGAATGACAGTTCATTCAGACTTTTGAAAAAACTAATCAGAATACGCTGCAAATTGATACACATCTGCATTTTAAAATATGAAATGTGTCTGCTTTTTATAGAGTAGATCTATTCTTTTTAGGACTTTAATTAAAAATGATTGCAGATTGTTTCAAACTTTTTTAAGGAATTAATGTTAAGCTTTGGCAATGCTGTTTCTTTAATATTGTTCTGCAGTTAACATTTCTAAGCTCTGAAACAACTGATAAAGTAGTTGAAGTAAGTAAATAAGTAATAAAAAGCACATCAAAGTAGTTATGATGAGACAGCCAGATGGCAGAGAATTGCAGTTCTTGCTGTAATTTTATCAAAATTACTATTGTCATGGCATGTTAGTTTTCATAAGAATTTGTACAGTCACTGATCTTATACAGACAAATTAATTTCAGGTTCTCTCATGTGTAGTCACATAACAGCTATACTTGAGCACGCACAAAGGAAAATTAAATAATCATAGTCACATAAACTTGAAAAGCGGCACAATTTAAGTTTACTATTCCATAACGTCTTGGGATCAGTGATCATTTTTCTTATGGTAGACTCAATTTGATCTACAGCAGTTCTGCCATTATATAGTTTCTGCTGCATTTAATCTTCATTATGAAAAGATATAGTATCATCTAATAGGGTGGAATTAGTAGTAATGCACAAGCATTGTAATAATTCCTAGGAGTTATATCATTTCATGGAGTTTCATACTTTTTCCTCTCTCATAAAGCTACTGGGATGAAAATAATTGAACCATTTAAGTTTCATAAATATGTTGTTATTACATGTTCTCTCCTTTGGTGAAGGATACCCTGTGTCCTATAAATGCTTGCAGAGGAGAAAAGACTGGGAATTGCATACAGCAAGCATGTAATCCTATTTTGACCTGAATCCCAGGTAGGATAATGGCAGGCTTCAACCTGTTTGTTTCCTCGCCACTATGCAGCCCAAAGGAGGCAGCCCCATGGCAGAGCACGAGGGGATTCCTTTCCTGAAGCTGGGCTTTTTAGACAACTGTTTTTTCCTACTCTTTCCATTGCTACATATTTCCGTGTGAATCCCCCTCCATTAAGAAATGATGGGTAAAATAGATGTGCAGGCATATAGCATTTAATCTAGTTTTAAAGATTCGTGTAGTCTGACTGCAGTAAATGTCTATTGTATCCTTAGTCAGTTTAAGGCAGTGTAACTAAAGACTACAATTTCTTGGAGTTGCTGGTCCTGAGGCTTTGGGACTTTACTTTTTAAAGACTTGTATTTCTCTGTGTTGCAACATGATCTCCTCAATAAAAAAAGCTGAAAAAATTTATGGAGAAATAATCAAGCTGATGGCAACAGACCTTTATGGTGCTGGAAGTTTGTCAGCTTTCATAGTAATGCCAAGAAAAACAACAGAAGTGGAGGAAACTGAACTCTCAGTTACATTTTTACTTTGGTGAAATTTTATTTATTACAATTATTCCTAAATTTTAAGTAAATTTTCTAAAATATATTCTTATTGTAGTGGAATTACTAAATTAAGACTCTTGACTGTTTCTTTAAACATCTGTGCCAGTTAGGTTTTATACATATACTCCTTATTTTTATCACTTTCTAACAAGTATAAAAGCATCTCAGTGCAAGAATTGGTTGTTTGATGTGATGGTCATAGCATTTGGCCCAGAAGGTAGCACCGATGAATTAAAATTGAGGGTGTCTCAGTATAGATTATGGTATACTGATGGTATGAAGATACAAATGTATCTGCTGCAGAAATCCACATAGTATTTGTGCTGGATTTTTTAGTTGTATTTTTTGCTAACTCCTATTCCCATTGCTTCAGAGACATTCTTTATCTACAGAGATTATGGGTGGGTTTTTGAGGCTTTACTGTACAGAGAGAAATGGTTCAGAGCAGCAGCAGGTCTCTCAGAGAATGATAATTTAAAAACAAAACAAAACAGAAAAAACCCCAACACACTCCAAATAAACATGAAATATTAACTAAAAAGAAAAACGTGGTTATCAACAGATTACTCCTTATGGCATTAACATTTGAAATGTAGAAGAAATCTCTCTCTATATATAGATAAAGGCATACATATTTGAAGGCATAATAATATATACAGGTATAGGAATACATACCTTTAAAATTTTTATTCACATATATATAAATGAGAAAATGTTGTGCTCTAATTCTAAGTGTAAAATCAGTGTAAGGATGCAAATTTAGTGCCGCTCTTTGATCAGGTTTCTTTTTCCATCCCTGTGTAGCTCCCCAATTATAAAAACTTCTGTATTTGCAAACAGTCAAATTAGATTCTGAGATTTGTGCCTGTAGTTCACATTGATGTCAAAATACTCTAACTATAAGGTGATATTTTAATCACCGAAATTTGTTAAGTTCTACTGGCTGTTTAGTGAACGTGTCATCACAAGAATGTGGCAAAATACAATGGAAGCATATTGGAAAATCAGATTATTTCTACATAAACAGTTTATCGACACATCTGAAAGAGTACATTTGGCATGGGAAATAATTATACATATAATCCTAAGAGCGATTGCAATTTGGTGGGCAGGTTGTTTCATTTTAGAAATGACAGACTTCACTTGTGAAATTGTCCAAGCGACTACTACAGAGCTGGACATTATTGCTCCCTAGAGTACCAAACTGCAAGAAGTTTACATAAGTAGGCTTAGACTGAAGCTAAAGAACTGGCTACTGAATGGATTTCCCATTCTTTCATGCTACAGCATGAAATAGCTTTTATAGAAACAGCTTTATTTGTCCTGTGTCTTGTGCAGTTTTTATTCTGCTTGTGGCATTTACTTAATGTGAATGTGGTTTCCAGTCTGCAGATCACCTGCAACTTACATGTGCAGAGAGAGAAAAATCATTTGCTGCCATTTTTAAAGCCCACAAGCAAACTCAGAATGAGACTGAATGTTAACATGATTCTTCTTGAATATAAATTCTGACAATATATTGATTTTGATGAGCTGATGGTATGTTTTCTTGAGATTGTATCCAATAAATAGAAAGCTGAAATTATACTGTAAAGTGGAGCTGTGTTCAGCCACACATTAATCTCATGTATATTTATGCAATAAAAAAAAAAAAAATCACTAACGGGAATGACAATGATCTGATAAGATTATTTTAATTTTAAATAGCAACAATAAATACGCAAAACCTACCGACATGATGGAAACAAATCCCTGCTTGAGAAGTCTACCACAAAATAGAATAGTTGAAAACTAGCATTGAAACACCTGGAGGGAGGGAAGATCGAAAGAGAAAAAGGAAAAATTAAGCAAGTAATAACATGAGCAGCTGGAGACAAAAAGAGAAACAAAATAGCAGTTGATGAGAGAAAGAAAAGGGGGGGGGAAGAATTGACTCATGAACCAGGAA
>JAVJGG010000021.1:21886746-21912610 GCA_035590195.1 Aviceda cuculoides
TGAAAACCTATTATTACCAAGAAACAATTTTCAAAATGGCTAAAAATCATGTTTAACAGCAAAACCAAGACTTAATTCATTAAATACCCAAAAGCCATGAACAGCTTTTCTTGGAGTTTAGTGAAAATAGTTTTAATCCTGTAGTTTTTTCCTGTTGTGTAAAATTGAAATAACATTTATTTCAACCAAATGCTCATGTTTATCTGTTGTTTGGTGAGTAAGTTATTGGTAATAATGGAAAATAAACAACAGTGAACAAATAATCTTAGTATATGGGACAGAGTGTTCCAACATGTTCCTGGATACTGATTCAATAAACTTTTACTTGTATAGTCAAGACAAATATACAGCATGTTTTACTCTATTAAATTAGCTATATTTTAACAATTAATAATTGAGCTTATAAATATGATCTAAAAAAATTAGACATAATATCTGTAACGTGACTGACTTTTACTTTGTCCTAAAGAATCCTGAAGTCAAGGTAAATCCATGTTTGAACAGCAGTTCAGCTGCAGGACATGCATTACAGGGTTATGGTTTACATGTCTCCTTTGTATTGGTATATACATTTAGTAGTTTGACTGCTAGTACTAAAGCCTGGTAAAATTACTCTTAAATTTCACTTCTCTCCTCTATGCACTACATCGCCATGCTGTTGCTCTGAGATTGAGGATATGTATAGTTTTGCCCTCTTTAAAGGTTAAGATTGCAGTGCATTGCCATTCCATTTGAAATTAGTTGAAAGAAACTTAGCAATAGGGTAGGGCATATCCGATGTACTTTAGGAGACCCAAAGTAGACATTTCCTGCTATTTCCTATTGAGCGGCTCCTTGTGGTGAATCCATGTCCAGTTTTAAAGACTTCTCAGAGAAGACTCTGTTAAAAACAGACAAAACTTTTCTGTGCTCCTCTCTCTTTAGGAGTGAGTCCTATGTATGGCTCAGGGTGAGTGGCATGTATCTAGTGTAATTGAAATGCCTTTATGCAGTTCTGTTTGTTAGCTTAGTTATGTTGGATTTTTGTTTCAGAGTGTCTCCTGAACAAGTAAGGGGATCTGGGTTATTGCAAGTACCTGACTAGGTGCTGTCTGAATTGCAGGAAAAGTTCTCCTAGAAAATATGTAGTTTAAATAGGGAGAACTCTTCCATAACATGTATAAAAACACCAAACCCAAGCCCAAAACCAAACACTGCCCCCAAACAACAAAAAAACCCCCAAACAAACAAAAATGAAAAACTCCAATCAAACCAAAACCAGTCACAAGGTAAATCCAATGAATTTCTAACAAAAGCAATTGAGATGCAAAATCGATGATAAACAAGCACATATTGTCTTCCTCATACAAAAGCCATGTTAGTTCTGTAAATGTTGCACTGCTCGTGTTTGTAGAGAGGCAGGATTTGTGGCCGTTGTGCATGGAAATGGCTTTGTGTCTGTAAGTTGTCTGCCCCTCAGCTCTTCCCGCTGGCAGTTTTGAGAGCAGCAGGGCAACTGTCATTGATGATCAAACTTTCTTCGGGAGAGGCCATGTAGAGAATCTCGTGTTCATAAAAGGAACAGCCGGCCTCTGCCAGCGGACGCTGCCCTGAAGGAGAACATGGGAACGAGCAGCAAATAATGTCAGTGATAAGGAAGCAAAGGAAACTGTGGAAGGTATGTTTTAAAAATACTGCTTTTTGGCATGTTCTGTGTCAGAAAAGTGTATAAGGAGTTATCTTTATATACAACATACACTTCTATATGATTTTTTGCCTTTTATGTACAAATATGTGTCTTTAATCTACCAAGTTGAAGGCTAAAAAAGTAATTTAAAATGTTTCTTTCTCCCCCCTCCCCCCCATCTTTTAAAAGGACCTCATTTAGGAAAAAAGACAAGTTAATAGCTATTTTATGTCAAAATGACTACTGCTTTGTCTAGATGCACCCAATATTGATTATTATTTACCAGAATAACCACCAGTTCCCAATGTGGTAGAGCTTTAAACAGGAGCCAGAGATCACAGCAAAGGACAGTGAGATGTAGAGAGACAATCCTCGATGTCTCTGTGCACTACGCTTTATTTGGCCTTGTGGCCAGCTACAGAGTGCCTGCTTGCTGTTCCTGGGGGAAAAATATTTTTAGATCTGTTAAATGAAGCATACTAGTGGTGTTTATTTTTTAAAGGACCAGAAGTACACATAGTGATTTACAAATGCGTACCAAAGCAAAGATCCTGCCCTTTTAAGTACCTGATGCACAAAAGATCCTTTAACTCTGTGGACTAACTAGCAACAACTACCTGAAAACAGCAGAGAGAGAGAGAGAGGAACAAAAAAACCAACTTTCTTTCATTAGCTACACTAAAATAACACATAATTCCACTATCTATGTATTTATCATACTAGTTATGTGTCACAGGACCAAAAGACTCTCTTCTGGCCCTTGTGCTGGTTTGGTTTTTTTCCCCCAAATAATACTAACTCTAAAAATTACCTCTGTAGGCTACACATGGAATTGGCCATTTTATTCCTTGCAACAAGGCTTTATCACCAAATTAAGAGACAATTCATGTATATTTTCATCTGCAGAGACAACACCCTGAGTGAATCATTTATGATGAAGCACATGCCATCCTTAAATAAGATCTTAATGCACAGATACGCACTTCAGAGTACATATAGAGTATTTTATTTTAGACTCTCATGAGTACCTGTGCTGACCCACTTGTGTTGCTTTATAGCTTGTGTGACAACGCAACTTCTGGGCCCTTAGGCAATCCACAGGGAGAATTCAGGCAACTGCTTATCCTTAATTCACTGTCAACAGGGTCTGTTTCCTAAGAAGTCCCTAATCAGTTGTTTAGGCACTTGGATTCTTAAGTTGAGTATTTCTAACTTTGAAAGTATGATGTGGGTTTTTTTGAAAGCGCCAGAGGCATGTTAACTTCTGAGTAGAACGCTCCATGATGTGCAACATCCTCTTTATTTGGAGTCATGAGATAGCTACAACAGAGCACTCCTACTGCTGTCATGGTAAGCAGTAATGACAATATCTAAGGAGTCCTTCAGAAATATTTAGGTCATACTCCAAAACCTATACTATGTATTTTTCTGCATGCTTACAAATTAAGTCATTTATTCTTTTCATAAAGTAATCATACTTTATTCATAGAAGGTATCTACCATTCCTTCCAATGCTTTCTTACTGATTTTGCAGTGAACACTAATTGTTTCATCAGATCTTTTAATTAAGCAAGAAAATATACAACTACTTTTGGAAAATTTACAGAATTTGGTATAAAGAGATTCCAAAAAGTTTCTCTTATGATTTTTAGCCCTTTTGGGTCAACAAAATAGACAAAAGATCAAGAAAGTGGAGGAACATTACTGTCGAAACATACTTGAAGTAGCTAGAATTTTATGCAGACACAAAACAGATATAGTGGTGATAAGGCTGCAGTTTCTGAAGTATTTTAAAAACAGTTAAGTATCAGGACTACATGCGTGTTCGTCCTGTAAATGGGAAGTTCCTTCCAAGCCTAACCTACTTCTTATTTTATTAGCAAAACCAAGTTACAGAGCCATTAAGTTATTTCTTAGAACTCTTCTACTTCTGTTTTGCAAAGAGACAGCCTGATGCTTATTAAAGTATACATCTCCCTCTTTGTGGTTTCTCTTAAAATTCCCAATAGGCTAAATATATATCCTTTGTCGTATATTTGTATATTGAAAGTAAATTTTAAAAGTATACTTTAAAATGAAAATTCTTTTCAAGCTTCTTAACAACTTTTGTCTGTTGCACATGAGAACAAAGAAGGCTGCATGCAGAGAAGGCTGTTCTTGGACATCAGTCTTGGATATCTTGATTCAGGTTTTGTAGTTCAGAGAATTGAATCTTACAGAAGAAGAAGTCTGTGGATCTGATAAAACATAATCTTAACACAGAGTCTCTAGTAACCTGTTGTCCTCCTTTCATTAAAAACTGCTAAGTCTATAGGGACTGTAATCGGTGAACATTAGGGAACTTGCCAGATGGAGGTATTCATATAACACTGCTGTTTCCTTCTGGATTCTGGTGAGCTCCAGTACTGACAGGCTCCTACCAGGCAGAAGTCTCCTTCTTGTGGAAGCCCTGATCTGTACCTATCTTTTTGCAGCCAAAGCAAGGAACGATCAGTTGGAAACACTCTTCTTCCTGCTTTTATTACAGGAGCATAGCTATCATTAATAAACTGGTTAAGCTTTTGCCATGTTCAATAAAGGACACTTGTCTACTTCTCTTGCCAAATATATATAATCTCTGCTCAGCTTCTACAAAATGTTCCCAAACTTGTAGCCACCCTCTCTCAAATACGTGAGGAGTTGCCTGTGTACAGCTGCCCAACGCTTCTTAAAACAACTGGTCCTGTGTCTAAGGAGGGATGAACTAATAGCTTTTGTTCCAAGGATCAGGATGAAGAAGTGGAAAAGGAATAAATGTTTGAAGCTGATTTTTCATCCTACTGTATGTCTGGAGTAACCTCAGAGTAACTGAGTCACTGGGCTATATTAGTCATTTTCTTTTGTAATCTCTTTGTAATTTTCACTTCTTGTAATTTTCATCCTTCTGTGAACATTACCTTCCTGGCTAGTCACATTAATCAAGAACTCATGATGTTCAGGCACTTGTGATATAATGATTTCACAGAGACCAGGCAGCTCATTTGATTATAGAAAGAGCTTATTATTATTATTATTTAAGTCATCCAACCATTCAGTTAATCTGAAAGGTCCAAAGCCAAAGTGCTCTCAAGTTCAGGGTCTGCCTGGATGAATTAAACTGTATACCAAGTTTTGAGGTTATCAGAGTTCTGGAATCATCAAGGTTTTGGTTCATTTTTTTAGGTCTGATTTTTCTTGGTCACTTTCTTTTAAAGTAAAAGCTGCTCTTCCCAGTCCCTTTTGTTAAGGACATCTCATCCCCCACCTTTCAGACTGCTTGTTGATTTCCCTAGCAGAGATCCAAAGAGCTTGTCAGAAGAAATGGGAAAATATCTTGGCAGAATATACTGCTGTTGCAGATGATGCTTTTTCTCTTCTTGGTTCTTCAGACTTCTTTTAAAGAAAGGGAAGTGGGCTGTAGGTCTTTTATAACCTCAGGCAGGACACTCAAATCTACACATGATGTGCATGACTGGCCCCAAAGTCTAACTGCTTTTAAATTGTTCATAAACTGTATGACACTACTGTTACTGTATCAGTGAGCAGAGAGGTTAACTTTGAAGGAGTTGACTAAAGCAGCTATGGTAAGATAAACCTCCATATAGTAAGCACAGTCTTGCTAACTAGACTTTTAAGGACAAATTCTTACTGCTAACAAGGAATCTGATTTTCTATAAAATACTTCATCTTAGAACAGAAAAACATTCCGACAGTAAAAATTAATTTCTCTGTGTGGTATGAAGGCTAATAAACCAAATTTATTGCAGAGCTGTATAATTGGGGACTACTGCTGGTAATATAGTTCTAATAGCTCTAATCCCTAGAAATATCTATCAGAGACTACTGTAAAAATTAAGTAATTTAGAAAATTATGTACGTTATAGCATTGTTCCAGTGTGGAAGGTACTACTTTTCAAGCCATGTAAATTTAATTACGACTAAAGCCAATATCTTACAAAGAAATCAATGTGCTACATGGTAGGGAGCACTATAAAATTGGCTGACTCCAACAAGAAGACGCTCAAACTTATTTTCCATTTTCTAGCATAATCTCTAATGAAACGTATTGTAATAGTCATTTTCGTAACGGTAAGGGTAGAGATGAATGCTGCAAATCCACAGTATTAAACAATCATTATTGTCTTTCCTAAAAATGTTAAGAGGGAGGAATGGAAATGTAAAGGAAATCTGGAGTCCAAAATAACTTTAACACAGGGTGAACATGCTCTGTCTGTAATGTTTGATACTTCTTTACTTGCTTCTCCCGTTTATGGTCCTCTCTCTTGCATCTGTGGTAATTATCAGTGTGTATATCCCATTCTGCTAAAAGGAATATTTAGGTGAATGCCTCATTCACCTTCAGTGTCTTAATGATACCACAGGGTAAGCAAGCATGTTTCACACTCTCCATTTAATTTTTAAGGTTGGGAAATACTGGTCTTCAGCAAAAGAAAGTGGTATTTGTAATGCTAGTCAGTAAAGCCCCAAAACTTCCCTAGGGGTTTTCACGGGCCATTGGGAGCAAATGCCCAGCTTGCAGGTCAAAATCCACAGCACTGCTAGAACCTATGTACATAAAATCTGATGTGCTCCATTGAACACTGTATTTCTCCTGTCTTGTTTTGACATTACTCACAGTGAAACAGCCAAATCAATCTAGATCAATCCTTTCTGGGTGGAAAGCAAGAAAACTGTTCAAATCTGTAACTTTGCCGAGATTTGCAATACTCAAATGCATATAATTTCCTTTAACTTGGAGACCATGATTATTGTAGAGGAAGGGCAAAAATTCTGTTTCAAAGCTAATAACCAAATTCTCTGCTAGGACTCAGCTGGTGCATTTCCTAGGAAATTTTGTTCGTCTTGCAGTGGAAATGATATTGGCAATTATAGCCAGGTTTTATCATTCTACTAACTTTCCTTTTTAGGGGAATGCAACTTCTCTAAAGCTTCCACATAGCCATGTGAAGTTTCTTCATGCCGCAATTTTATGTTGGGAAGCTGACACTTCACATCAATGAGCAAGTTGGAAGTGTTTAGGAAGCAAAGAACTATTAGAAAAAAGTGGGACAATGTTCTGCTACCCCACAGGTAATAGTAGAGGTTTCCTAATACCTCCAAAGAGAAAACAAGCATAGAAGAACTTGCTAACCACTGTGCATTGAGCTGTCACCTTCAATGTACCTTTGAAATACTGGCTGTTTCTTAAAGGGGAAGATGGGAAACAGAAAGTGTATAGTTTCATTCGCGTAGACTTTGTCAGAAAGTGCGGCTGTGATATGATTTCTGTCAGAAACAATCTGCTTGAAATTTTTCTGTCTTTACTTTTGAACACGGAGTTGCTTGTCTGTATTCTAACCCTAGGTGATGGGATCTGCTGCCTTGTCAGATAACATTTGAGTTCACTCGCTACCTGCTTGTTGACTAGTGCACAGACTCACTGTGGTGGCAGGGAAAGCCTTCAGGCTACTCAGCATCTGTCTCTTCTTGTAATTAGTTGCAGCCTTGTGTACAGAGCAAAACAGAGATTTTTTTTTTTTTTAATTTTTTTTTTTTTTCTTCCTGTGTGAACGAGTAATGTGCACAGACAGGAGTTTTTAAACCACAAAAGAGTTTGCTAGTGTTTGTCATTCTTCTTTTTCAAGATGAAATAGCGTTTTATCTACTGAGAATAAAGTGTCGACATCCTTTTTTCAAATGACACCAAGGACATAGATTTTTGGGAAAGTTAACCCCAATTGTAAATCTGAATAACCAATATTTCTGCTCTTACATCTGGCAGAGCCCATGTTTGTGGGAGAGCACTGGTGATTATGCTTCCTTAGACTCCTGCTCAAGTGATTTTGTTGCCCCACGTAGGAGTACGCTTTGCCAGTAGTCTGAGGATTTGCATACTTTAAGCAACCACCACATGCCGTCATCACTGAGTGCTACTCAGAGAGGACTTCTTGAACAAAACTTCAAGGAAAAAAAACTTATTAGAAGAAAAAGACAGTTTTGAATATTTGAATGCCTGTTTCACATACTAAGATGATGATTTTATAAAGTTAGCAAGTAAATATGTGCGTGCATACCTGGGATTGATTTTGATCTTCATATAGTGTCACAATTAATTCCTCACAGAGCTGTTATTTCTGGTAGTTTGGTGTGAGAGCAGGACACATACTCTGGATTTTTAGAAGTATTTGATCTATTGCTGTAACTTGAATCTCTTGCAGCATCGTATTTTCTTTTTTTAATGTAAAAATTATCAAGAACAAAAGCTATGCATTGTGATAATGCTTAAAATTTATAAAAACTTATAAAAAGGTGAGCAGTAGCTTGGTGTAACACACATATCATCATTCAAGACTTAAACCATCCCTAACTAATAAAGATGGGAGCAAACTTTCTGGAGAGGCAAATCATTCTCTGATTGCTTGTAGCTGAATTTCTGCTGCAGCAACCACCATCAGTTGTGGGACTTGATGGATTTAAGTGCTGCTACACTAATATCAGAATTTTAAAGACCTTATCATTAACAGTAATGAGGTTTATGGCATGAAAAAGAAAATTGCATTTCTTCCATATTACACTGTTTCCCTTTTTCAGGTTAATCCTACATGAGCTATAATTTGATTACTTTCTTTCTCTTACTTTCCATTCTTATTTGAATGAACACAATGCCATTGGGTTTGCATAAGTAATGCCAAAGCAACTGAATTCTTTTAAAAATCTGTTCTCCAGATTAAAATGTGTCATTAAGATATTTCTAACTTGATTATCTAGTATTCTTTTTTTTATCTGAGGGCTGGGCTGAGCTAGACTTTTCACTTAGAATTTTGAGGTGACTTAAGCTAGATTTTTCATGTGCCACAGCGAAGACAAACATACTAGATCTCTAGATGGCACTATGTAGATATCAGATTAAATAATTAATTATACAAGAATAATAAAGTTAAGAAGTTTGTCCTTTAAGATAGTAGGTGACATTTACTAAGTTCCTTAGAACTTAATGAGTGTTTTGAAAAGGTGGCTTAGGCACATGGGAGCCAAGACTCATCTCAAGTCAGTGGGAAACTTTGGAGAATTTTAATCTTTACTGACTTCTTACTGTGTTCTGAATTGTGGCACTAGCAGCAGAGTGGTTAGACAAATGTGGCTTTGTGATTAGACAAATGAGATTCCAAATAACCGGTTGTGATCCCTTGCCTCTCCTATGCTGCTAAATGGACAGGAGATTCACACTAGGTGTTCTGGAAAAATGGTTCCCACTGTGTGGAAGCCTGAGGATTGCTGTAGTGGCAGCACATTTTTCTTTCTTTTGATTGTGTTATTAGGTAAAGCCAAATTTAAAACCCCAATAATTTAATCCAGATTACTTTGGCAATGACTGAATGTTTATTCTTCTAATTCAGCTCTGTTAATTATATGAAATTAATTTGGTGGTCTTTGGCTTGCACTGGACACATAGAAGAAACACGACTCTTGGCAACATACAAGAAAAAGTGCTAATGTGTCCGATCACTCACTTCAGAGGACTGGCATTGTTTGTTCAACTTGTTTGTCCCCCTGTTCAATGCCTGTATTCTAGTTCAGTTTCTGTGGCCTTATCCCGTGAAGCTCACACACCTTCCTTGGGAGTTTCCTACACAAACTCATTAGATTTCATTGCCAGGGCATTTTTTTTTTTTAATATTTATTCTGAATTTTTACATTCTTTATTTCAAGTTGTTGTTCTCCTATCTCATATAGCACTCAGATAATTCTTTGGGGTTGTTAGTCTTCAAGGACTGATAGATTCATGGCCCCTTTTGTCATCTCTGCTAAAAGTCTCTAAGGAGGATGAAAAGAATTGAATAGGCAGAGGAAATGAATTATGTTCTACTGTCTGCTGATCTGAAGAGATACGTGGGCAAATGTTCTGTTATATGGAACTGCCCATCCTGTACTGTTTTATGCAACTGCACTTTTTCTTTTTTTTTTTAAGATTATATAGTACTAGCAATCCAGTGATACTCAGCATCAGAGCACTGATTATTAGCACGAGATGGGTGAGGATCTCAGCCTTTTGGAAAACAGAACATTAGGGCAATACTTATCAACACTGAGAGAAATTTTAAGAAAGTGCAAGGAAGCACCCAGACTTTTTTTTTCTCCCCATTCAATGGGTACACCTTAAAAAATTTCAGAGATTCATATTTTAAATATGCACGTACAATCCTACATTTGATCATAGATGATGTTTAAATGAATGGTATAGGCTACTTTAGTATTTTTACATTTTTAGTCTTTTTAATTTTAAATTGAAAACATAGCCTCCTTAGGTAACACGATTTTTTCATAGCTTATGATGAAGACCTCATTATTCATTCATGAAGTAAGTATCTGTAATGTAAATATTATTCATAACATAGGTAGCCCACTGGGCAACTACTTTATGGAAACAAAAGCTTTAAATGTTATATGTGCTAAGTAGTGGTTTATCAAGACAACTGAACCTGAATTTGGTTTTGATATATGTGGAGTTATTAGAACTTTGTAGATGTATTAAATTATCTGTGATTCTCAACATCTCTTGAATCAGTGCAAATAGAAGACGTGCTACTTGATACAGGCTTTGGATTGGGCAAATTGCAATAATGTTCTGTGTTCTGTGGTCCAGTAACTAACCGGGGATACTAGGTTATTTCCTATTCTTGGTAATACAGATTTCCAGGGGACGTGCAGCTCTGATGCCAAAATTGATCCACATGTGTTCTGAAGGGTTACAGAAACAGCACGTGGCCACTGAAATGCGGAGTCTGAATGTATCGGTTTGTACATGAATGATTTCATAATAAGAGGAACCTCCTGGTTCCGTAATAAGCAGGGTCCATTTAAAAAAAGAACAATGCCAGTGACTGACAGGCAGAAGCAGATTTGCATTGCTGGAGTGCAGTTTTAAAGACGTATTTAGTCTAGAGGCTGTGGTACGTATGTTTGTTTCTATGGATCCTGCTCTTAGATTAACTTTTCCTTGTACTTGTTGCTGAGAAGCTCAGCCATGATGGGTTCAGAATTCCATCCTGAACTATGGTGTGATTTAAATTCAGCTAGTAAGAACTGAGTAAAAGAAGGGTGGAGAGAGCAGAGCTTAAAAAAATCAAAGAGAGTGGAAAAAAATGGATCTAAGACCAAGCAAAGCAGAACATGAGTACAGGGAGACAATATTTAAAAAAAAAAAAAAAAGCCGCCCCCCCCCCCCCCAAAAAAAACCCCAATCCCAAACCACTAAATAAAACCAATCCATATATAATTCCTACAATACTCTGTCCCATTTGTCATGGCAGCCTAGCTCTTCGAGGATGCTCTGTCAGTAGCAGGGGAATCTCTTTGGCTTGCTAAATGGAAAAAGAGGCAATATTAAAACTGAGAGTTGTGTGTGGTTTACTCTGGACTAGTTAAATGATTCTCCCTCCTTTTTCTTTTTTTTTTCTTTTTTTAATGTGACTTTCTTTAGAGATTATCATACCAATATTTTATAGTATGTACTTTCTGGGCAAAATGATTATATGTGATTATATAGTTAGAAGTAAATATGTAGAAAATGATAAACATCTACTTTCCCTGACATTCCTTCTCAATATCACTCGATTTTTAAATATAGCCACAGAGCTCTTTGCTATTTATTAGCATCTGTCTCCCTCATTTCGAAGAAAATATTTCTGTCATATTATGAATATTAATTTTATCTTCCTGATATTTTGACAGTAATACTTAGCTTTCAATAGAACTTTTCACTCTACTGTTGCAAAGGACTTTACAAATCAAGGTAGTACTTTCTTTTTACAGAGGGGAAAACTGAGGCATAGATATATTAAATGATTCGTCAAAGGCTAGCAAGAAACAGAATCCATATTTCTTAACTTGGATACTAGCAATGAGTACAGATCTCTGCGTAGAGAAGTCTGCATTTAAATTAGGCTGAATATCTTTTTCTAATACATCAAATTGTCTGTATTTGACATTTAGTTTTCCAAGACTGTTTTGATTATAACATGGAGTCCAAGAGTATACACTTCACCACTTCAGTTGCTAAGATGATGAAGGGACTGGAGTGTCCCTTCTGTGAGGAGAGGCTGAGTGCGCTGGGGCTGTGCAGCCTGGAGAGGAGAAGGCTAAGGAGGAGAGCTCATCGATGTGTCCAAATATTTGAAGGGAGGATGTGAAGAAGATGGAGCCAGGCTCTTTTCAGCAGTGCCCAGTGACAGGACAAGAGGCAACGGGTACAGACTGAAACACGGGAGGTTCCTCCTGAACGTAAGGAAACACCTTTTTACTGAGGGGGTGACCGAGCACTGGCGCAGGTTGCCCAGGGAGGTTGTGGCATCTCCATCCTTGGAGATATTCAGAAGCTGTCTGGACATGGTCCTGGGCAGCCAGCCCTAGGTGGTCCTGCTTGGGCAGGGGGTTGGACAAGGTGACCTCCAGATGTCCCTTCCAACCTCAAACATTTTGTCGTTCTGTGTTTCGTGGTCAATAGTAAAGAAATGAAGAATGATATATTTCTTCTCGGTTATCAATAAACATTTTCATCAGCAAATGCTTTTCCCCCTGTTATCTTCCTCCTCTCTTTTTTTATTCTTGGACCTACTCCCCTTTGGTGGGGTAAGAATACTTTCTTGTCCTTTAAAATATTCCTATCAATAGAATGTAAGAAAACTGAAGAATACTGGCATATTTTAAGTAATATCACTTTGAGCTTGAACTGACAGTGTACATTCAGAGAATCCAGAGAACTCGACAAAACACCATCATGAAGGGGGTTGTGGAAGCACTGTTATCAGGAGTACAAAAGTCAGTTCACATCATGTGCAGTTTACTAAAGAACCTGAACTGTATTTAGGTTCTAGGTGTATCTAAAAATCATAGTTATATTAGCTGTGTAGGTTGTGTACTAGTCTTTGCAACATGCTTGTTGCATCCATTTGGATATCCTTCAATAACATCTCCCGTAAAGTTCAGGGATAACATGGTAGTAGGGGCAACTTGTAAATTATCCTGTTTTATAAACAGAGGCTACCAGCATAAATTTTACTTTTCAGTATTCATGTTTCCTTTGCTTTACTCCCTAGTAGTGTTTATCCTGTTATCCTTTCCCAGAAGATGCAAACTGTAAGCAAAGTAAGCAACCATGTTATAAAGAGGAAGAGATTTTATATGTGTCTCTTTGTTTTGGCTTGGCACTGCAGGAATAGTAACGATGCCCACAGGTAGGAATCCAGTGTTGTTCCAGATAGGCTTAAGGTGTCCTGTGGGCTTCTGGCTGCAGATCCAGAGTGGCACTGGCTCTCTCATAGATCGTGTTGCATCTTCTAACCTTGCGCAGGTGTCTTGGCACAACACGCCTGTGGTTGTGGCCCCAAGTTACTCTGTGTTATTCCTGACCACAACGAAACTCTAAGAGCTGCATGTTAATTTATATCTTCTGCTGCAAGAATCTCTGTGCATGTTGTTACTGAAAGAACTAAGCTATCTAAAGCAATCTCTGAGCTTCGAGCTCTTTCATGTTTTCCACAGACTACAATCTAACAGAGAACGATTAGCTGAAGTTTCTAGATGTGAAAAGTAATGCTGGTAGTTATTCTTTAAATAACCAATGAAATACAGCTTCTTAGATGGTCTGGGACAAAGCAGATGAGTCCTGAGTGATTGTCTATATGGATTAGATTTTGCATACAGATCAATTACTTGCAGGTTCTAGTAATCTTAGAAAATATATTCTTGTCTCAATCAGCATTCACAGGATATTTGAGAAGAGTCTCCCTCACAGAACCACGTAAGGCTGCCAAGCAGAGTCTGAATCCTTGCCCAGTGTTCTGATCGTTAAGATTTCTCATTTGTGACGTCAAAACCAGCTGAGATTTTGTACCTCAATCTTCAGGCTTTGTTTGACTAAATAGATGTTTGGAGTGAAGACTGGCTCCTATTTGGTGAGTGGATGATGCCTTGGGTCGTTAGGGCTGTAGCACCTGGGTCAGATTTTGCAGTACCAGTGTGCATCTGGTAACCAGCAGTTCTGCATTGCAGGAAGTTCTGGCCCCGGTTTGGAGTGCCTGTTGGTCTTGAGAGGGCACTGCAGCATGGGAAGCTTTTGATGGGCAGGTAGATCAAATGTGTGTTGATTAGGGTTATATTTGGAATATAGGGGTTTTTACAATTTAGAAAAAGGATTCAAAATTATATTGCGATTACAATTGGGCTGATTCTGGTTTTCAAAGGTAAAAAATTAGGTGGGGGGAGGGGCAGGAATTAGGCAGTCTGAAAATATGACTAAGCATTTAATTTATAGTAACATTGAATGTTTCAAAATAATGTTTCTCCCATTTAATCTGAAAAGTATGAATGAAAGCATGATGGGTTTTTTTCATAATTTTGCAATGTAAGTACCAAACAAAAAAGTCACTTGCACAGTACAAAAGTAGTCTGACAAGTCTGTTGTTCTAGCAACAACACCCATCTCTCATTATTTTCACCACATTATCTTGGCTTAGCCCATGGTAATATCTGTATATACAATATCTGTCAAATATTAGTAACTCCACCAAAATAAACATTTAAGATTCCAGGTAACAGCAACAGGGGTTCAGGAAAACGTGTGAAAGGAGTAAAAGAGAAATAGTTTAGCCAAATATTTTTCTCAGTAAGAATTACATGCAAATATGTTTTTGTCCAGATTCTTAAAGTTCTATTTCCAAGTTATTCCTGTGTATTTTCTCTAACAAATATTGTACCTAGGTTCCAAAATCTTTCCTTTCCATGATACCCATATTTTTTTCTGAGCATAAAACCTCAGTAAAATATATTTTTCTAAACATCCACCACAGTAAAAGATATTTTAAGGACATTTAAGTTCAGTCCTCTGCTTCTGGGTCACTACGTTCATACCCAGAAAGTGAAGTCTGTTGTTGTCTTCCATGCAGTGTTTCCCTCTGAGCATTGTGGTTTCAGTACATGGGCCTAATGCCAAAATTTGGTACCTCAGCAGCAAAAATGGAGCACTTGCCACCTGAGTTCTGGAAGGAGGGACACGTCTTCACAACAACAGTATTGCTTTGATAATTTTCTTCTCTTTTGCTCTTTTTAATTACTTTTCATAATGCCTCTTCTTGCACTATTAGAGAATTTTTGTATTTTTCAAAGCTCGTTCCCTGTGCTTGGAGTCCAGTTGTCCCCTCATGCCGGTTCTGCAGTTGAGAGCATCACTCTTTCGGAGTCAAGGGGTGCCGGTGTACTACTGTGAGGGACACACTAGGTCTTCTACATCAGGTGGCAATTGTCTTTGACTTTAAACTGCAGCTGAACGCGTTGAAATTACCTGAGCCGACAGCCCTGGGGATGCCAACAATATGCCTTAATGTACCTGTTAAAAGTTCCTCATCCGCTTCCTAGATTGCCAAAAAAGGGACCTTGTAATCCATATGTATGTGTATAGGAAATCTGTGTGTGTATATATATATATAAACCCTTTTATATATATTACTTGCTTGGTTTAAATTAAAGGATACATATGGACTTCTTTTTAGGGTGAAATTATTTGGCTGACAGGATTTGTGCTTCTTTCTGTTCTACACATTTTGTCATAACTGGGAATACAGCATTTGTTTTATATAAATGCTTTTTTTAAATTTTGTTTTTAGCACTGTATTACATTCCCATGGCAAGTGAAGTACCATCAAATGGTCTTTGAGAGGAGAGATATATATACATTGTGTTTTCTAATCCTTCCACTCCTTGCCCTAAAATGTGTGCAGTGTGATCATGTGCTATTAAAACAGCTGATATTTTCCACCCTAGAATGTGTGCCAGTGGCTGGTAAAATAATCTCTTTATGCCTCTCTTATATCCCATAAGATTATTGTGGTAAGTATTTGGAATTAAACACCAGGATATCACTTTTAACATTTTCAGTTGATTCGGAATCCTCGCTGTAAGCTGCTACATAGTACTTTTTCATATATTACTTATTATAATAGCAGAACTATTCCAGTAGGACATCATGACTACAGCTTATAAGAAATTATATGGATATCTGTGACATAGAGTAATATATAGAAACCTGTCATATAGAGAAGGCGGACTTGATAGATCTCTTATTGTATTTCTGTATTAATGCAATTATAGAGGATAGTTTCTATAGAAGATGCTAAAGCTTATTGAAAGACAGGGAGTGGTAACTATTTTAACCTTGGTTCCATTTAGTAGAATTCTAAATAGGTCAATAGATCTTGTAATATTTTAAACAGGTTCTGATGTCTTTGTAACTTGGTTGTCTTCAACATCTTTTTTCAAGGAAGAGAGTTTTGTTTTGTTTTGATTTTTTTTTTTTAAATAATTAAATGTCATCATTCCTAATACTTTAGTTTTCACTTTTTTTTTTTTTTTTTTTTTTCTGAATAGCTGAATTGTATCATTCATGTAGTCAACCTGTTAGGCACGATCCAAGCTTACCACAGTACAGTCTTTCCCAAAACTTGTAACTGGGGGAGACAGAGGAATGCATATATAAACATTAAAAAGAGTGGGTCACATATTGTCTGGGGTATTTAAGAGCATCAGTTGTGGCATTCTTGGCTGGAGGCTGGACGGAGGTCTGGATTTATTGAGAAGAGTGTCAGGACTCTTGCTGGCTTTGCCGCAGTTATGATCTCACCTGTTACGTCAGTGCTTTAATGACTGATATGGGACTTGCAGGATTTAAGGGGAAGGTCTGAGCATAAAATTGATCATGTCCGTGTGTGTGCAAACATATCTTCTATCTGGATATGACATAACGTACATTCAGCTGTACAGTTTAATGCAAGGTAACTCATTAAACTATGGGTTAATCAAACCTATAAATTACAGCTTTCATACGTGTAATACGTAAGGGGACATCTTTGCTCTAATGCCATAAGATCGTCTGGTACATGGGCCTCTTTTCAAACTCTTAACTGATAAAGACTGTCTTTTCTCCATTACACATCACATTTACTCCTCTGAGATTAGCTTTAGGGATATCGATTTGTGGAGAGACTTGTAAAATGAGTCTCTGAACTGACATTACATATTACAATTTTCAGAACACAGTTCTGAAGAGAAACTGCCTTTTCAAAATTCAGCTGCTTTATGAGAGAACGCTTTTCATGAGAACACGTAATGACACCTGGATACAAATTTCAAGTGCAAATTAGAGGGACAAGTGTTCATATTTCTGAGTGCTGTTTATCTTACAGCTATAAAAATTACAGTTGTGGCTGATAATATTGCTTTATTCCTTAATGCTATAAAGAAACAGTTTTGTTGCTTTCCTACAGGAAGGGAAATATAAACTTGTTTTAAAGTAAATAACAAGATTATTTTTTCACACTTATACTCTTCAGTATGAGTATCGATAATTATAGTGTCCATCAGTGTAACCTGCTAATCCTAAATTACTTTTAAAATCCTGTTGTTTAGCAAAGTCTAAATTTCCAATTTTATGACAGACACATGCATATAGATATATAGAGATATGTAAAATAAGGCAGAATGTATTCATTTGTAAACAGAACTTACCTATTTGTATGTCTTAACAGCTTTTACTCTAACATTATAGGATTGTTTATGTAAGGCCTTTTCCACTATAGTAGATCACTGGATGATTTCTTGAATTCTATCTAAAAATGTAAATAAACAATGTACTTTAAATATGCCAACCAATACAATTTTTTTCATCACTAAGCAATGTATTTTTTGCAAGTACATTTGTTTTATTCTGAAACTGGAAAAATCCCGTTATGTAGCATTCCCATAGTCAAATGTTTACAAGGGCATAAGGAATATAAAACAAAGACAATTTTTAGGATTTTGTTAAGATTCATGTTTATCACAGTGTGGACAAAAATGCAAAAAGAAGCATTTTCTTATCTATTCCTGTTACATTAGAAAAGTTCATGCCCTGCTCTTAGCATTTTCCAACACAGCTGTAGAGTAGTTTAAAGCCTATTTTTTAAATAAGTGATGCTCAATTTGTCTTTGATGATCCGCATGATTCAGGTGAGATGGGAGCACGGTCGGGCCCTTATTTGCATAAAAATTAATCACAGAAAAATGTAAATTGATAAAATTTTGCCTGGCTTTTCCCCCCTATTCGAGAACCCATGGATGGCTCCCAGAAGCAATCATCTCAGTATGGTGCCGCATTGGATGCTATACAAATGATCACATTTGTGTTGAATACTCACTCATTTAAATGTCAGCACTGATGGGGCGGTACATCACTAGAAAAAATGAAAAATAAATACACAGCAGCTGAAGACCATCAAATCTGTGGGCACTGTTTAGAGATATATGATCTAATGTGAAAAAATTGTAGATTAATTATCCTTTTTCAAAATGGTAATTGTTTTAGTATCACATCAGAAAAAAAATCTGCAATTTATTTGGAATCAAACAAAAACCAGTAATGTTAACTACGTCATTACATCACTGCGTTTATTAGAAGGCTACAATTAATTCCTGAGGCTCCTTTGGTCTCCAGAACTGCATAAAATGAAACAAAAGAACATTGCTATTAATTTTCAAACACACTCTAATCCTGCAAATAATTTACCCAACAAAAATAAAGCAGTAACAATTCAAAAGTACAAACTTTGTAGTTTTACCTGCAAGGTATTTTTTATTTTTCTAAACTACGTGTTTACATGACATTGCTGTCATATAATAGCATCTTACAATCCTTAATGAATTTTTCATCTTTTCAAAGGAAGGAAATAATTTTCCTCATTTCATATATGTGTAACTGGAGCATAGGTATTGTAGAAAAATTGCAAAAGCTCCCAAGAGTAGGCAGCACAGAATCCAGCCCCTCTTGTAATTTTATGTTAGAGAACTAAACTTGCTTCTGCTTCCTTATGGTGTAAACTTCATGTGGGAGAGTAAATAAATTGAGTACCCTGGTTATGGCTCCAAATTCAAGTTTCTAACTGAGCTAAATCCAGCATAGACATAAGAAATGGCAGTTTACGCTTTTTTTTTTTTTTTTTTCTTTCTTTTTGCCTTCTGGCTTTAAGAAGCAATCTCTAGAAAATTATAGCAACACAAGGACTTCTCTAATTTATAATCATCTGTAATGGGTCAGCCACAGTGCATTAGATTAGTGCATTAGATCTTCAGGGGCTGGAATGCAGTGTTTCAGCAATGCAGCATGAGTCTGAACCGAAAGGACAAATTTTAAAAGGTGTTTTTTATGCCTGCACTGGAGAGCTTTGAATATTAGTATAATGTAGGTTTAAAAAAAATTTTTTTTTTTTCCCCTTTCAATTTTTTTTTTTTTATTTAGAGGGATCTGGCAGTGGTTGCAAGTGTGAATTGTCAGGGACGTGCCCCCACTTTAATTCACATGCCTTACGTTCCATACAATTTACTGTGCCAGTATATTAGAAAATGTATGTAACGCATATTAAAAAAATCACCACCATTTCATGGGACTACATCTGACTTTTTGCAACTATATTAAATGCAAAGCAATAGTTCTACTCACAGATAGAATAATGTATTTTATGCTTTTTTGTCTTTTCTTGTTAAAGTCCGTGATTCAAATCCTGGCTGCACTAAAATTGATGGAGTTTTGCCAGTCATTTCAGTTCAGCAAGAATTTCAGTAAGGGTACATATTATTTATTTTCTGAAAATGTAAGATAGTTGTAGTTTTGCATGTGAGTAATTGTATTTGTATACTGTAAATGATGCTGTGTGGGAACAGAATACATGGCTGATGAAGAAGGCTTGAAGAGTATTTGATAGCATAGGTGAGAATGCGGACTTAGTGCCTTTTGTCATTGTTTGGGGGTTTGTAGGGATTGTATGGATAGGAATTTAACCCCATACTGGAGGGCTGGGGGTGTGGGGGGGTGTATGTGAGATTAATATCCTTCACATTTTTCATGTGTATAGCTGTCAGTGTTGGCACTGTTGTTTTATCCTTATTTTTCATATATTTCAGTTGAGCATTTAGACTGGTCTTTTGGGCATATGGATACTTCTCTTCTGCTCCACTGTATAACAACCACTCTTCCTCTGACCTCATGCCTACGTATTGTCCGATTACGCTTCTGTCCCTTACTACATTCCTGCTACGTTTAACTCTTAAATATTGATTGATATCAACAAGTAGCTACATATGTAATCTGGAAATAATCCACAAGAAAAAACAGGTTAGACTATATGCAGCATGAAGGAATACACTTGAGTGTGGAGGAAACTGTGACCAGGAGCAGGAACGTGACTGTATGAGAAGGATGCGATTAGCGTGTAAGTGACGCATGGGCAGCATATGTGCTACGCGCAGTTTACTTAAGAGTATCTGCGCCCCAGGTAGTTACTTCAGATTCCGCGTGCTGGGCTTGTTTTCCAAACTCTGTCACCTCTCACTGTTTGGTACGTCCTTTCAACCTTACAGAAGCGGGTACATCCTTGCCTCTTTGGGTCACCTCCCCACCCCAACCTTATGAATGGAAAACAGAACAAAGCCACACAGAAGGCTTTTCTGCTTTCCACAGAAAAGCAGGAATGCCAACCCTGTCATCCCCAGTAGGTACTTAAGGAACCGTACCGTGCAGGGCAGTGTTGTGGATGCCACATAACCACTTGCAGATCTGCAGCCTAATGCAGTGTCTCTCCCTCAGCTACATTGAACTTCTCTAGTGCAGGTTATAGCTATGGCAAGAAGTGAAAGGAAGATCTCAAAAAGCAATGGGCTTTCTAAAGATTTTCTTTATAGGTAAAAGGGAAAGGATTTTTTTCTTTCCTTGTCCCTCAACCCCTGCATGTAGCGTCTAAAAGACCTTATTTAGTCATGTATATGGAGAAAAGGAAGCTGAGGGGAGACCACATTGCTCTCCACAACTACCCGAAAGGAGGTTGTAGTGAGGTGGGTGCTGGGCTCTTCTGTCAGATGGCTGGTGATAGGACAAGAGGAAATGGCTTCAAGTTATGTCAGGGGAGGTTTAGATTGGATATTAGGAAAAATTTCTTTACTGAAAGGGTTGTCAGACATTGCAACAGGCTGCCCAGGGAAGTGGTCGAGTCACCATCCCTGGAGGTATTTAAAAAGCACGTAGACAAGGCACTTCAGGACATGGTTTAGTGGGCATGGTTGACGGTTGGACTCGATGATCTTAAAGGTATTTTCCAACCTAAATGATTCTATGATTCTATGATCATAGTGTTGCCTTCAAAGAGAGAAAAATCTCCTCTCATTGCAACTTTTCCCTTAGCCAGGGACCCCAAGGGGATGGAGGCATCTAAGCTACATGATTAATTCAGACATATGCACTCTACAGAGGGCACTTGAACACCCTCCTCTGCTCAAACACTACTTGGTTGTTTAATGCCAGGCTGTGTCTGACTGCCTGCCCCACGGGGTAGTAACCTCTCCCCACTGAGTTTGCAGGGATCCTAGATGCCACATGCTTCCTTTTCTTCACCATGCAGGGTGGCAGGGCAGGGGGCACAGATATCAAGATTTCCATCCTCTGACACCTAAATAGCAAGTGCTTATGGTGTTTTTCTAGGTCTTGTCCTTTGCCTTAATTTTCGCACCTACTATCAACAGAATGCTGAACAAGTCTCTGAAAAACAAAAGGTAGGTATCCTGAACTAGGCACACTGATGGATACTTCAGAGATTACTTGGCCTTAGCTTTCTGCATTTCTAAAATACAAATAATGAATGTAACATACCTTGAGGGCGTACTGGGCAGCTTAATTCATTAACTGCGTTCATAAAGCGGAGCAGTATCTTCTGGCTCTTAATTTAAATTCAGTAGCCAATGTTAAGTTACTAAATCAATATCTAGAGATGTGTACAAAGAAGATTTGTCTTTCAAAAGAGTTTGGGTCCATTCATCTCTCAGCAAGAACTCTCGTACTCTCTCTACTTTTAATTGACTCAGTTGAGAATTGGGAACCAAACATCTGACCATTATGATCTAAATTTGTGTTTGTCAGAGCAAAAATCCAGCCTAAATAGTGTGGCTATTATACTCCCCACAACAGCAGCTATCTATGATTAAAGTGTTATACTCATTAACTTCATTATAAGCCTCTGCAATCAGAAGATACTTCACTGATGGGAACTTACTGAGACTGTCTCTGCCCTGATTAAATGTCTTTGGTGCATATTTGCAATTACATTTAAGCAAACATATATACATATATGTGAACATTTCAAATATCCATACCATACTCTTACCTCTGTAGTGCCATGGAGTAGTTTTGTCTCCTCATAAGCCACAGTTTGTTGCATTTTACTTTCCTTTATTTCCTCCCTATTTCCTGGAGCATGTGTCCATAGTATACTCATGCTCTAGGAGGACTGGAAATGTTCTGAACCTACATGTCAAATGTAGCTTTCCCCACCCCTCACTCCTCCCATCCTCTCATTTCTTTTTAGATGCCAACTTCATTCCTTTCAACTTCCTTTGAAGCAGCTGATGACTTCAGGTGATGCCATTGGTTTAACAAGGAAGCCTAAATCATTGACTATAATATCGTTGTCATTCTTCAGAGTTTCTGCCAGCTGCCTAGAGGGACGATGGAGGAACTGTTTCCTTCTTAGGTATAATTTGTCTCCTGGGATGCTTTAGAGGAAGATTTTACCTCTCGCTGAATCACTGCAGATTGCTACAGACAGGCATAGGTGATAAGTTGTCTCTTTGCTGGTGAGTCTCACTGACATGCTCACATCCTTGGGGAAGGGCATATGCCCCTCACAGCAGAGTGGTGTAGAGTGCTGGAGTTGGATTTTTGCCTTTGTCTGTAGATTTTGCACTGCCTGCCTCCTATAAGAACTGGAGGATGTCATGGCAAAACCCTTGGTCTTCTTTGCATGCCATACTATAGTGGTAGCATTTGATTTTTTTTATTATATGTCTTGGCACAGGCTGTTATAAATGGTTTATTGGCCTGTGAAGGCAGGTGGAATAAATGTTTTATAGACCTTTCTATACTACACATTTATTATACACTTGTTTATAATTGTAAGGAATTGAACTTGTTGAACCAAGCAGTCCAGTCCAGTGCTTGTATGTTCACCTTGGTGTGACCAGTTGTTTAATCAGACAACCTCTTTCAATAGATTTTTCAAATCTCTGTGTGCAATTGATTTCTAATTATTGCTGCACTCCTTTGTGTCTAAAGATTACAACAATCTAGACTAGTCCAAGTTCTAACCACTTGTTGAAGTGGTGAGCTTGCAATACAGTCTGCATTTAGATAAGCCACTTGAGCCCAGTTAAGGAAACAATCCCATTTCAGGGAAGCATTTAAACACATACTCAAGAATAATTGCTTGAGTTGACTGGGATTATGACGGCTGGATTTGCAAGGATTTCCAAGACAAACAGGACACTGGGATAATGAAATTAAGGCCTCCACATGTTTACTGTTAACAGAGCACCAGAGAATGATGTGACTAGCACTTTGCTCAGATACATCAAAATGCAGGAAACTAATTAAGCAACCAGGCTTAGATTTACTGGATGGGAAAGGGAAATTGCTGCCTTAGAAAGTATCCGTACTCCCAGCCTTTGTGCAACTCTAGGTGCTCATCTGACTTGCTGAATTTGTAGCACAGCTGTATCTGGCCTGGCCCAGTGGTCACTTCTAGCTGCTTTTGTGGTTTTGGACTCATTCTGAGAGATCTCTGAATTACTATGGGTTCCCTGATGCTAAAGGTCCAACAGTTTGGAGAATGGCCTTACTTTTCCCCCACGTGTGATACTATGACAAGTCTCTTTGTCTCTTTCATTTCTATTTTTCTCCACTATGAAATAGCCCATAACTCTACCCACCACCAAGCTGTAGTAAAAACAAACCTATTTGTAAGAGTAAAAGCCACTTCTGTTTCTAAATACTCTCCCTCTTCCTAGATTGTGGAGAGGAAATGGTAATGAATATACCAGGAATCATCCTTTTTTCCTGCTAGGACTTTTACACTTGTTTTGACCCTTTGTGTTAAGATACTAGGTTAATACCTGGGCAATGCCTGGAGTCTCCAGTGGGAGGTTTGAATCCACTGCATTATTAAAATGAGCTGTAGTTCACTTTACCAGAAAACAGAAATTATTAAGGAGCAGACAGAGCATGAGGTTACACAAGCCAGTCTCGCCTTTCTTATATTCTTTTAGTGTCAAAACCTTGTTCTCAGGAGCATCTTTCTCATGCTCCTCTCTTGTCTTCCTCTTTGGTGGTGAACAGCAGAATTCCAGAGTGCAAGTCAGGTGGTAAGAAGATTTCTCAGCAGGGTTTGCAGTCAACAAAGATCCAAAATCACTAAAGTCAAAGCTGTGAAGACCTGCCAAATCTGCTCTTAGCCTAGCTCTGCTAGAGGAAATTATTACTTATCCTCACACCCTTCTTTCCATCTTATTTTCCTTTGTTTCCCTAAGAAAAAAAAAAATCAACGAAGTTCTTCATTTACAACTGTGTAAGTGAGATGTCAATGGCACTTTGAGCATTATACTGTATTGAGTACTCCATGCACTCCTCAACAAAATAGTTGAGAGAAAAGATCTTGAAAGGCATTGTATTAAACAAGTGAAGACAAGAGGAACACAACACACTAGAGACACTGATAAACAAACAAAGGCCTTATCCGAACATATGTCTATAGCCATTTTCAAATGATTAAAGAATCACAAGTTTTTTTACTTTGGAAGAATGAAGAAATAAGCGGTGTTTAAATCTTTAAAGAGTAAGACCTGTGGTCTCACCCTTTATTGATTCAGGTACTATTTATCTCCTTGTATATTTCACCGCAACCAAACAAAAATGGTTCCTATTATATTCTATTCCTTTTAGAAAAAATATCAAATGTACCCTGCCTGGGAGGAAAGCCAAAATGTTGAAAAGATATGATGAATGAGAGTAGACATTAGCTGAAGCAGGAACACTGAACAAAAAATGCAAGGCATCGGCATGGTACTGCTTTTATTATCACCAGTGAATCTGAAGGTTGACACTTATTAAAGAATAAGCACTTATTTTTTTCAACTTAATAGTTAACTCCATATAAACTGAATGGTGGCTATTTTTAATTAAACATCCACCACTGCCACAACCAGTCTGCAAAGAGACAGGCTGGAAACTGCAAAAGGTATCTACAGAGGCTGTTGGTTGGTTCCTGAGATTCATGAGGGAGCTGCTCCATACTGGCTCCCAGAGCAGGAAGCCAGCAGTTTTTTCTTCCTCATGCAAGCAGAAATCTACAGTCAGGAGAAGGTTATAGAAATCTTTTCCTCAGTGGAGAATTTTCCTGGGTCACTAATCCCCCAGTCGTTTGAAAGTCAGCTCCGAAACACAGTGAAGTTTTTTGGTAATGTTTCCACAGACCTTAAGGTTTCATTTAGTTCTGCAAACATAATGAAATGCCCTACCATGTCCTAGACATCCACAGATATGACATGGGTCCCACGGAAGAATCATGACCCAACAGAGACCACATGGGATGTGCCAAAGATGTCTAAGATGTGTCTAAGGTGGTGCTAAGTACTTATGTTTACACAGTGGGTACTAAGTGAATTACAAGTGGAGTCTTGTCACCATTCCTTCACACTGTCTCCTAAAACTTGACCTAGATGATTTGCCAATCCAAATGAAACAGTTAGTCCCTTTCAGCATGCACCAGTAAACTGAATTTGCTCTGTCCTGCTCACAGTTATCTTGGCATGAATCAGTTTCCAAGCAAAGAGGTGTAGCTGTGCTGGTGTAGTGCCACGCCCGGGGTAGGAAAATCAGTCTCCCAAGAAACCCATCTGCATGCTCATAGATCCTAGATCTGACATGTATGTGGCCAGTTTGATGTCCAGGCAATGTGAGCTGGGCTGTCTGGACATTACTCCCTGATATTAACATCAGCCATTTCCTGTAAGAGATACATGCCTGGCACTGGGATTAAATTCCTGCTCACCTTTAATCTCAGACCTTCAAATCTGAACTTGGGTGATACCTGTTAATATCAAGACTTCTAGAAAGACTTAGGTGGGTCTGTAGGCACCCAAATCTCTCAAGCTTGCCAAGGGCTCTTTCAGCAGCCTCTGTACCTCCACATCAACTACCACTGTTGAGACAAGAAAAGTTAAAGGAATATTAGTGAATATAGTAGATATGGATGTAGTTTGGATTTGTTTAATAATTAT
>JAVJGG010000021.1:21919118-21956519 GCA_035590195.1 Aviceda cuculoides
GCCCTGCTCAGCAGTAACGAAAACATCCCTGGGTTACCAACACTGTTTTCAGCACAAACCCAAAACATAGCCCCATAGCAGCTACTGTGAAGAAAATTAACTCTGTTGCAGCCAAAACCAGCACAGGTATATAAATTAGCATCCCCTAATAGAAGTTAGACAAGGCCTTTTATTTCTGTCACCTGAATGTCATAATTGCTTATCTACACATCCAACTGTATCCCGTACACACACCTCCTTCCTTTGCACTTTGTGACCAAAGTTCTCAATGTTTGTAAACCAAAAGTAGTAGTCTGTAGCTATTATAGTAGGAGTGTGTAAGAGAAAAAAGAATAAGTATATGTTAACTGTTTGTCATACCAAGGACCAACTTACTCATAACAATAACATAGGCAAGAATAGTTTCTAAGAAGACTTCAATGAACAAGTGTTTCAAACGGTTTTCTAAATCACACCTTCAAGAACGAACTTTCTAGAGAGAAAGAGAAATAGTTTAATACAGCAGTTGTTGGTCTGGGTCCTCATCTTGGCCATCCACACCAAAACCAGTATGGTAGGCTCAGCATGACGCCATAAGGACTGATTTTTTCAAAAAGATGTTTGTATGTCTAGTTCTTATTGATTGCAATGGATTAATTTTTAAAAGTGAAGATATAAATCAATCAATTGAAGCAATAAATCCACATGATAAGGTCAGTATGCAGTATTCATAACCTCATATAGATCAGTTTCTTGTCCACCACACTCAACCTGCAGTATGACAATATGCACTGTATACATTGCTATCAAGAATCACCAGGTATCTAAAATAATCTTGAATATATCCACTGTACACAAAAATAAATCTGGTGGTCTGAATTTCAGTTGTCCTTCTGCAGGCAATTTTTTTTTTGGTTGCTGCAAAACTTTATTTTTAAACAGAGTCAGTTTACAATTATTTGGCTCTAATGTTAGTAACATTCAAACTGCTAAGAAGAATTGAACTACAGTCACTTTCAAATACATTTATTTCAAGTGATTTTTTTCTGAGGGTTAGATTTTATGTTCATTTCAATTGTTGACTTTCGTTTCTTGCCAAAGTAGCAAATCTCTTCTGAATTTTGCAAAGCTATTTGATTAAATTCAATAAACCAAATAAAAAATTAATAGGATAACTAAAGTAACATTTTCTCAATTATTTCCTTCTGCTTCCAGAACAGATTTCTTTTACTTCTCTAGAAGTAAAATTGTCCTAGTTCCAGTTACTCTGACCTAGACAAGCGCAAAGATAAAAACAAACAGAAATCAAAGCAAAATGAAATCTTATATCTATTTGGCTGAGCCAAAACTAAAGAAATAAAATATATCCACAAAAATTTATTTCTTTTTTGTACCTAAATTGCACAAAAGCTCTAGCTGCTTCTTTGCAGAGTGCAGCATCTTTCAGCTGTTCTGTTTGATCTGCACTGTTGCAATGTTCTTTTATGAGGCTTTGTGAACATCCCTTGACCCCTTCATCCCATGTAAATGTCATAGAAGTGTATGGGATCTTCTTGAGGCCTCCTTTGATATTCGCTAGCAGAAAGTATTTTAATTAATATTTCCTTAAGATCCTTTACTTCAGATTGTCTTCTATTTTAAACATGACATGATGTTAAATTAACATGATAATTTCACTATCACTCTCTTTATTCCTCTACATCTTTCTAATACTTTCTTTAAAAGGTTTGAATATCTAGTGTCACAGATGATAAATTATTTTCTGATTTGGAGATCTTATAATTTCTGAGGATTTAACTGAAAGTCTTATGTAGCTAAATTATATTTCAGTGAAGAAAAGTGAGATTCTTCAAACCTGTAGAATTTCACAGAAACTTATGGAAGATAAGGAAACCTCTCTATTAATAAAAAACATGTATCTCAAAGAAAAATATGCCTCAACTTTAGCTTGGATTCCAGGGATTTCAAGGTGATGCAGGATGAGTAACTGAGGTGCATCTAATGTTCAATGAACTTTTATATACCTAAGGTTTATATAGTAAAGAACATGAAGCGAAAGTTTGATATGCTGAATCTGTCTGTAACTGGTCAGTATAGTTGACTTTATAAGATAACTGTGGGAGAACATTCTATTAAGTCATTTAAGTGATAAATAAAATATAAATTTAAGCACATATGTGAAATCGAGTATACTTCCGTGAAATTTCTAAATCAGTTCTATATTTGTGTATCTAAGAAAAGGAGGGTTTCTTTTACATAGATACTGTAATTTAAGTACATTATGATATCGTTAAGTTGTTATTAGTGGTACTTCAAGCTGATAATAAATACCAGCCAATCATTGTCTTTACTATACAATGTAGTATTTAATACTTAATACTTACTTTAACATTTGCTATTTAACACATTAACATGTGTTTTGATATGTATTCTCACATCTCAGTGGTCTGTAATGTCAAGAAGCTATTTAAAGTGAAGCTCAAAAATCAAAGCTCGAATGGTAGACCTAAATCAAAATGTGATGCATGTTCTTGCAAGTAAGTTCGAGTGCCTGTGATCAGCTGCAGAATCAGGGTGGTGTTACAGCTCAGGATATGTTTTCAAACTATCTGTGGAAACTATATCTGAGCAGCTCCTTCAGCACATACTGGAGACTTCAAGCTTCATAATCCAGACTTGCAACTTGCCCACCTCTAGTTTCACAATACATCTGATGAAAGAATGGAAGAAATTTTACTTTAACTACTTAATAATCATTTTTCATTGTAATTTTCTAAGACTTAAATATATTTTTAGATGGCTTTGAGGGGAGAAGCCTGAAGGGACAACAACATCTGGCCAGTGGATACATACCAAAGCAGAGGATCCCTTGTGGAACAAGGTAACATACATGTTGCCCATCTTTCCAAATTGATAATTTAATGCGGTAATTGCAGCACAAAAAGAAATAGCATTTATGGTAGTTTGCTTAGTTTATGCTAAATGTAACAAAGCAGAGTAAGCTTAATTTGCTGTACGGACATATCATGTGAAGGTTGCCATTTGAAAAAGAAAAAATTACAATACTCTGTGGTTTTGATAAATCACAAGAAATATAATGAAGCTTTGGGAATTGCTCTGTCGACCTTTAATGCTGAAACACCAAGTTTTCAGAGAATGCTATTTCCATAAGAACATGTTACTGAGTGTTCAGCTTTTTAGAGAAACCTTTTCCCCATTGTCTATTTCATCAATGTTCACCTGAAAATCAGGTAGTCACTGGTAAGAGGTACTTTATTAGCACAGGATGAACTTAGCCCACTGATATCCTTTCATACCTGTAGTACTTACTTGCATTCAACAACTTTGTGTGTGTTTTTTTTAATATACCCAGTAATCTTAAATTACAGCAGCAATGGTTTTATTGCTTGAAGAATACAGTTCCATTCTTAGTCACACTGACATACTTGTTGCAATTAGCAATCAGTAAGTACAACTTGAGTATTTTAGGGTGATGTAACTGGACTCTAAATGCTGAAATTTTACAACTGTATTAAATCTAGAGTTGATAGGTTAACTTTCCTCAATAAAATAATTAATCAGGAATTGAATCAAAAGTTGTCTGCTTGAGTAGGTGACTTATCTGTCAGGCTATGTAGTTTTAGTAGCCTTCACATGCCAATACATCTATTCAAATAGAGGTAAAAAAATTACATGAGGGGAAGGAAAGGAGACAGTAATAATTTATGTACACTCAACACTCATTAAAGAAGGGGAAAAGTGCCAGTCACATCAAAACCTGTTTAAAATAGCCAAATGCATTTCTAATAGTACTTTCCACCAGGGATGTTGTAGAATCACCTCTGATCATAAATTTAGAAGGTAAAGTATTCTGCAGACAGTATAACCCCAATCCTGGAAAGACTTAGTTATGCTTGATTTCTGCAAGCAAGGGGAACTCTTTGTGGTAGTGATGTTTAAAAGGCAATTGCTATGTTTGCAGAATGAAGGTCATACGTAAGATGTAATAGATCCCACGGAATGCTTATTTTGAAACTTCAAATAATTTTCCATGTTCATTGCTTCCAAGGTTGAGAAGCTAGAAATATTTTCCTTTGTCTGTCAGCCTGTGTGTTCTTGTATATGGGATGTCATTGCTCTGTATAAACATTTACTATATACTTCTGTGAGGTTAACTTCAAATACACACAGCATTCTCTGCAACACACTAATAAATCAAAGCAGAAATTGAGACGGTTTGTTGAAACAAATGTATCAAATTCAAGTAATGTTTTGCTCTTTCACTGAAAACATTTTTACTAGCCACTTGAAGTAGTCCTCATTCTTAATAGCCCATTCACTACAGAAGTCCTCAGTCAAACAGTATTATTGCTTTATGCATGTGAAACTGCAAGTTTGATGTAATGGAGAGAGAGACAAAAGCAAAGCCATCAGCTTCTATTGGATGAGATACCACAAATCTGTTAAAAGGATAGTAAGGAGACAGTAATTCCTTTTAATAGTGGTATAAAATTATTTTCTTTGAACACAGTTAACTTTAACTTGAGTACATTTTCAACTAGAAAAAAAAAATCAGTTATCCATATTTTAATCAGAAACTTACTCTAAAAGCCACAGTGCAAAAGTCACCACTTTTTATTGTAATGAATTCATGTCTTAGTTCAAACAGTCATTGAAAATTACCCTTTGAGCATATCTTACCTTGCCAACGGTTTGCACGTGCCTAGTCTCTTCCTTCAAGTCCCTTCTGTTGATTTCAGAAGTCACTTCTGGACTTCTGAGCTAGAGTTGATGCCTTCCTTAACATAGAAAGTTCAAGCTATGTAGGACTTGGGAGGATTTTTTTTTTTTTTTAATACTTCTTGCTCCATTACTGTTTATATGGTCCATGAGTGTGAGGCAGTAAATATGGAAAATAAAAATTTCCAGTCCAAGTTTGTCAGAAAAGTGTTCCCTGTTGGAATAGCTCAGGTTCCTTTGGCCAGTGACTTTTCTGGCTGGCATATGTACCTTCCGCGCTGACCTAACCAACTGAGGTTAAATCTGTGGTGGTATTGAGAGAGCCTTATATCCACGAGATTTTAACCTATGGCACCCACTGTGGAAATGCTCTTAGAAGGCGGCCGTTGGTTGGTCAGGGACTGAAATGCCGTCTGCACTTCACATGGAGCAACGCTGGACAATGGGGTTGGAACTGCTGCCTTGAAAATGAATGTTTTTCTCATTCATAGCTTTTGGACAAATAGTTTCTCATGTCTAGCTGTCTTGGTCAAAACTAAGATGACATGTCTGTCACTGTGTTGGTGGCCCTGGAAAGATTAAAAAGGATAAAATAGAGGCTCATGTGATGTTTTTATTAAGATCATCTTTGGATCTTAATAAAAAGGGATTTGCAATACTTGCAAAAAACACGTGAATTATTGAAATAACTGTCCTTGTTCGCAATTACCTTATTCTGTGGTAACTAACGCACTGACAAATGATTTAGTGATGGCCACAAGGACTGTCCTGTCGAAGGTTTTTGCAGCCAGCCATTCAAAATGCACATCAACTCTAAAACAGTTATTTAAATATCTCTTAGCAAAGCATTGAAAACTTACTTGATCCACCATCTTTATGATATTTTTAATCAAGGGGATAAAACCCGCCATGTTTTACATTGTAATTTTATGTGAAAAAGGTTAATGTATATGCCATGAAAAACTTGGAGGTAAAGAATAAGTTAAATATATTGTTTCTCATATTGTTAGCAGAGATGTTACCTTTTGACCTTCCTTTTGAGATTTTTTAGCACATTTGATGGTTCTGATAATAGTTTAATATTACTTTCTTCACATTGATTAAATACACTTCATACATCACTGAACAATGAGTAACATTCAAATAAGGCTGTCCGCTGAACTGCCTGCAAAAATGATAAAGTAAAAAATTAATCTCCAAAGTAAAGTCAAGCCTGAAATTGAAATCTTTGATGCATACATTTCATAATTAGTTCATTCTGCTATATCTAAAATGCAAATACAGTGGTCTTAAAATAATTCAGATCTTCTTGCACGGAGCATTAATGAATTGTTCTAGCTTCTGCACCTCTGAGTTCGACAGATTCTGGAGTCATTTGACTTTGTTGTCGTTTTCTTTGTTAAGTTGCTGAATTTTCTTTTTTATAAGGTTACTTAAAGTAGTCCTCCTTATCTCTCGTTGCTCTAACATTTGTTCGAATTGGTGGATCCACCTACATGTTCAGGGAAAAGAATTTCTTGGAGTATATGCAGAATCAAGGCACAAGGATATAGTTGAAAAAAGTCCCCCCATTGCTCTGTCATCAGCCACCTGCGACCATTTTTTAGTGGTCTGACCATCTGTAGGACTATTGTCTGAACCAGAACAGTGAAATTATACTGCCACAGGGGGGTTGTTGGGGTTTCTTTTTTTGCATGTGTGGATTGTTTTTGTTTTGTATTTACATATTTTAGCTTGGGTCATTTTCCTCAAACAGTTAACTTGGCGATCACAGCAGCGTTAAGGAGGTGGAAGCAAGTGTTTGAGAATGGACAGAAATGTCGCCATGCCGTGTCTTACCAGAAATCTTCTGGCAGGTACGATGCTCTGTTTGCCTTCCCGCAGTAATGACCTTGAGTGATAATGTAAGAAATAGGACATATTTGTTGTCTTTTGGCTTTTCTAGGCTTAATTTATGTGGAGGTTTTCAAGATCAAGTTTTGAACATATGTCCCTGAATCTCACTTAGATGTCTACATCATCCTCTGGATCTGGATGAGTTCCCATTTTATCTGATAGTGCTGACTAGTTATCGGGCCAAAACCTTGCAAGATGTTGGGAACTGAAGGGTTAAGTCATAGGTAGTAGCTGTTTTAAAATAATAAGCAGAGAGTAATATTCTCTGTGTGTCACTTCTAAGGCAATAAACTGTTACATTCAAGAGTGACAAAACTGCAAATTAATGATGCAATTTTACTGATGAGCTGAGGGAAAATAAATCCTTATGTTTTACCCCAAAGGACATGGCCTTCTTCACCATGCAAAAAAAGGTCTTCTGAAGAAAATGTTAAAATTCAGCTTATGAATAAGGAAAATCTTCATTTCATAACATCTAAGCAAGATCTAAGCAAGAAAAATAACTACCAAAAGGATTTTTTAATGCTTATGAAAGATCAACACTCTCATATATTCTGAGAAAACCCATACATAAGCTGATTAAAGCAGAAAGCTGGAAGACTGTCTTCCATGCAGCTATGGTACAAATATGCTATCTTACTTTACATATCTGTTTCTTATTTACCCTGGCTGTAAAATGAGCATTTATTTCACAGATGTTTTCCCGCAACTTAACGAAACAGTGTTCAAGATCATGGTGGAAAGCTATGCACAGCAGGCGGTATAAAAGTGTTCTTTTAAATATGTGTGTAACCCTCATAACATCTGCAAGAGACGAGGTAAGGATATCAACAGAGTACAGGCACAGCAGAAAATTAGATGGAAATACTTAACAGAGATGGATAAAATAGATTCAGATCTCACTTATGATGTACACCTAGAGTAATCCTGTAATTTTGCTGTTATCTGTGTCTCACAATTAGTCTTCAGGTCTGGGATTTATGGTACAGACAGGAAAAAAGGTGCAATTGTAAAAGTTCAGCATTCTGGAGAATATAAAGTTGGGATAAATGTTCAAAATTATCACACTTCCTTCAAAAACTAAGTTTCTTACTGATTTTTATACAAGTTCATTTTTTTCAATACTCTGGCAATGTTTTGTAGCTAACCCTTTACAGTGGTGACAATATAGTATCTAGCAACAGCTGCATGTATCTTTGTACTCACATCTAGTTGTAGAAGTACAAGGCAAGTACAGCTGGAGACAGGCTTTCCATGGACAGAGGTTTTACTTTTGAAGAAGAAAAAGTTAAATAAGGAACTGGAAGAGGAAACAGAAGAATCATTATTTGTAAGTTATCTGGAACTGTTACGTTAGCAGCTGTGATCCATAAATTTTAGCATAACAGAGAAGGATATGTGAAATACTTTAAAGGCAGATACATATAGATTACATACTACTTTGGTGTTTCTGCAGTGACTATCCGCAAAAACTAGCTTTAATCTAATGAGGTTAATCTTCCTAGACTGCCTTTATGGTTACTGCAATAATTCAGTGCCCAATGGACAAGTCATAATAGGAAGCCCATTTTTGCTGGTTATAGATTAGCATCCATAAATTTAGCCTTTGTGAATCCAAGCCTTGTGCACCCTCTGATGAGGCTGTGCTGCCCATACCTGTAAACAAGGCATTTTGCTTTTGCCTTTTGGAAATAACACATTATGAACAAAAAATAAGAAGACCAAGCTGGCATCAGTGTTGAACTATTTGTAGTTTCACATGCTGAGTGATACTCTTTGTCAAATTTTCAAGAAGATATAGATCAAAACTAGTGGGGATTAAATAAAGTATGATTTGGAATCAGGAACTAGCAGAAGACTGGGAAAGAACAGGAAGAATGAGGATGGGGAAGTTAAAGTGGGAGACGATTAATCAGCAAGTCAGAACTGGAATGAGAGTAAAGAGTGCTTTTGAGAGAATGGGTTAAACTTGCATTAATCACAGATTTTTGCTTTCCTCTTGGGAAATCTAGTTTGCTCCATCCCCTGTCCCATCAGATGTGCATCTGTAAGAATTCAAAAGCAAAGTTTCGAATGCAGATGGTTGAGTTTGAAAGACCCACTGTCCTCCTAAAGGCAACCAAATTTCTCTAGCCTTCTGTACCTTCATATACTACTTGTGTGTGACTTCTATTGGTAAAACAAGAATACAGTACAACCTGACCTGAGAAATTCGAAGTGTGCAAGCTAATTGGAATCAACTGTGAATAAAGCAGAAGACTGTAGATGCCATTCATCTTATTTGGAGTTGAAGGGGTTTTGTTTTATGTGGAATTTTTTGTTTTGTTTATTTTCTTGGCCATTAAAATATTAAATGGGGACCCTAAGTATCTGAGTGAAAAAAAGAAACAGGACAATTTTAGTATACAGGAATATAGAAGCCTTGTTAGATATTACATATTAGAAATTTAGAATAAGATTTTCATTCTTTCCAGGTTCTTCTGTATTGCAGATTCTAAACTGTTTCCACAACAGTCACCTCAGGCCATTTGTTTCATTATAGCATCAAGGTAAGAGCCAAGGATTTTTAAGTAACAGTGAGAGCACTAAATGTACTGTTTTTTCTCAGCAGCCTGGTGGTTAGCAACCCTAACAGTTAATCTCTAACGAAATCACCCTTTGCTCAATGGCATAATTCCCATAAATCCTTAACCAAGGCCATTATTGAAAAATAAAAGTATTATGCTTGTTTCAACATTTTACCATGTAAGTTCATTGAAACTCATTAAGCTACTCTAGTGTGAAACAGGAGCAGCCCAGCTTTTTTCGAAAAACAGTTGAGTTCTTGTAACAGCAGAGGTACGCGGAGGGGGATGAGAATCGGTTGAATGAACAGCAGCTGTAGGAAGTAGCTGCACTTACTGCATGGAGCGACAGATGGCGGTATTTTCTTAGCTGTTAGGAGAGCCTGAATCATGTATTGACACTTACTGAAATCCAGCACAAAAATAGTTTTTCAGAAACTCGGTGCATGTGTCGCTTACGGATAAGCGTTAATTTTAGAAGCGGATTACACTGTAAGAAACCCCTTTTTTTATGTATCCAGAATTTAAATATAAAACCATCCTAGAGCCCTTCCCTGCTAAGGTCACTCTCTGAGTTTAATTACTGCGTGGCCTTTGAGCCCAGGAGATGATGTGATGGGAAAGAGTAGCAGGAGAAAGGCATTCCTTAAGCAACATTGTTAATACGAGGGATTTTACCTGCTTAGAAAAGACGCAGCACACAGGTCTGCAAAAGGTGAAGAGGCTAATTTTGCTCCTTGCTGAAAAAGACCCCATAAATCTCCTGTGCAGCAACTGCACACGTGCTCGGCCTTTGCATGTGAACGCGAGGAGGTAGCTCTTAGCAAAATGAAAGACCTCGCCCTGACTGCCAAGCTCTCGGAGTGCCCGTAGAAACACACGGCAAGCTGCGAGACCGTGACTTCTGAGAATATTCACTGGTTGGTGCCTATGTGAATTGCCATAATTTCTGCTGGCTTGTCCATAAAGCAGACCAACTAGGAGATTGATCTTTGAGCCAATTTTTATCTAGTACTTAAAATAAATAAAAAGTGAGCCTCTCCTGTCTCAAACAGAGAGAGGATAGTAAATCATATGTGGGACTATTACTGCTCCACAGCCAACTTCCATACCACATCAGAAACTACACTGGGTTCTAGTTTCTAGAAAGGAGTATTCATGCATTAACATACTACTACTACAGGAAAAAAAAGAATATATATATATATATACACACACATAGAGAGAGAAACTAATCCTTAGATGAAATCTTGAGTGTACTATAGAGAATGAAAAACCTGTTATTCGCTGTAGAATACATATTTCACCACTTTGCGTAAGATACAGTTATATATTTTCTTTTTCTTTTCTTTTTTTTTTTTTAAACAATTCACATAGTCAAACCATAAAGCAGATTCTTCCTTTTTAAAATACAAACACTCCTGGCAAGAAAGTGTTGGTGAATTTGATGATAGGGTGGATCCCCAAAAGACAAGAATGAAGAATCATTTGACGATGATGAACTGCAAAAAATCACAGGACAATGACAGCTTTATACTTTCTTTGGAATATTTTCCCATCCAGTTCCTCTTCCTCTGCTTTTTCTGTTTTTCTTTTAAAATCCAACCTTCCTATTCTATCTCCTTGTCCACAAGTATGCATTATACTTACTTTTCTAATTTAGTTCTCATAAGGAAGTTAGAAACCTGGGGCATAAAAAGTGGAGACTCTGAAGACTAATGTTTGTATCTAACACTCAATCATTTAAGTTCACAGAGCATTTTATCAGCCTGAGATTCAGCTGTTTATTCAGACCCCAACCAAGGCTCTCTGCAGGATTTAAGGAAGTGCAACCCAGCAGTTTGAGTTCAGAGACCAGCACATTATAAGCCATGCCTTCCCAGGCCCTGGTTTTGGGAGTGTGGGATTCCGACCTGGATGTTAGGACTGAGGTCACATTAGTGGAAAAGTCACCAGATGACAGCAGTCACACTGGCTGTGGAAAGAGAGTGACAACTGAAAGCGTTATGTTGGCTCATGTTTTAAAGGCTCGGTGTTATGAACGCAAACTCTCTGTATTATTTCTTAGAAAATAAATGCAACTTTATAGATGATTGTCCAACTGTCCTTTATTGTGTTTGAGAAAGACTTGTGTTTAGTGCTTTAACAGGGCCTCGATATTATTCTGTCATTTCCTTACTTTATTAGCCACTATTTCCTGCAAAGAATCTCGCAAATGAATTTGAAGAAAGCTAATGTGCTGGACTAATGATGGATTGCTTTCAGGACTGATCAAGGTACTTTCTTCCCATCCAGTGAATGAACCATGGTCATTCAACAGTGGACTGTTGGACAGAGACGTGAAGTGCTCTTTGTTTTAAAGCTTTCCCAACATGAGGAATAATCTTAGGACCACAATGTCACCAAATAAAAATACTATACTGTTATGGAGGCTCAGATTAGTATTAATATAATAAATCCAGACACTGTGTCCTTCAAAAACAGAGAGAAAACATCAGCATGTATGCACCATTTGCCTTTAATCACAGAGACACACTGAACATGCTCGAAATGCCAATAGTTTTATAGATTGCTGTGCAGTTTACTACTCTTTTCTCTACTTCTTTCCCTTAAGAGATGAAATCTACAGCAGCAGCATGACAGGAGATACATTAAATCAGTCAGTGGACCCATGAAGAGAGAAACTCCATCTTTCTGCAGTAACAACAGAAATTCAAAGTAGGTTTCTTGAACAGAGAATGGTGTCTGACTCCAATAACAGCATTCCCTTTGCATCTCCTGTAAATCAAAACAAGTCCACAATACTGAAGGATGTCCAGGACTATATTTTCAAGTTCTTCTATACATTTCTGATACACTAACTTTTCATTGTACTTCAACCTGTGCAACCATTTTGCATGAAAACTAAAATCCACAGAAAACTCAGCAGAGTTCACCTTTTTAAATACTTATTAATTTTAATAAGAAAATGGTTTTACTTTTCTGAACCCCTTTTGATTCTTACCCTCTAAAAATAGAACCACATGCTCTTTCATTTTTCTTTTGTAGGATCCAACATCCTTTTGTCTTCATATCAAATCTTTTGTTTTTCAGAGATAATGCCTATGGATGTTATTACCAAAATACTTAGTTTTGAGCTGGCTGCAACAGTACGTCTTGTATGAACTGTATTGCTGCAGAATTGCTGCTGCAATTACACTGTAGATGCAGTTCGTATTTAGTAAGGCAAGCTTCCATTGTATTATAGAATCATAGAATTGTTTAGGTTGGAAGAGACCTTTAAGATCATCGAGTCCAACCATTATACTCACAACCATTCTGGTGGCTTCTTTTAGAGAAACTGAGTACAGTTGGGTTGATCTTACAGTTAATGTTAGTAAAACTGAATGTTAATAGGAATATTGGAAGGTATAAGTAACATTAGTAAAAATGTGAAACTGCTTTCTTGTTCACATCATGCAGAAACAGCTGTAATCTGTATGTTATCAGGATGTAAAGAATAAGAACTAGTTTTGTTAAAGTAATTTTTCTCAGGTTAATATGGGAAACAATGCCACCTTCTCAAGCTATTGATGATACTCCGAAGTATTCATTGCTGAGGCCGGGTGGGCATCAGCCTGCTGGTAGGAGGTGGTGAGTGATTGCTTTTGTGTCACTTGATTTTGTGTTTGCTGGGGGCTTTTTCTCCACTTAGTATAGTGTCTTTATCTTCACCCACATGGTTTTCCTCACTTTTGCCCTTGCAATTCTCTTCCATCCTGCTGGGTGGGTGTGAGTGAGCAACTGGGTGAGGGCTTAACTGCTGGCTGGGGTCAACCTACCACCAGCTGTTTCAGGTGTGGTACAGTAGAGGAATATAAACCACTCCAACTTAAATTCCCTTTAGCCTCACTTAGATTTACCTTTGAATTTGACCTAGTGATTTTTATTTTATTTATTTTTTTTAGTCCTAAAGCAGTAAGTTGCATTTTGCAAAGTCCTAAATTCTATATGGTTACCTATTCATATTTCACAGAACAGACTGCCAGGCAAGACGAAGGTGGTGTTCAAATGGCTTTTTTATCCCTTGAGGGTCTGATGTTATTTTGAAATGTGAACTATATCATTTTATATACTAGTATTTTATTTAATTTCTGTTATTGTATTGCACTTAAAGAATGCTTTCCATGGTAGAAGCAGACTCTTATACTGCAGTATAAAATACCGTGCCTTTAAAAATAAGAACTGAGAACACCAAGGAAAAATTGCAAGGGGTTATGGGGTTTTTTGGTATAGTAATATGATATGGTACAGGACATGGATCACATGTATCTGACACAATGATATAGGGAACAGAGTCCATGACAAATATTTCCTTCTCTTCTAGTCTGTGAAGATAGCCACTTCTTGGTAATTGTGAAAATCCCACACACTGAAAACCTGTGACCTTCTGGGGAGACTCAAATAAGAAATTTTTAGGCCACACTGTCTTTTCAAATTTGTTCATTCCATCAAAAAATTTTAATTCCTTCTAATTCCTTAACTTTATAATGTATTGACATTTTTACATTTTCCTTTCATAAACAGAATTTTTTACTGTAGGAAAGAGAAGGAATGACCATTAATTTGGGGATGAACTGGGAGAGCAGTACACTTAGAGATATACCAGAACTGCATTTTAGAAACTCCCTTGTCCATTAAAAAAGAAAATAACTGCTCCTATCATTATACAATTCAGAGTCTCCAGAGCAAAGAAGGCAAACACTCATCTCACCCTCTGAGAACAGACTTTTACCTACATTAAGCAACCCTTCAAAGGACAGAAGAGAGAAAGAGCATGTGTGGGGGGACAGTCCTTTGTTGCTAAAGAAAGTTAAAGAGAATTGGACATGTTATCACTTATTTTTGCACGTAAGATTGTAATGCAGTGATGATCGGAGCCTAATGACAGAGGATTCATGAATTCAGAACCCAGAATGACTTTTTGCCTTTAAAAAATTTAGCTGAACCAATGGGAGCTTCATAGCTGAGTTGGCGTTACTTTGTGCTACACCGAATTTGTTGTCATTTTCCTCTTAATTGTTCTTTTCCTCTTAATATTAAAAAGGATTTATCTTAGAAGGTATACTATCCTCTTTACTGCAAACGTTACATTCTTCTAGCACTATTCGTCCAATAAACTAAATAATAGTAACTTGAAATAAAGAACAATATATTATGAAAGTTAATTCAGTTGTAACCACACATATGCACAGGAACGTTCATTGAACTTTAAAGTAGGTATCTCATTAGCAAGAAACACCAAATTTTGCAGGACTGAAACCTCCTATCAAATTTTAAAAGCAGCAAACATCTTGGCTCCTAGATCACCAATGGCATCTATGTGCACGACAGGCATGAATACAGCCACCATTTCAATAAATTGTAGTTTTGACTGAATTAATTGTAAATTAAATTTTGGACTTGATTTTAGAAATTTACTGTTCATATAGTATTCAAGTTACAAAATATGAAGCCTGATGATATTTCTTTTTTTTTTTATTCAAGACTGATTTCTCCACTTTGGAAGCTGAAAATATGTTGCGCCTTCTACAAGAAGATCTGTCTTCTTTGTGGATTGAAGCCTTCTCACAAACTGTCTCAGAACAGACCTCTGCAGCTATGAACCAAAAAGCAGGAAATATAATTGCATATAGAAATGGAGTTGGCTGCCAAAACAGGCAATTCACGTTGACCGAGGCATTCCCTTTGGTAGGTAACAATCCCCAAAGTCAACTGTAATGACCAGTAACTGCTGCTACCTACTTGCTCCTTGTCTATTTTTTCTGCATTCTTACACATGCTCTTTGAAACTCTATCAACTTAAACTTAAATCCTTGCATTATTGCTAATAAGCCCACTAAGGAGAAATACGCAATCAGTATTAAAGAGCTTAACAGCTCGTCCCTCTCGGGATGTAAAGAAGGCCAAGCTATGGAGCATTTCAGACAGTTCAGAGAGCTGACCTCAAGGAATCGTGCCTGTGGAGGACTTACCTACTGTCCAGGGTGCGGTGACTTGGCTTGGTCAGGAGCGGAGGCCACAGATTCATTCTGTAAACACTAGAAATTTTATGGGATTGTCCTGGAACAAACCCAGTTATTGCAAAGGTGACTCTCAGTAACTTTAAGCTGTTTCTTGGTGGCTGCGTGTCTCTCATCCATAAAGTCCATCTCCTGATTCCTTGTCATAATCACTGATTTCATGGATTTAAAGATAATGTCTTAAGTGGGAACTCACTGTAAACCAACTCAGGGATGTCCATCTGAATATTAAGCAACTTCTGAGAAGTATGAACTGTCCCATACTTTCCAACAGAATATTTGGATGCTAGAGAATCCGTATATCAGCTAAAGCAGGGCTAATCACTGTAACAACCATGTCAAGCATGCGTGCTTTTCCCTGTTCATTAAATATGGAGACAGATATTGAGCAGAATAGGAGAAGCATTAGAACATCTAGTTCTGAATGTCTACAAGGTAAGAAAACCACAGAACTTATCTTCTTTTCAATGATACCCCATGATAGTGGTGTGGGCTGTGAATGAGCAACAGAAACATTCGGGAAGTGTGAAGGAAAAGCTAAAATCCACAGTGCTGCTGAAGGAAGGACTGTAATGGACATTGCAGGTAAAAAGACAATCTTAAAGTCTCAGTTAACTTTCTTTTGTGAAATTGCATATAGGTGGTTTTTCATACAGCTACAGTATCTTGTTACAGAGCTAAAAGAAGACCCTTTCCGAATGAACGCTTAAAACTATCTTTAGAAATCCTTTACCTTGATTTTCACTTTCTTACAGAAAAATAACGCTATTAGAAAAAATATTAACATTGGATAAACATGCTGTTTGGTTTTGTATTTTAATAGGCTCTTTTTAGTTTAATCTTAACTCGAAAAATAGCTCTTTTGGACTAAGAATGAATTGCACTACATATAGATTTTACTTTGAAATGTTTGTGAAAAGTTAAAGGGAATACACCTATAAGGCCAGGATTCTACACCATCCAGAGCAATGATGTGCCTAATTTGAGGGCATAACTCACGTCATTGTATGTACAAATTATACTAGTTGCTGCCTAACTGACCATTACTTTTAAAAATTTTTTAGCTATGTACACAACTGCAGTCATTGTGCAGGTTAATTAAATGCTATTGAAAATCAGACTTGGTGTAAAGGTTATATTAAATAAATAACAGACTACTTAAAAATTATTAATTGATCAGTATTTCATGTAAGATGATATACATTTCAGAGTAAGATTCTGAAGTATTTTTATGATATTACTGTTAATAATTTTTATTGCTTACTTCATACATCTGTGAGTATGTAAAGACTGATTGTTCTTAATATCTTTAAAATAATTAGAAGAAAAAAAGGTTACTGGGATCATGAATCCATTTTATATACTAGTCAATCAAGAGAGTAAGAAAGGAGAAATAAAGATTTGAGATTAGCTCAAAGATAAAACAAACATTAAAAATTTAAAGGAATTATGTGTTAAATTTACAATTATATTTTTATAGCATTAATTATTAGATGGATGTCAGTCATGTAAATTCAGATCAGATCAGAATTACAACCATCCCAAAATATCATTGAGTTTATTGAAGGTTTTAAAGTTGAAGTCATGCAATCGATGCCAGGAATTAGATACCACAAACAGGTGGCTCAAAAGTCAGCAACTTGCTCCCTGCTTCACACAATACCAATTAATTCATTAATTACACTTAAGGCAACATGGACAGGCAGTATTGGAGAGGAGAGACCAGAAATGAAGTTCCTCCCTCTTTGCTAAATACATAACTACTATGCACAAGAAGAATAGTCCTTTTTTAGTTTTGTCTCTTTGTCCTCATTAGTTTTTAATGTGTAATGACCTGTTTTCACAGAGGGTGATGAGATTTCTGACCAACTGTGCTCTAGGTTGTATTATAAGAGGTTCTTGAGAGCAGGACAACCAGAATCAGGCCCACTGACTCCTTCACCTACCCTTTTAACAGCTAAGCTACAACGTAGTAATAGAGCGTGCAAACCACCTACCCTGTTTCTGAATAAAAGTAGCGTGGCTGATTTCTCTCGTGCTCCACTCTGCTGTCTATTCGTGAAAAGCCTCCTCAGATGCACATAATGGGACCTGCTAGGTTTGACCTGGAGATTAGATATTATCTCAGGAATGAAGAAAGTTGAAGGGGAAGTTATTTCCATGCACATATTGAAGCCTAATTGTAGGGACTTGGGGGGAAAAAAATCACTCTAAAAGACACAAATTGAATTAAATTGAGGACCTACAAAGTGAAGTACCCAGTGAAAAGTATGTCGCTTTCTGGTTTATGGGCGACTTCCTTGATTTTCAGTGCCTTCTGTCTTCAATCCCTTTTTCGTGCGCCAAAACAAATATCTTGATATTGTCCAGAATTTCTGTTGAAGTGCAGCAGCAGCTGCACACCTGAATTCCTCCCGTAACTCTGAAAATCACCCAAAGTTATTTTTTAACCCACCATGCATCTTCTGCTTCGTAGAGATTAGATCCATGCCTACCTCATTGATACTTTTTTTTCCCTTTTCCTCATTTCTTCTTCCAGTTCATAAACAATATTCATTCCTCCTATGTCCATCTTTAGGCAGTCTTTACCTTGCTCCGGCTGTATTCTTACCCTCAGATAATCAACACTGTTTACCTCTCTTGTAAAAATGATAAAGTTCAATAAAAAGTTATAATAAAGGAATGATTGTGTGGTAGTTATCACTCTGTAGATAGAACTAGTAACAGTAGGGATTCCTGACATACCACCTGTTCTTCAAAAACTGACAATGTTACTTCTTTTTTCTGCTTTTGCTAGCAAAACTGAATCGATGGGCTAAGAATGCATACACTTCAGCTAACTTGAATGAGCAGCATAAACGCTAGCATGCTACTTGGAGAATTAATAGATGGGAAAGAAGATAAACCAGATATATCTCTTTCGCAAAGCTATGATGTGGAAAGAATTGTGATTCACTGTATCAAAAATAAATTCAAAAAAATCTAGAAAGGGAAAGCCAAAAAAAATGGGAAAACACTTTAAAAACTGGGGGGAAAAAAAATCTCTCTTCTTAATTTTAGAGTGTTGAAAAGTTTGCCTGGCGTTGATGTGCTATATAAAATGAATGTAAACCCTACTCGGTACTACTTCAAACAAAAATGGCAGTGCAATTTTCAAATTGTGAATTTAACATCTTGCGTGCATTGAGTGGTTTTAAGGGTTATTCTGTGTATTAATAGGAGACAGATCCTATATATGATAAAAGCACATGTGCAGTGTATTATTCCACCCTTTTGGGAGCAGGAAAAAATTTTTTGCTTGTGTTTCAAATGCAAATTTTCTCACTTCCTAAAAGAACTTTTGAGACTCCTTAATATTGCATATTATTAAATTTTGAATGCTAGGTAATTTTAAAATGAATTGCTCAACTAGACACAAATTCCTGTATTGATGTTCTTTAAAAGTTCAGATTAAACTCATTGTATTAGCATTAACAGTGTGTGACTTGGTTACTTCAAAGACTCTCTGTTCTTTGTATACCTTGTTATAGCACAAAGAATATAAGTTCAAAATGAGAACGTGCTGACTTTTCTAGGATTTTCTCTTAAAACATCCTACCAGAGCTATCTAAGCTATGGTTTAAGAATACAGATTCCAGAATTGACCAAATCCTGAAATTTCTGTGCTAAAGAGAAGATCCAACACTTTTCTTTTGACAGTATGGAATGTGAATTTGGCTGATCATGGTGGTTACCTGTTCAGATCTCTTGATTTGTGTAGTTAAATATTTTTTATTTTTCTTTCTGATAAGCATGACCGGAAAAGCAGACTTTGGACAGTTAATTCCTGATCTCTCTCATTTGTTTTAAATCTTCTATTTCATTTTTCATATAACAGTATTACTATACAAATTGTTAAAGTAAAAACATTGTGATTCAGAACCAAGTATCGAAAAGTTAGTTCTAGCCAAACTACAGAGAAATTACACCTTTTAATCTGCTTCTGTGATGTTCATTTTTTAAAGTTTCATTAACATAGGAATGTATGAAATATTAGGATATTTGATGCTTTTGCATTTGGACATACCATTTTGTGTCATACAGTTTTAGCCATAACATATCTCTGAATTATAACGCCAAAAAAAAGTATAGATTTAAAAGCTGCCATCTTCATACTATAAATAACCACTGCTGTCACTGGATAGTAGTAGATGAATAAATCTGTGTCTTTTAACCTCCCTGTTGTTAAGGCCAAGGATTTAAAACAATGTTTACCTGACATTATAATATCAAATTTTCTATTTAAAAAAAAAAAATCAATTGGGAATTACTGCACATTATGTTTCCGACTTTTATCTATTTAACAGAATGGTAAGATAGCAGTCCTAACTGTTAATGCACAAAATCCCCGTATTGGGTTTGAATTAAGGTTGCTATGTACATCAGAAGTGCAATTCGATCCCCTTGAAATGCATGGGATCTTCAAAACCTAAAGAACACAGAAATTAAAGGATTTGGCTACCAATAACAGTTTTCTTATACCATATAACAGACACAAATAGCCTATACGGAACACAAACACGCTGCAGGAAATACGCTATATAATTCATAGGCATGCTGCTATTACACACCGCCTTCCCCGAGGGAAATCCATGATATTGTGCCAGAACAGACGTATTCCCAAATTACATCATTGCTCCCTTACTGAGAGAATATATACTGGGGTTTGGAAAGGCATTCCTTCGCGTGAGGTAGACAAAGGAATACGGTACGTGCGTGACGGTGGACATGGGTCATCAGCGAGCTGTGACTTGGTGGTAGGGAAGCATATGTAATGCTGACGGTTTTCAGTTTTCGCTTTCTTGCTCTTGCCTTTGTACTAAGTATAGCGTGACCAGAATAACCGAAACGGATGGACGATAAAGTGATTTTGGAGAGGTGAGTACACAGATTCTTCTGATAAGATACTTAACAACGGTTCAGGTTCGTGTATATCAGAGAAGCCCGGCTTCCTTAAGGCCTCCAGACAGACGAAATGGCTGAACAGTTTTAAGGAGAGTACGAAAGAAAAGGTAACTGGTTTCTCCTTTGTTAAAAATCCTCACTGTTGTCCATTCTTCAGCGGTTTGCTAGACAGGTTTGATAATTTCTGGATTTTCCTAGTCTTTCACAAAGTAATTTCTGATTCGTCAAAGACCATCTTCATCTAAAAAACTAAGATTCATGACCTAAACAAAATCCATTCTCAAGGCCCCTCAGTCGTTTCAGAAAACATTACTGAAGGCATATATCAAAAGGCAGTCTTATATTCTAGTCCTGATCTTTATGAAAAAAAACCCAGTCTTTTTTTCTCTTCAAAGTTTGGGGTTTTTTTTTTCTACAAAGAATTATAGTATTTTTTTCCTTCCTGTAATTAGCCTAACAAATATAAAACACTAGAGAGAAAATGAGACTTTTGCTATACTGGATATAAAAATTGGCATTTCTGTAACTTTAGTTTAATTTAAATGGGTTTCAGTAAAAATCTCACAAAGGTTGTTTACCCAAATTTTCCTCTTTAATCCTTTAAGATTTCAGTGGCGCACCTGCTTTATCTTCCAGCAATAATGGTTCAGACCTGACGATATTTGCGTTCCCATATACAGCTCAGTTTAAGTACAAAGACTTTTTTTAAACATCCAGAGAAAGAGAGGGGTGTTTTGCACATCTTGTTGTTGTTTCATCATAGACCATTCTGCAATGTTACCACCTACCCCTGTGGTATTATTGGTTGTTGTTGTTGTTATGATTATGATTATGATTATGATTATTATCTTCTTCTTCTTCTGTGATGTAACTATTATAACTCAACCTTTTATTCAAATTGTGATTTATAAACATTCAATATACGAACAACTGGATGAAATAGAGTGTAGGTCGTTTTAAGTAAAGTAGTAAGATCAGAATAAATTCTTTGTTCTAGTATGTTATAAACTTTGTCTTTGCTTCTCTGAAAATAGAAGAAAAGCAAGAATGAGAAGAGTGGAAATAAAATCAGCATTATCCTTAATGACTCCCTGGGCGGTTTAAACGTCATAGCTGATTCTTTGTGTACATCCGTAGAAAGCTAACAGGAGGCTGAGTTTCCTGTGGAGAACTTTTTTTTGGCCGAATGGTATGTACTTGCTGTGCATCCTTCCTCCTCTGTATGGTATAGAAAGAAAAGATGGGGTTGGAACTGAGTTAAATGTCTGGCCCGTGGGTATGTGGCTGCCTCTGGGAATGGAAAAGCAACGAGTAATGCTTGCCTTTCCTCAGGGGAAAATCTGGGTCTGTCTCATCTACCCTATGTCCATTTTTATGTAATTTTTAGGAAGGTAATGTGCCTGAGTCTTTTATTTGTCTGTCAGGTAGAATTGAAATTAGTCATCAGATGTGAAAGATGTTTTGGGAAGGACCCACAGACAGAAAAACAGACGTGTTGCTCTTGCATGCATAAGCCTTATTTCCGTAGGTAATGAGGCTGATTTTCTGACAGTTTTAGTTTGTAAGAGAAAGAGCAGTGGGTCCATGTTAATAAGGTGGTATAATACCATCTTCACTGCCTTACAGAGGTGTGTAATACTAGAAAAGCAAATGTAATAAAAGTATTTAAAATAAGTGCAGGGGTTTTTTTCTTCCCTTTCAAGTATTTTTGTAAATCTGCATTATTTGTAGAACTTCTTTAGGACACTTATTTTCAATTATTTTCCGCTCTTCATCTTTTTAAAAGATATTTTCCATAATAGTTCTGATTATACTAACTGGTTAGTATAAGTCCATGTGAATCTGTTAATGCAATCATTATAAGATATATGAGCTGTAGAAATACTGTATGTATTTTATGACACATTTGGGAAAAAAAAGCAAAGATATTTATCTAAAAAAGAATATGGTTTTGACTGATCTATATGCCACAAATGCAGAAGAAGAAAGCTACAAAGGTGATATCATTAAGCATTCTGTAATGCACTGTTATTTGTGTATTTTGGAATTTTTGTTGTAAGGTATTATGGGGTATAAGTATTTTTGTAATTCCAGATTTTTTCATACAGTTCAGCATTTGGGCATGTACATTTTTTGACCTAGAGAAGCCTTTGTGCCATATGAAGCTCCATCCGTACAGGTTTTTGCCAAATGGGTTCCCTTAAGACGTGTCGGAAGAATAGCATTGTCCATGTTGAGGAAATGAACTACTAGAAAGCAAGTTAGGTTACACGTTTTCACAAATGAGGTATAACGTTTGGGCTTGGTAAACCCAGAAGGATAGAATTCACTGTAGTCTTTGTAAACACATTAGGTAACTGAAGGCAACTGGCAGGCACTTAATATTAAAGTGTAGTAGATAAACCTCAGTGTGGAAAAACCCAGCAGTTTAAAAAATGTAGATAAATATAGCTGTGTTTAATACTGTGCACCAGAACGGTTGTCATGTAATAGGTACTCTCCTAGGGATAATATTAGACAGAAAGCACAGGCAACATAAAGAAAGTAAATTGGGGTTATTTTCAAGCAATCTCTTATTTAAAAATATTTCTTTGAATAGTGGGAAAAGGTTTGTTGTTGGAGAACAAGACAAAAGTTAAATACAATATGGAAAGAAAATTACATAGGCTGGGTTTGCTTTAACATCTAAACAATTTTTTTGTATGTATGAACCCTTGGACTAATTCAGATACGAATTGGATGAATAGATTATTTGTTCCTTTTACTTGGTCTGAAGCAAATGGTATCTCTCCATTTACTAGAGCTTTATATTCCTGAATACTTCTTTTTAGTTTTGTTTTACAAATCACTTGTTTAGTATTTCAGTCTCAATAACCTGAAAGATATTATTTCCATCTTAGGGAAATGAATAACAGCCTTTAAACCAGCCACACTGGCTCACACAAGGAGCTCTATCCAGCCTGTGGTAGTGAAAGCTTGTGGAGGAGGGACTAAAAACTCAGAAACAAATGAAACTCATTGCAAATATGCGGTATACGGAGGTATTTCAATACACTTTGTGTGAATCTTCTACAACATAAAATATTTTTCATGTTATTTAAGAACTTTATCAAAGACTTTGATTTTTAAAGACCCCAGTGAGGTACTGCTCAGATAAATTCAACAGATGCTATATTACATCGTCTGTGAAGGCCTTAAGAAAATACTCGATTATACATGCAATTTAGGCATAAATATATTTTGACTGATTAGAAGTCAAGAACTATGACCTTTACAGAGATTAAAAAATAGTCATATGGACATGTGCATGAATAATTACACATAGGACAGTAAAACAGGCCTGATGGTTTCAGTGCTAATAACTCCTGAGGGTAACTGTCAAAACATGAAAAGAGCAAAGAGTGAGGTGCTGTTTGCTTTAGAGGCATTTGGAATTTAAAAAGTAATTTTCATCCATATGGATAAGCAGTCAATATTTTAGCACCTGGTGATGCAGAGGATATGTGATCAGAGCTTAACACATGACATAAGTAGTAGAACTGGAGAGGGTCTTTTTTTTTTTTTTTTTTTTTTTTTTCCTTTGGAAACATTTTCATCAAAACTGTATTGAAATTACATGGATTATAAAAAAAAAAAAAACAACTGGTGTTAATAACCTTAATACTATGTAGCTTGTTGATGTGTTATGTAGTTTGTTGATGGTGTTGACATAATGAAATAAGTCCCAGCTGAAGATAAGAAGTAATGCTTCATGATCAGACTGGAGAGATTATCTAAGCATATGTTGTACAACATAAACTGTGCACAATACATATTTCTGTTCTGAATAAGGAAGACACAGGAAAACCAGCAATTTTTTAATTGAGCATTGTGGCAAGAATAGCTGTTTTCTCTGGTATAAGATGTGTAAAGATCTAGCCATGAAATATAAATGAAAAATAAAATTTCCTAATTATAAGTAAGCAATATTTGGACCATCTATTGGCCATAATCAACTCCTGTATCAACTGAATTAAATATCACTCAGGAAGATGCAGTTGGCTAGGCATATATACCTTGGATTTTTTAAGTTACTACTGAAGTATTTAAAATGGATTGTTTTAGTTATTCACAGAACCTAAAATCCCGGGAGAAATTTGAGATAATTTTGTTCCCTGAATTTTTTGCCACATAGATATATTAGAGTTGCAATTCAAAAGAAATTTTTCATTATTACTTAAACTGCCATCAGCCAAATAGAGATTTCTGTATGATCAACCAGCTGCAAAAAGAATTGTGCTTATCTGAATGCTTATAAACTTGACCAAGGAACTTATGCCTTAGGAAAAATACTTGCAGAGGTAAAGGTACTAAAAAAGAGATCTGTCTGTCGAAAGATGTGCCTTGTATGACAGAGCGCCTTACAAGACTCAAAGTCCACTGGAAAAACATGGAGATCCAAGGACTGATTCCTTTACTACATTATTTCCACAGATTCCGATAGCACAGTCAGGCTGATGAGGGTTTGACTAGAGAATCTGTGTTTCTAACTTTGTTGTTTATAAAAAGCTATATATTATATGTATGATATCTATTATATTGGATATGTGTTTATCACATAATTAATGTAGAAATGGTCAAGACTGATTTTCTCCTGGTTGTCTACTTTTCTTGGCTTCATCTGGTATGTCTTTCATTTGTACAACCTATCAGTGATCCAAAATGAAAAATTATGTAATTACCAAAACAACAATGAAAAAAATTAATATCTTTAGTAGTATCATGGGAAGAATTTGCACTAAAATATTTGTAGTGCTCTTCAAACAAATACAGTAACAGTGCCTATTGCTCTCCAGTTTACATGGGCTACCGAGTTCTCAGCGCTCTGTTCTTGCTTGTAGCTGTCCCCAGGCATGCCTTGGCAACTGCAAGAAGTTCAAGTAATCTGCAAAGAAATTACTTTAAAAAACCTTTGCTGAAGATATTAATTATGCAATACAGCAAAAGAATGAAGAATAATGCACTATAACTATTTATTAAATGACATATGTAGGTTTATTTTTGTAATAAGTTTAATACAAATATTTTTGTTTGTTAGGAAGAATCATGCAGTCCTGTTCCCTTGAATCCAGAGTGAAGTGAACTATACAGACTATAAGGTATGGTCTGTTTGGATTTCATTCCAAAAATCTCTTGCCAGTATATTTTTTTCAGGATTGTTCTAGCTGTATTACTGTGTCTAGATCTTTCTTGTTGCTTTCTTTGTCAGTTTTATGGTGGTCTTGCAGCTTCCTGTCCTCCCTCATCCTTTTATTAAGAAAAGTTCAGTAAAATTTCTCCTTATAGCTGAAATTGTTCCTGTTTGCAAAGATATGCTTATTAAGCAGAGTATTCTATTGCTTATGACGTCTTACTCTACAAAGGACCTTGACGGCTTTTTATACTTACCTTAAATGTATACCAGGGCTTGTACCATTTCATCCTGCTTTGGGGAGTTTTAAGTCAAATTATAATAGTGTATTCATATTCATTCTTATTGTTATAAAACATCCTATTTTATATATTTGATTAAATATATTATATGAAAGGTTAAAGGAGGCCCTTAAGAACCAACATCTTAATTAAAATAGTTATAAAATTTTAAAATTTTGTGATTATTTTATATTGTAGGCAGGATTCATCCACATGATCCAGAAAATAAGGCTATGATAAATTGAAGCTGCCTGTTAGAAGAAAATAAAATAAAACAAACCAGTCACGATTCTTTTTCCCCTGGTAGATCACATCTAGTTACAGCTCTCAAGTGTTGGTGAGTTCCCATAAGCTGTGTTAGAAAGCAAGTATGACTTTGCTGGCCAAGCCTACAGGAGAAAACTGCCCCGACCAGCAGATTGTGCTGCGTCCGATGAAGTGGAACAAGAACAAATATTTGTAGCTCTGGGCCTCCCATTTAAATCAAGGGAATTCACAAGGTTGCGATCTTTTCTGATATTTTGACTGCCTCTGTCTTTCACATTGCCGTTGTCTGTGAATTGCTTGTATTTATGTCTTTTGAGGATTTTTGAGGGAAAATCCTAGCCTCTCTCTTTGTGGTAGGAAGGTATTTGTATTTTAAAAATACAAAAACCCTGCAGCAGCAAAGGTCAGTTGTTTGTGTATGCATCAGAATGAAATATCATCTTCAGTGTTCGCTGAGTTATTACTGTATTTAATGCATAGATCCGAGACCTGGGTCATCAGGGTCACCCACGTTGTCAAGAGTCACATACACCTCCCCTTGAAACCACTGCTGTCTTTTCCTCCCACATAACTCGCGGTCTCGCCCGACCCCCAGCTGCCTTCACCTCCTCCCCTGGCCCGCTCTACGCCTGCCTGCTCTTCGCCCAGTGCCTGCTGGTCCACACCAAGTGACGTCCAACCCGGCATTAAAGCCTTTGTCCTTCCCTTGAGATGCCCGAGGACTTCGGAGGACCTCTCGTGCCCAAACCTCCCTCGGCTGGCCCCAGCGCGCTGCCCGGGGACGGGCAGCAGGACCCCGCGCAGAAGCGGGCTCTCGTCAGGTCCAAAATAATATTTTTGCATGTTTGGCACCATCCGTTACTTGGCTTTATTTAACAGTTCACATCTGATGTCTGTTAGGAATTACTGAAAACAACGTTATAGAGCAACTTTTTATTCTTTATGTAAATACATACGTGCATGTGCGTTCACACACTTAACGTGGTTCAAGAGTTAAACATATTTCGTGGTTCTCTGCTTATCCCTTTCTTGAGTATCAGTTTCATTAACTTTGGGGGGCAATATGTGATGTTGCAAGATTGTGATGACTATTCCTGAAATTGGCAAATAATGAGCTAGATCACCTTTCAAGCCTACATGAACTAGGCCAGAAAGTCTAAACTAGTATACGAGAATTCATGTGAATATGTTATTTGAAAAAAATTTACTTTTAGAAACATCTTAGAATCTTAGATATCAGTCTCTGTCTACAGTGGTGACTCTACTAGAATATCCTCGATGATTTCTGCTAATCCTATGTTGCATGCATCACATCCAAAACGTTTTGGGGGGGTCGGGTTGGTTGGTCGTTTTTTTTTTACCCAGACTCTCATTAACAACTGTAAAAGGCTTGTGAGAGACTAAGTGTGGGCCTCGACTGAGAGTCTGCAGCAAAAGGTATTGTAGCATTTCTTTTACTGGAGTGTGCTCTGTTCTATCATTATGCACCAGTATTATTTTAAAATTCATGGCACTGAAAGTACTTTAAGTAAAGACTCTATTTTAAGTTGCTACACCAGATCACGTAATGATTAACTTCATATTTTCTTTATTTTATCTGCCAAATAACTGCACCTTCCAGCTAAATGTGCAACAGTCTACTAAAGCTCTTCGTACACCAGACGGTGAACTGCAGAAGCCATGGGATGAAATAGAGAGTGGCATGTTTCTGTTTGTTTCTTCAGGAAAACCTTTTATGAGCAGAGGAGGTAATTAATCAGAGGTATCCTTCTACAAAAATTGAACAAGTTGCCAAGTCTTGCCAGATGGCCAATGCCTGTTGTTGAAAAAGAACGGACTTAACTGTACACTGTGGATAAAATCCAAACCCATTTGAAGGCAGGCCTTCGTCTAAATTTAAAATATCAGTAAGACCAATCCACTTTTGTATAAAACTCTCTTTTTTTAACAAACTTAGTTTTAAATGATAATTTGATTTAAGCCAATGAACTCCCCAGTCTTAATTTGATCTGCCTGTTTTCCTTTAGTGCTTATTTCTGAGATTATTGACATTTGCATGATAAAAGATCCTTATTGCAAGCAGTTTATCAGTTTGGCTGCTGGTTTCTAAACTAAATTTATGTTGTCTTCAACTGGATTGAACATCTGATAAAACAAAGATTACAGATGAAGGAAGTGAAGGAAGCGGTTCACTCTATGATTCTTTAGCTTTTGAAAGGCAGTACCACCATTCATCAATTTGGATATTCCTGAATTATATTGTAATTTGACTTAATGGAGAAATAATGAGAAACTGAGTGGGAGCAAAGGATGCATGCTCATCCTCTGAAATAAAAAATAAACAGTACAGGAATCAAATAGTAAGGGATACAGAAATTACAACAGATTTCATTGGTGTCTTATTGTCTGCTAAAATGAAATATATTGCATTCAACCAGTATGCCTGTGGTAATTGGCATCACCAAACATATTTCAAAGGAGCACTGTGAATGAGATTTACCAGAAAAGAATAGTGAATTAAATTACTTGCATGTGAGGAGCACAGACTTTGTCCCTCATTTATTCAGGATTGAACATAATAACTAAGGAAAACTGATGTAGCTAACCACTTCTGACTTCTGTAAATGGATATGGGATGAAGCTGTCATCTCCTAATCAGATTAAGTCCTTTCTTTAGGCCATTTTTAATCCAAGTTCTACCATAAGGATTTAGTTTAGGGGAAAATAAACTGCTTGGTGTTCAACTACTAAATATTATTGATTTAATAAGATAACCAGAAGATAATATTCCACTGGTAACCAAACATTTTAGTTGTAGCGTGTATTTTGTGAATGCCTTTTCACTTGTCCTTTATAATATTTTGGATACTATAAGTAAAATGGGAACCAAACAACTAGATTGCTTTAAACCTGAATTTAATATTATGTCATGTTCGTCCTTTTGAATTGCTGTGATACAGGAAAACTTGGAACATAGTCATTAATATAAAAAAACACACATAGGTAATTTTTATTAGGTGCCTTACAAGGTAGCCGCTGATTGCATATGCAATTGAAAGAACTCATACTAGGAAATGCAGGAAATGCAGCAGCAATACTTACAAACAGTTAAGAAAGTAGACTGACCTTTACTGTGGTCAGAAACTTCATAGAGCTCCACATTGTACTCAGACTCAATTTTAAAATTTTCACTCAAATTATCAGCGATAGTTCTCAATTATCATTTAAGTTACGACGAATTCATTTACATTCCTGTTGCATTACAGATGTCAGCATTTTTCTGGGTTTACTGCTTCATACTTCAACTGGAGGCTTAGAGTTTTATATCTCTTTGGTTTTTCAACCTCTATAGCTTAGAGTATTACAACCCCCCTTATGCTAACTTAAATCTACCTAATATCCCAATAATGCTTGAATTCTAAAACCTGATTATCCCTTCCACTTCTGCAAGGGATGAAATGATGATCCTCTTTTGAGAGGTGATGAAGGAGCAACAGCAATAATCCTAGCTTTTTAGGATTCCACCGGAGCTCTGTGCAGTCAGAGATCCCCAAGATTTTGGAAGAAATGGGCAAAATTAGAAGAAAACACGTGAAAGCGATTTCATGTAGTCTAAAATGTCCGAACAGCAAGCCATGTTATTTGCTGCCTGGGTCTGCTGTGGTCCTTCTGTTGTAGCGGCTCTGCAGAGATGGTTGGTCTTTGGGAACGGCATGCGTGATCGCTCAGGGAAGAGATGCTCCGCTGAGTTATGAGGGTGGGGCCGAAGGACAGTGAATGCCTTCCTCCTAAACTGGGACTGCTTTTCAATGATATTTGGGACCCAGAGCCACATCTCCTTTCGTTTCCTTTCCAGGCACTTCGCATGTGAGAATACAACAATCTAGAAATTCCAAAAGCCAATTTGATCTGTTTTCGTAATCTTCTTTTCTACTGTGATTTATTTTTCCTTATGTATCAGCTTCTTTCTGTTTGCATGCAGCTGTCAGAAAAACCAAAACTGTTTAATATTAAAATGATCAATAGACACACTACCAGTCTGAAATTCTGATTAATTTCCTTCAAATTCTATAGCAGTTTTTAGTCTGCAATCTGTAGGCTGAAGCCAGATAGTTTATGTTAATATGTATTCTTGATATTTTCTTTCATCTTGTTATATTTTTCTTTATATAATTCTGCATGTTATTGGACAGAATAGAAACTAACTGCATATAATAAATGCAACTCTTCATACATTTCTATTTACAAATGTACAAATTTTAATTGTTATTCCATCCAAAAGCAGCAACATCCAGCTGCCGTAAGATACTGCTGTTTCTCCTCCAGAGAAAGGTAACAGCCAGGTGTTTTGATATAGGAATTTTACACAAAACCTAGAAAAGATATGTGGCTACTATTTTCTTTTTTTAATCAGAAATTATTTATTCCATCACGGTGGCACATCACTAGTAGCTTTATACAGTTCACTGCTATACCCTCTTATATCAAATGAATACAGAATTGATCTCTAGAAGAATTCAGAAACAGTAATTTAACATGTTTGAAGTTTACCCTAGAACAAACAAAATAGTACTCCTCATAATCAAAGATTTTTATTTGACTTTATTAGAAATATATTTTCCATTCTATAAAAGCAACAGATGCTTTAAAACTGTTACATGCACGATAACATCCATTCATTTTCTCAACAGACTCAAGTGAATCTAAAAGACATTTCAGTGACACTGTTTTGGAATTAAATTCATTTGGAATTAAATTAGTTGTGTCCATGTCCTAGGAGCCTTTGTCATCTAATCTGTGACTGTGACTTCAAGGGGCTGATGTCACTTGTAATATTTTTATTTTAATGTGGTATAAGCTGCTTTCTCTTCAGTAGAAATTAAGCAATAAAACTGTCAAAACAAATACAATACAAGAACCAAAGAAGCTCTCCAAGTGAGTGAAGGAGTCTGGTATCTAGTTTTTAAGAAGTGTATGTGAAACTTAAAATGCATGAGAAACTTGCTTTTAATGCACTAGTTCATTTTTAGAACATATAAATAAGGAGTCATAGTGAGTTAGGATTAATAATCAAAACCTGACTGTAATTAGTTCGTTACTCTTCTCTTCCCTCATTCTTCCATCTCATCTGCAAGTAAATTGCAGGCCTCCTGAATGGTCTCATTTAGCCGGAACGCTCACTTACAAATCTCATCTACTTTCTTTCTCTAGACAAATTTTTCTGTAGTGCTATTTTCCAGTGTGGCTGAACCAGACTAACAATTTGAGTGTGAATGAAACCCCCGAATTCTCTCTCCCTCCCCATGAAACGAGCAGTGGTAATTCCTACAGAATAGCAGGTAAGTATCTCTTATTTCTAAAGTCATAAAAATTATCCTAGCTGTATGAAATAATTCTTCCCTTTCTCCTAGCATGGTAAGGAAGAAATCCCAGCTTGCAAGGTAAACATCTGTTGGTTCTCCTCATTGAATTTCTCCAGTTCCATTAAATTTCCCGTTAATACTCTGAAACAAAAAAAAAAAGAGTGGAAATGTTTGTGGTGTCCAGTTCTACAGTAACCCCACGGTTAAAGGAAATGTAACTGCCTAAAACTCTGGTATGTTGTCAGCTACATAGAAAAACAAGTATTACCATAGTTCAGTATTTAACCAAAGAGGTGTTTTAAATTAAGTCTGAATAATGAGATTTCTATAATAAAATAAACAACTTTGAAGGCAGGTTTCTATTCATTCTTAAATGAATACTTGTCAAGTAAGTTACGTATTTTTCCCTCATAAATGCTTCAGTTTCTGGGTGTGGAAATATGCCCTGTGGTTAAACCCGATATGGACTCTTCGGTTAAACCTTGACTTGTGGGCATGATTGTCAAATACCATAACTTTTTAACAAACCCAATGTTTTCTGAAGGCTTTTAAAAATTTGCATCAGCTATTTTGAAAGCCACAAATCAGATTCCAGTATTTTTAAATGAATGAGAAACCATGTTGTTATTAAACTTGAAAGGTTCCAACATCTCTGAGCTTGACAGCATCCCATGGAAGATATATTTCCTGCTGCTACAGAAACATTAAGGTGATCCAAAGGTAAATCAGCAGTGACAGATCAGTGACCATACTGCACACTCAGCATCCTCAAGAGGACTGTGTTTGTCTGCATATCTCATGCTTTTCTTGTCTAAAGAGTTTTCTTATCCATAATTAACATCAGGGTTTGATAACCATAAAGTGTTTATTTGCAAGGTGTTTTCAAGCAAAATAAAAAATAGCTCATGCTGTGACTGCCTCTCTTTCTGTGACTGGACTACAGGTTTGGGCAGAGTGGTATATAAATTGAAGTCTCTGACATTTTAATGTTGCTGTAGCAGCTTCAAAACAAAACACATTGAAATCAATTATAGAAGCAGCCAAGATATGCATTGCAATATTGCTAAATATGCAAATACGGCTCAGGAGTTTGTTGTTTCTCTTATCTCTGTAGACTTTATATGCTTATATTTCTACTGATAGAATAACTCCATATTTATATATATAAATAAGATGTAAAATTATTCATAATTTTAAAGGGACATTATGGGTAGCCTTATGCCATGGCTGCCTTTCTTTGGATTGTTTTATAAAGAATATGTGATTACTTAGACAGGGGCAGAAGCTGTTTGGTTTCCTCAATAAATCATGAGTGGTTTGGGATGGTTTTCTAATAATAAAATGTTAGCATCTACATGTATGCTGCAAGAAGTTAAGAAAACAATATTGTTCCAAGCTACTGATTTTTAATTTTATTTTAAACAATGTCTAATTTAAGAATACGAAAAATATTTATTAATGTTATGACACAGTTAGGATTATTGTAATTTTCTATTAATGCCAAAACTCCCAGTTTACTTCAAGCTCCTACTAGCAGTGCCCGTCTCTGCTTGAAGAACTTGCTAAGTAGCAGATGTGGCCGCTGCTTTGTGACAGATTGCTCAATATGTGATTAGCCAAGCAACCGGTAGCTTTCCGAGTCTGTGCATAAAGTCTTCAGTAATTTTACTGAGCTTAGTATCAGGCTGGAAACAATATTTGTGAGAAAAGTTTGGACAGAAGCAGAAATAGAGTTGGTGGCATGATTATCACATATTGAACAGCTATGACACAGTCCACAGCATGTAAATGATAGCCACATGAAAACGACTATATTCTCAAGGACTTGGTTTCCATAAAATTGTTAAAGAGGAGGACTTCCTCTGTAACTATCAAGCATGCTCAAACTTGAGAAGGAGAAAGGATTTGCCTGGGGCTGAGGGCCTTACCTGGCAAAGTTACGTTATCCATTGTGCACCACAATGAAATTAAGCTCACGTACTTTGCTAAATTGAAGCCTAAGCTTATTACCAGCACCTGAGCAAGCAAAAAAGCATGGCAGAAAGAATGGCAGCTGTAATGTACCTTTTTACACCCAGGAAAAAAGGAAAATACAAAAATCGGTACTGTTTAGCTGTAGAAAAACAGCTATTCAGAAAAACAGCTGTAGAAAAACAGTTCATCTATAGTTTACAGAACAGATCTTAGGAGAATTACTTTGCTGCCCTCAGTAGAATGTATCTCAGAGCTGCACATGATTCTACAGGATTTCCTCAGAGAATATTTTGCATTGAGGGACATGTGAGTCTTTAAGTGTTTTTTTCAGTGTTGATGAGAAGGTGCCTGTATACTACCACAGGATGGAAAGGTTGTTACAATGAAAGAAAAACTGATATGCAATGTGAATACAACACAAATGCAGAACCTCTTACAATTTCGAAGGAAATATTCTGTCTTTTCTAGCTAAAACAAATTGTCATGCTTAGGGTCAAAGCATGATGCAACAGAACCATTAAGAACCACTGTATCTTCAGCCAGCTTGAAATGTCAGTTGTCTTCACTGGGACTCTCTTCTGCTTAAAATTAAGGAAATTTTTAAGTCTTGGAGAATAAAAAACTAATCTTAGCTGCTTATGTGATTTTTCAGTACTATAATGGTTAAGCACTTCATAGTTGTTACTGTTGTTAGCAGTCTTGCCCCAAGACAGATTACTGACTACATGAGGCTTGATAATTCAGTTAGAAACCCACCTTATTGCAATGAGTTTCTGCCTGTCATTGGTAGACTATTATATTAAGAACTCAGTCCCCACTGGGACATTAGCCTGGTATTTCAGGACTTTTGGAAAACCACATTTTGAGGGATCGGCATCCTGCTCATTATTGCATCATTTTGTGAAAGTAGCTTTCCAGTAGCTACTACCTTTTCTACAAGAATACAAGAGAGACAAATCAGTCTGAATGACTCGCCATATACTGTGCTTTTGGGAGAGGAACGACATTGTAGGAATCTTTCCAAAGTAACGCCTGAGTTTCACCTGATGTCAGGAGCATGTCTGTAGTCATTCCACGCAGCCGTTCTTGACACAGCGGCCTAAGGAAACGGTTATCTCCGTGCACAGGTTGCTGGAGAGGATAGCAGCTGTGCCAGAGGGTTGCGAAGGCAGAGCCTTTCAGGCTCTGTGGCCTGACTAGGTAGACGAGATAGACCGAGAGCACAAGTTAAGGCAGGCAGAGCTCAATCCACATTTTCACCAGCTGTAGCACAATTGCAGAAGAACCTAGGACAGATGTTGCACTTGATAGAGCAGTTCTGCAATGACCGGAGTTCTTCAGGTCGTGTTCTCTCCCTCCTCCTCTTGCTTCTTGGAGTCTCCAAGTCCTTGTGTAACAGACCTGAGACGACACGGGGTGTATTCTAAGAAGCGTGTGGTTTGAGTATGTCTACCAGGTGACATGTCCCATGTGAATGGGAGAAAAAGCTAAAACATATATGGACCAACTGTGGGAGTGGATATGTAAACAACATATCTTTAAGAACTCTTGTTATTTGTAAGTAACCTCCCCTTCTGAGGGACATTGCTGTAGAAAATCAACAAAAATGCTATGTATTCTCATCCAAATAGTAGTAGTAGTAGAGGACAATTAGTTTGAGCATCTCGTTTAATTAAAACTCCAAACCCTCCCAATGTATTCTCTTGTAAAGGAAACATTGATTCCAAGTTACATTCTATTTTCAAAAGACAGAAAGAAAGAAAACTTGACATTATCTCCTTTAAGGATTAATCTTGCTCTTATTCGTTATTATTAGATCCTGAAAAAAGTAAAGATACTACATTAGGTGACTTTAAAGGACCTAAAACACATCAGTAGTTTCTTCAAAGATGAGATTGAAAAAGTTACCATGATCATACCTACAAGAAAAAATGGTATGACACTAAGAAGTTACCAGTTAGAATTTTTACTTGTCTTTCTTCCTTTGATGTAAAAAAATCTTTTGAGAGATGAATGTAGGCTTAAAAACAGTGAAATTACTTAAAAAAAACAGTGGAAGACTTGACATTTTGACTTCTGCCCAATGTCCCAAAACCTACTAAAAATGTTCAAGGTGATTCTGTGAAATGTGTTCAAAGCACTAACATCTCATCTGCAACTAAGAGTCAAAATAGCTCTTTTATTTGAAAAGCTTTCTCCTTCCATTTCCATATTCCTCCTCTTTCTTTCTATGACATTTCATCTTAAACTCAGTTATTTCTCCCATCTTCCCCACCTTTCAATGTTGAAATTCCTGATGGCACTGCTAGATCATTTGTTCTATTCTGAGCTGAGTCAATCCTTTCTCAGCTGCAATTCCCAATAGTGAACAGGGAAATTCTGCTTGCAGAAATGCTGTGTCAGCAGAGGGCGAGCCTATTACTAGAGTCTTGGAAATTATGAAAAAAAGATGAAAGACATGAAAGCAAAACACTGTCAACACCACGCATAAAAATGGGCCATTTTTATACCAGTTGTGGCTACTGACATGTGTATTAAATATTGAAACTGGGCAAAAATGCAATTTTTAGAGATTCTTTGAAGATTTTTGGAAGTGATTTTTGATTAAGAATTTGACATCTGAAAAAAAAAAAAGTAAGCAGCTCTATTAAATATTAGACCTTACATTTGCATAACAGTAGTAAACCTATTTAGGCTATCACAATTACAAATAGTATCATAAAAATCTGCTCAAACCCTCCAATAATAATATAAAGGGAAACAAAACTGTCATCTGTTTCCATTCTAATTATTAAAGTATCACAGTTAATGAACTGAGAGTAGTGTCTTGTGATAATGTTTCAGCTAAAATTGGAAATCTCTGTGTTAGTTACTATCTATTTTCCGAGGGGAGGGAGGGTGTGTGTCTTTAAAAAAAAATCATTCCTTTTGAAGTTTACAGTACAAGGGCATAAGGGCTTTTTATACTGAATTCAGTGGCTGCAATATGCTAGAAAATAGAGCACAGAGAGGCAATGAAGTACTTTGGTCTACATTACTAATGAACCTATGAACATTTCGTGAGGAAACCAAAGATTAACAAAGATATTGTTGTTTAACAATAATCAAATACTAATAACTGTGTTGATGGTATTTCTTATAAAGACTCTGTCAGCTACAACTGCATCGAATCAGTTATCATAAGCTCTAAAATATACAAACAGATTCAAATATAATTGCTTGAGTTACCATTACTACAGGTTTCATTTTAACGTGCTTCAAGCTAGTCACCTCCTTGTAAAAGCTTTCTAGCACATAACCAATCCCCTCTGGCCTTTGCTTGGATGTACAGAATAGATTTTAGCTCTGTCAGCAAAATAAATAGGTAAAAACATGCAAAGGAAAAATATTTTGGCGGATACAGAAAACTGAAACCCTCTCATGAAAAAAGAATGAACCAGCTTTGGTTCAGGTGGATCCAGACCTCCTCTTCTTCTCCCCCCCGCCCCCCATCTACGGAGCAGTTCACGTAACCCCCTTCTGGACACGCTATGGAGGTAACAGCCGCAAAGGACACGGGCATCGCTGGAAAAACAGCTGCAGTTCTTTGTCGTGTGCTGCCTGCAAAGAGTTTCCAATTAGAATTACAGCTCATCAAGACAGTGCCAGCAGGCTTCTGGGTGGTTAAGCCTCCAATTTTAATTGAACTGCCTTCAGCTGGTGATAAAATCTGTCTTTTTAAACAGGCAAACTGCATAGTTCCTATAGCAAGTTAAATTCAAGTTGGGTTTGCGTAAAGGATAATTACGTGGAGTTGGATGGAATTGATTTAGTTGAAATGTGTATTTTATTCACCAAAGTGCTACAAAATGTAATTCTTTTCTTCAGAGTATCCTGCATTTTCCCATTTCCTATTTCTCTCCTCCTCTATTTTTCATTTTTGTCATCATGTTACTCCTTTCAGAATAATTAATATGTAAGGAATAAGACATGAAAAGAGTTCTCTGGTTGAAAATTGAGGTTCTTCAGAGTTTCCATACATATGGAAAAGTAGTTTAAAGACCAAACTTAATTCACATTATCCATTTTGTACTGCCAAAACCATTCAGCACTGTGTGAAATCTAGAGAAATATATTGCACTAATTTATAAGACGGTAATACCAGAGATCACTGGAGTTTTT
>JAVJGG010000021.1:21965189-21985816 GCA_035590195.1 Aviceda cuculoides
CGGGGCTCAGGTGAGCCGTGGCCGGGGCCGGGGCCTGGCGCGGCCCGGCCTCCGGTGTGAGGGGCGGGACCCCTCGATGGAGGCCAGCGCCCTGCTCTGGGGGCTCCGCAGCCCGGTAAGCGTAAGGTGAGACTCCGGCGGGGGCTGCCTCCAGCGGGTGGGCCGGGCGGGAGGCTGGCGGGTTGTGACAGGCGGTTTCTGCCTCTTGTCAAGCAGCTGCCGAAGCGCCGGCCAAACACAGCCGTGCGGTTGCTGTGTTAGGAGGGGGGGGAAATAAAAAAATCTGTGGTTTTCTCTGGCGGAGTTCATGAGCATCCGGTTTATGACCAGGGCTGCTCACTTTTTCTCTGCAAACTCCTACACGTCTTGGGTCGCTTATGGGGAGTCGTGGTAGAGGAAAGTTGAATGATGGAATAGGGGTTTATTGTGTTTGTCTGAGGAAAGACTGTGCTTTCAGGTGCTTACTAACACCCCTCCGTACTTGCTTAGAAGATTTAGTCCTTGACGTGCCTGAGTCTTCAGTTCATATATTTCAGCGGGCTTTTTCTGACTTGCTAGTTGTGTTTTTGAAGTCGCCACCGGATGTATCCTAATGGTTCCCAAATGCATCAATATAGCTCCTCTCCTAGGTGGGCACACGCTTAAAATATGTATATCCTTTGGCATGAGCCTAGTCCGGTGAGCTACGTAGTTCCCTCTGGAGTTTAACAACCTCTTCGACGGGCTCTGAAAGCGCAGAGGGCAGAGTGCGCTGGGTACGCGGGCAGGTACACAGCAACTCCGCCGGCTGGTTAATAAAGGTTTTATGGTTTAATGTCCCTTGTGTTGAAGTCTTCTTGGCCAGAGGACAATATACTTTTGTCTTAATATATAGGGTCACATGAAAACTTAAATGACTTAGATTTATTTCAAATGTGAGTTCGTTAGCCCCTTTGCATGCAGTGAAGGATACAGTAATTATATTTATTTCTCAGGTGTTGCTTTTGGACTAGTAAGGCTGGAGGGCACAGATGGGCTGGGGCATTGGTTGTGGGTTGGCATATTCATACATCAAATATTGCTGGAATATTATTTTTTCGAAGAAGTAGCCTACTTCCAAGTGGCTATGCCTTTTGTTGTGATGCTTTTTTTTTCCTTGAAAAAAAAAAGAAACATCTGCTTGTGATGTAAGCCTTTTCTTAAAGTGATGCATTTGGGGTAGGATGCGGCTCCACCACAGTCAGCAAACACAGAACAAGTCTATATTTTTGGGCTGAAGGACTGATTAGGAGGCAGGGAGCTCAGGTGGACATTCTCTATTTATATTATATTCAGGCACTCCATTTTCTTAATGTGTTTTCTCTTTTCTCTGCCTGTTATAGGAAATAGCCTGCAATTTGTGTCCTATGAGTGCTCTCCATTGAGTCAAGCATTATCTGGTCTTCTATTTACAATTTCTAGTGAAGTGAACATATGTGAATATACATGGCTAAATTGTTTTGCATTGCTAAAGTTGACAGTAGGTATCATTCTCAAATCACTCTTTACTCAGCGTGATGAGACCTTTCTTTTTCCTCTTTGCCTCTCAGGCACACCAAAGTTATTAACCATGGGTAAATGGTATCACCACCATGTGATTTCTTTAAAAATTATCCAGCCAAGGAGATCAGTCTTCTTACGGTAATAAGAGACAAGTACATCCCCTGATGTTCTTCTCATAAGCCTAATTTAACTGCTTGAGGGGAGGCAGGGGCAGATTCTAAAGCAGCTATTTTAACTAGCCTGTGGTGTTAAATTGTTTGAATTTAAGCTTTTTTTCTTTTGGGGGGGAGCTTCTGTGGTAATGAGATAAATCTTAGCTTGACCATATACTTTGCATTTGTTTAAGCTTTCTGTTTCTCATGTGTTTAGTCATTTTTCATGTACATAAACTCTGGAACAGAGCAGCTACTGAAATGGAGCATAACTGTGCTGACATCAAAATAGCTGTGCTCATTTGTACCAGCTGAACATGTGTCCCTGTATGGTCAAAACCTACATGTGATTTATTTTTAAGTAGAGGACAGGATGGCTTCTTGGTCAGTTGCAGGTTTCATTGTCAGGAAATACAAGCTTTTATTTCTGCCCTGGTCCTGCGTTCTTGTGTAACCTGAAGCAAGCACGTAATTCCCTTACATTTTGTCTATGAATTGAGAACAATTCTTTCCCCTGTCACATGGGTATTATTAAGTTTAATTCAGTGATGCATAAAAAGGGATAAATACTTAGATTAAAGTTGGTATGCAGACTGTCAGTCAGAGTATGAAAATAAGTACCTTTTAAAGCTGTGGGCCACTTCCTCAGCCAGGTTAAGTTGAAATGGTTTCCTTAAACCCCCGAAGGTATGTAGGTTCATACAAGCTGAAGGTCTGATCCATATGTATTTCTTGAGAGGCATTCTGTAGTTCAGCCTATACAAGAATATCGGGTTTTGCATATTGGAGATACTGTGAAGGCTGGAAGGAATCTATAAATGTTACTTATGGTCTTTATTAATAGAAGGAAAAAAGCTTGTGTTAAATTTTTCAAATTGGCAATGCATTTAAAGCTGAAGTAGATTTGATTCTGCTGGTTGCACGTAAGTGAAATAGGTCACCATCACTACTACTATGGTGGGCTTTTTTCCTCCTTGGATGACACTTTGAAAAGCTTGAGGAGAAAAATTTTATGCATCTCCAGTGTACATTATTAAAAAAGAAAAAATCTATGTGTGTATACTCTAAAGGAAGGGAATATTAAACTGAGGAAACACCAAAGTATCTGCAGGCTACTTGGCTTTGGTAAAATTACTTTGTGTTGAATTCATATATACTGTACTTGCACAATAGAATGTAAAATAGCTTTTATTTACCCTGTGATGCTGGGTGACCCACTTATTTCTGTCCCATATTAAATGGCGAGAGGGGTGAACACTATCTCCAGGTGAATATTTCACTATTCTCCAAGGATTTTTATCCTTGTCAAATATTCCACAGCTTCTGTATGCGATGGAGCTATTCTCACTAGATGTGGTTGGATGAGAAAATTAGTTTTGGCCCATGCCATGTAGACCTTTAAAAGAAAAGGCCTGAGGGGGAGATTTTATTTAATAACCATTTACACCCCTGCATAGCAATCCAGTGCTTCAGTGCAGCCAGAAATGGATTTGTGCAGCTGTGAAAGATATTGGTTGGCATGCAAAGGACAATCCAGCTCAGAGGTAGGCTAACAGTGGCACATACCTCTAGTCCTGGACTGGTAGAACTGGATGGAGAATCTATACAACACTTCTGGTCTGGAGCCGTGCTATAATCACATACTGCAGGTGTCTTTACAGTCCTTTGGGGTTTTTTTGCCTGTTGCACTTTTATCTATCTCAGGGAACCTAGGTGCTGTTTCATAATCTGTATAAAAATGGATGGTTGTAGAGCAGAGATGCCGTTCAGCAGAGTGTTTCGTGTTCAACTTCATGCTCTATACGTACAGAGGGTACCTGTCTTCTACTTCTTGGTTTACTTATGTCCTCTGCTATTTCTTTATATTTGATTGGTCCATTTCCCTTCAGTCACTGTGACCAACAAAAGTTGTCTGGATGACAGAGTAATGGAGATAATTTGCTTCACAGAAATGTGTTGCCTGTTACTAATACAGGCTACTGATACTGCAAACATCAGGATATTAAGAGTGAATAATGAAAGAGAATGAAGGCGCTCCATTTTCATATAGACTGGTGGATTGTGCTGGCATTAGGCACTCAGCAGTCTCTAGCTTTAGGATATCAGTGTTGGAATACACGTAGCAAGAAGATATTGTCTCCGGACATCTACAGGCAGATATCCACATCAAATGAGGAAAGAGTAGGAGGGAGAATAAGATGGAAGCTGCAACTCTATCCCAGGCAATAATAGAAAAGCATGTAAGCTATGCTAATTGATACTCTGAGAGAATCTAATGTGGTTTTCCCCCCTTGTACTCTAGGTGATGACAAACTGTGAGCCTGGCTCTATTCCCCCACCCCAAGGGTTTATATAAATATATCCACACAGCTTGACTCCGAGGGCAAGTTTACTTCCCTCCCTCTGTTCTTTATACTTAGCCTATTTGCAACTCTCTCTGACATTTTGCTAGGACTTCTATTACTTCTCTTTCATCAGTATATATTTTTTATTTACAGTATTCTCCTTTTCCTCCCCTACATCCTCCAGAAAGATATGAATTTGCATTTTGCTAAACCTTTTGTTATATGTTGGTTTCCTTCTCTCATAGAAGGATAAACTGGATTAAAAGAAAGCTACTACTTTGTCTTTGGGCTTTCTCCTATTTTGTGTCATTTTGTTCTGCTAGACAAACTATCTTTGATTTAGTGGGGTTGAAGTATGAGTGCGTAATAGATTATCTGTCACTGGACCAAATCAATCATGGTTAACAGTGTATTGACAGAGCATATAGCAAGTATCCTTGACCTGAGGTTGAAAATACCTGTTATCAACATCGTGTGGTTCTTGCTGCTGCTTGGCATGAACTTCGAGGCAGAATATTCTTTATTGGCTTTTTTATTCTAATATATGTGCTAGTTGTCCCTCAGCCTTTTTGAACTAATATGGGCCTCCTTCATTGTTTGTGGAGCCCAGAGGAACCTGGCTGGGCACATCTCAGAGTTTTAAAAGCAAAAGAGAGAGAAACTCTTGTGCTTCAAATAGAAGCCAGCCTTTAAATGTTGAGGTTAGAGTGAGGTTTTCAGTATAGTTAGGCTGCCATTTAATTGCCCAGGCCAGGGTGTTTTACATATTCGTTTGTGGTATCTAATCCTGTATGTTGTTGAAGGGAAAGTATGGAATTGGTCTTGTCCGTTATGGCAGTTCCTTTGCTCCTTGATTCATTTTAAGCATTTATGCTTAAGCATTTATTTCACACAGCCCTTGGCACTTCTGTTAGCATTTTTTAATATTATAGCAAAATGTTCCTGCCGTTTGTTGTATAGCATCAATGCTGTAGTAGTTTCTGTTGGAGGATGAGTGTCTTTTCCCTCCTCAGTGAGCTTCTGCACAAACGAGGGTGCTTAGCTGCTTGCAAAAGCAGTCAGGAGGTGACAGGGTCTGACTGAACCATTGCTCTCAGTTGCAATGAACAGGAGAGGTGTGTGCTCAGTGGTATCTTGTTCCCAGCAATACTGTTGTTTATGTCTGAATTCAGAAATCAGAAGGGTGATTTGAGCATATGAACAGCCCAGCTGAACTTACTAGTACTTAAGTTCAACATGTGCTTAAACGCTGTGCTAAAGTAGGAGCTTATTTTGGGTCTGCATGTGTCTTTACAAAGGTGAAATGGTGATGCAGAGTAAGTAAAGTAATTACTACCAAGTGAGAAATAAAAGACTTGGAGGAATATTATTGATGTACTTTGCTGCTTCAGGAAAAATGTATTTGGTAAGCTTCCAGGCAAGCAAAGTCTTTGCTCTAGTTTGGCTTGCAGTTTATGGACAAATGAAAATATATTCTGCCGATGAACAATGTAACTAGATCTTCTTTATCATGCTTATCAAAACATACATATATTCATGCAAGAATGACCGAACCTGTACCAGAAGGGATTTTTCTTCATTGTTACTGATCTTGTTTCATGAAAATGCTTTCTTGTATTGTCTCCTAATCCTGGCATCGGAATGCCTTCTGTTTGTGTAATCAATGATATGTTAATATCTTGTCTGCTCCTTATCTCCCGAACAAGAAGTATATGCTTTATGAAGGGGAAGGTGAAATGTTTTCTTCTGTGGACCAGCTTGTAAATACATATTGTTGGCAAGGACAATGTTATAGTTTGCTCTTTATTTGGATTAGAAGTGAGGAGGTTTGGGGTGATTCTTAGCTCCTGCTCTTTTGTAGTTGTTTCAATTTCTTGTTTGATCTGTGCAACAAAGAGAAGCTTGTGGTACAAAGTTGGGAGCATGGTGTTGTTGGCCCAAGTACAGTCTCTCTGAGTGTCAGGAAACTAACATGACAAATGTTGAATCCTGAAAGGTCTGCAGAACATCAGCAGTCTGGCTACACAACTGTTTATAGGCCTCTGTAACGGGCTTAAGGTAGATGTGCAACATTTAGCATTTTACCACATAACATAGCATTGTTGGTTTCTTGACTAGTATTGGGGTCCTGGCCTCTGGAATACCTGAGTTTGTGACAAATGAAATTCACAGATGATTACGGGAAGCTGAAATTCCCCCATGCTGGGTTTTTATTTTAGTCTGTCATTGCAAGCTGACCTGGAGAAAATTCTGTCCCCAAATTGCTAATCAGTTTAAACCTCACCACAAAGGCACAGGCAGGCACTGGAGGGTTGATCTCCACCCATGTATCCCACCCACTCCGACTGGCAGTCATGTTCCTGCTCCATTCGTCAACAGAAATACTGACATCGTGCCCAGTTATCTGTGTGCCATGGCAGGGAAGTTAAACTGGGGGTGGTGGAATGCCTGTCTGTCAAGTAAGCAAATGATGGTTTGCTTCTGGAGCCCCATGTGATGTTTCAGATGACCAGGGCCCAGGTTCCTGCTGCTATGAAAACAGGTGGAAACCCTGAGCTTTTCTCACTGTTTGAAAATGTCAAGATGTGAAATATGTTTTGTTCCCACAGGTATTGCTAATTGGCTGATTTTTGTGAGAATTCCTGCATGCGTGCAAAAGGGTAATTATGTGAACCATATTCCTAGCAAAGTTTCAGACATAATTCTTAGGTGAAACAATATCAGGCAATATCAGTTGATTTGTATGTGGACATCTAAGCAATAGATCATGCTGCAGGAGGACCATGTACTGGAAAACTGCAGGGTTCCAGCAGATTTATTCCTTGGGACAGAGCTGTGGAATTAGGTAATTCCGCGTCCTTCTGTGTTTCTCATGATATAAGTGCTGAGCTTCTGCGAGTAGACAAAACTTTTAGGAACTTCGAGCAACATCGTAAATAGACTTCAGACTACTCCTTTTGCCAAAAACTCCTAATGAATGAATGAATTCAAAACAAAGTATCATTTATCATGATAACCTGTAGTCAAGCATAGAGTAGTTGAACTGAAAACACAGGCAGAGAGACTGCATTTTACATACTTTATATTCTTCTCATGGCAAGAATTTGAAGATACCCATCTGTTTGGGTTTGGGTTTTGGTGGTTTTTTTTTTCCTTAGCTAGATTTGTAGTATCCATATATTCCTCATGTCTAGATCAGTAGAACTGAAATATGGACCTAGCTCTGTGTGAGAGCTGTGATGGATTTTATAACTGTTGCAGTTTCACATCTCTAGATGCCAGACCAGGGACCTACATCTCTGTTTCAGAAAAATGAGCTCACAGCATGCCTACTGTGTGATTTGTATACCAATCACACCTACCGTCACCGTGTTCAGCACACATGCAATGCACTTCTGTATTTTGCTTGGCTCAAATCTGAGGGAAGCCAGGTTATAAGAAAGTGTTTGAAGTTTTTGTTAATGCATTTATTATAGTGTAGTATTGGAATATCACCTAACTGTTCCTACTAGCCCTGCAGGAAGCCCAAACACGAAAACAGTTTTGTGGTGTCCACATAGTATGGGACTGGTTTCACAACAAGGGATGAAGGAGCTCAAGTGGAGAACCCCGATAATTGTTTATAGTAAATATGAAATAAATAACCAGCTATTGGAGAGAAACAGATGATGTAACTAGATGATCTTTAAGGTCCCTTCCAACCCAAATCATTCTATGATCCTATGATATGGTAAGAAACACCACTGACCTTTGTTTTGTTCTGGATGAAATAAAAAAGCCCTTATTTCTTTACATCCTTATAAAGCAAAGACAGAATTTGTGTAAAATATGAAGATCTGACTTCACTACTTATTTACAGTGACATAACCGTATACGTTTTATCCTCTCTTTCTTTAGGTGAAATGGCTATGGTATTGATACAAGTAAGGTAAATGCTGGATGTTTTAAATTTTCCACCTTCCCTAGACAGAAAAATACTTTTAAATGTAGCATTCAAACAGCTGCTTCCTCTCTTTGCTATAAAGGTAAATCAGAGAGCGTGGTGGAGGTTTCAGGAAGAAGAGAAATAAGTGGATGTTTTGTGTAAGTAATATCATTATCTAGAGTTACGACAGTGGTGATGTATGTGCATACAAAGTTACAGGAGGGCATAAGCTGAAGACAAAAAGCAGGTGTCTCCCAAAATCACAGCTTTCTATTATGGGATTTTTTTAGATGCTGTCTGGGGCTTTGGCGCCAGTTGCTGTTGTAGAGAGGATGGTATGTTAGGTCAGAGATTTGACCCAGAATTTAACTATTTCTTTTTGGTTAATATTGGAGATAGCCAAGAAAAATATTGGAGGTAGCCCAAGAAATGTGGGCTATTGTTTTCAACTGTTATTTGCTTTTCCACATTTCCTCTTCATGTGTCACTGATGACCTGTTCCACTGCTGATTCCCTTGTTGTCCATTCATTAATAATCTCACAAGAGGCTTTATGAGGAACTCAGCCATATTTGTTAATCAATTCCATGATTGCTAAACTTTGTCTACATATGAAGTACTAGTGCATCTCCTTCCCTTCACTGCATCTCTTCTGGCATCTGCTTGGTTATTCTAATGACATTCATTGTTATACCACCTCTTCTAGCCACCGCTATTTCTCCTTTCAAGAGTTCAGAATACTCTCACCAGTCCATTCCTCAGGACTTGAGTGTGAGCACATGCTCCTATCCCAATAGCTTCCCTACAGGATTGTGTTTACATACAGCCAACTTCTGTTACTACAAATATTTGGTATGGTATGTTCACCATTTCTGAAAAAAAATGTTTAGTAGGATCAAATTTGGTCTAACCTTGGCTCAGTTGAAATGCCACTGGAAAGCAGATTGCTCGCTCCAGCCTGGAATCATCAAAACTGTTGTTAGGAAAAAAAAAAAATCAGATAATGGGAAAAGCAAAACTGAAGTGTGATAACTGTCATCCACCCTAAAACACAACGCTTTAGAAAAAAGAATTGTACAGTACACAGTACAGAAAGGTTTGTCTGTCATCCAGTTTCTCAACAAGCTCACATGAGCCTGACAAAGAGTTTTCATCTGAGCCAAATATAGTTAAAGTTTCTTCTAGGTTAAAAGAGAGAAAATAATAACTCACTGTATTAACTTGTGGAGCACGAAATACTTGTAACGATAACATTCCAAAGAAGTGAGATTGCCAAAGATGTGAACAAATGCTAATCCTTCTCAGACTAAACCCAAAGGGTAGTGCTGAAATGCTGATCCTTTGTCACCCTTGGGGATTGGTGGGGGGGAGGTTTGGATTCTTGTGAGACTATGGTTTTTTTGTTGTTTTTTTGTTTGGCTAGGGTTTGGGCGTACAGTGACACTCTACTGGAACTGAAGGAGCAACCATATGATAGCGTTTCCATTTTTTCTTTCTGGTTTCTGACCTAGCAGGGTGGCTACTTTATTGAGGTACTAGTTTTCTTCAGGCTTAAGGATGAGGCTTAATTCTGGGTTTTCTTTATTGTATCTCTACTGATCTGTTTTAAGCTGTGTTCTGGTTCAGCCCTAGCTAAATTAGGGCAGGTGTTAAGTTTAAAAATCAAGCAAAACAAAGCTCTGGAGACAATGTATTCTCCTATTTCTAACTGCTTGCTTTTAAATGTCTTTGCGTGAATATCTGGTTGATATAGAGTATTACAAGGGAGATGTTAACTCTATGCTAATAAGAGTTTAACTTCTGTGAAGTTTTTCCCTTAAATCAGAACTATAACAAGGTTAAATGGAAAGTCTTTCTAGTTGTGCATGGGACAGGGAGAACCACAACAAATGTCGTGAGTAAAAGGAGCTGAAGCACAGTAAATGAAGAGACAAGAGGAACGAGGTTGGGAGGAACTCGCTGTACTTCTGTGAATGGAAAGCCACATTGCCTTCCAAAACATTGCCTCGAAGTCCAGGGAGGCTCATGTGAGATCGTCATTGCCATCTTCACACACCTAGCTGCTTAGCATGTCCCATTGTTTCAAGCATCTGTGGTGGGCTTGGTGGTTTTGTGTTGTTTGATATTACCGTTCTGTTATGGATGAATATTCTTCACAATTAACATCTGCTGAAGTTTTCCAAGCATGGTGGTGGAAACCAGCTGATAACAGAGAAGCAATCAGGGCTGCTGCAGTTCTTGGCATAAGGTCTAGTGGAGAGCACATGAGAGAAGGCTTTGGGGTCTTTTCTTTTCCTGTGGTGGTTAAATACCAAGGCTTTCAACAACTTCAGTTCCAGCTGGGTCATTGGGACTCTGAACTATGTACTTCAGCATAGTTTATGGATTTTAAACCTGTCACATTGTACTTTTATTATAGATATGGTCCTGCACTTGCAAGCTGTTTTCTTGATCTTTTGCCAGCAAGGCTTTTGTAGCAGTCCTTGGAAGATATACTGTAGCAGTTCCCTTTATAATATCTATCATTAACACCTCTTTGGCATCTGTAAGAATTTCTTCTTTGCTGGAGATTGGAGCAGTTGATTAAGCAGCCTTTTGCTGTCCACAGGCAATTTCTCAGATTTCCATCTTGTTTCAAATCTACCTTTCTAGCAAAGGTCCTGGAAAAAGGTTGTGGTAGGGCAACTGCAGCCTGTACCTTCATGGTAATAATAAACTGTTTGAAAAATTTCAATCAGGCCAAAGCAGTGAGACAGCTTTAATGAGGATTTGTAGTGACCTTCTGTTTTATAGTAGGTGGATTCTGGCACATTGTCAATTTTAATTCTTACTGATCTTCCTGTGGCTTTTGATACCAGAGATCATAGGTTTCTCTTAAAATACCTGTAGAAGATCCTGAGCCCTGTGGGTACTGTTCTGACATTGCTTCGTTAGTATTTGCCTTAGTGGTGCCAGTTTGTCACTGTAAATATCTCATCTTCTGATATTGCTCCTGTGAACCATCAAGTTCCCCAGGGCTATGAATTGGGCGGGTCCCTGGGGTTCCTCTATGTATATGTGAGCTGTGGCTTGCATTTTCAAAACTTATACACATTATAATGGCATGCAGAAAGTGCTTGGACATACTTATTTCTTACAAGTATTTCTGTGTATGTGACAGCAGTGCTCGCCTGTCAAAGTTTAAGCCTGTAAAAAGTTGTAAAAGTAAATGCAAACAAAATGGGGTTGTCACTACCTGTTATCTCCTTTTGATTGAATCAGATTGTTTTAGTCTTGGTTCAGTATCTTAAATCACAGAAGTAGTCTAGGCATGGGCGTGAATTTGAGTCTGTTTCTGGTTAGTCGTGTAATGTTGGAGAAGTACTTCTGGATGCCAAGAGGCGACAGAGACTGACTGCTGTTACTGTTTGAGGTAGTAATAACAGTAAGACTTGCTGATGGAAAAGATCTCTAAATCATCAACTTTTCCTGTCTAGCAGAACTTGACTTATGGGCCATCTGTTAGAGGCTTCTGCCTAATACTTAAAAAAACCAAAAAACCCCACAAAAACAAAGATGTGGCACCTTTATTTCATGTATAGAAGGAACTTTTTTTAGAGTTAATCTGATGTTCTTATTCTTTTTTCCTTCGCTCCTAGTATTCTTCCAGTGACTTGAGGTAAAGTTAATCTTGTACTGAAGGTATGAATAGTTAGATAAATAGCCACCACTGCACTAGATATCTCAACTGTGGACTTCTGTCTGTGGAAAGGCAGAATAAATCTGTGCCATTATTCATTTAATCCATAACAAGGCTTGTACAGTGTAGACATATAAATCTTTGGCCTCAGCCAAGGAACTGAACCATCACAGTTTGGAGGGTAGGTGTATATAGAAGATTATGGTCTGAAGATATGTAGGCTTGGAAAGCAAAAGCACAGAAAGGCAAAATGTCAAGGGATCCACAACTAGTTTGTGCAATGGTTGCATGTCACAGACTTTTTAGCTGTACTACTGTTGGTAATCTTGCTCACCCAGGGTGTGCAGCACATCTGTCAGGGGCTGTATTGTGGATTAGCTTAGTGAAGTGGTTGGGCTCACTTCTGGAGGAGTTATTTTTTTGGAGTGGGGGAAGAGATGTGGGGAGAATTAGTTCCCTGAAGGGCTGCTGTGTTACAATGCAGAAGTGAGGACAAGTGTCCAAAACACAGAAGGTGCTCGTATTGCTGCCAACTACCACAGCTTCATTTTGATCCTGCCACTCAGGCAGTGGTTTCATAACACAGTGGGTCTGAGCTCCTGGTTCGTCATGGTATCCATTCAATTAAACTGTCTCTGTCCATCTTAGAAGAAGAGCTAGTTGATAATTTACCTTGTGATTCAGTGTATATATCCTCAAATTGGACTTGCCTATTTGGATCATATTTCACTTTGAAATGATTTCTAAGGTCTCTTATTCACAACCTCTGTGGATTTAGCTGTGGCAGCTAAATCTGTCAGGGATTATGAATTGGAGCCCTCCACCACCACAGTTCACAGTCCAGGGTATTAAAGTGAACTGAAATCAATAGTGGTTTACATTATAATGTGCCTGGCTCTCAACTGGAAACTGAAGAATGGACACATCACCTGGTTTTGCCTCTTCAGCTTTCAGCAGAAGGTAAGGTGGCCAACACCAAGAATGCACTTGAACTTTGCTTAATAGGACTTGGAAGAGCTCACAAGGAAATGTTCTTCTTTGATAGTTTGCTTTCCATGTTGCTTGTTCACTTCTTCCCTCTGTGCTTCAGATTATATTTGCCATGTATTAAGTTTGCATGTGTTTCTAATTTACCTAGTTTCTTCAAATTTTGTAATCTCATGCATTTTTGCCGTTTATCTCAAATTGCTACCAGCTGTAAATATCACAGTACGTTTTTTCACAGTTTTCCTAATTACAAATGAAAATGCTAATAACTAAAACCAAAACAACCCTCGTATTCTGCTTGAGACAACTTCTACATTTAATACCCTGCTTCAAGTCAGTTGTTATACAGTGCTAGAGCTATTATCTGTGTAATTCACTGTTCTGTCTCCACCAGTGGTCATTAGTAGAAAGAACAAGGCAGCAGCTTCCTTAAATAAACATCTAGAAATTGTGTAATGATTTCAAGTTATTTTTACTCTTTCTAGTTTTATCTAGCTGGCTTTTAATTCTTTGTTGTCTAATTAAATGTAAAAGAGATGCTAATATTAGATGCTTCACTTAAAAAAAAAAAAAAGTTCATTCACCTAATAGAACATTATCAGATGAAAAGAATGGATTAGTAATTTAATTAGATTTGAAATAGTGTCCATGAACCAATGGTATTCAGTAGATGCTATCCTGCATCTTCTCTGAGTTCTTTTAAACCTTGAAAGTCCATAAATGTTGTTCCTACATAATGACACTTTCATCACAGAAATTATTAGGAGCACACCTGTCTATCTAGTTCTGCCAAAGAATGCTGTGTTTTCTTTTTTCTAGTTTCTCAGTCTCTCCCAGCTGGCTACGAGTTTTCAAAAATCCTTGTCAGTGCTGTGGTAAATGTGGCAGTGAGTTCCTTCCGAGCCCTATGATGTGGACACCTGAACCAACAGGTATGCTTATGCTATGTTTTCAAGGGCTGCCTCACCTGCTGTTTTTTGTAGTTGTTTTTGATTAATCCAAGATGCTGTGAGCATCAGTTAGAGTTGTTGAGCAGTAATGTTAAGGTCCTGTTTATTCCCACAAAGCAGAAAGACATCAGCAAACCTTATCACCTGAACTAAATATTCACAGCACAGCCCCCTTCCCCCAGGGGCTGCACTGGCTTTGTGTTAAATAGCATATTGATTACAAGATTACAGCATTTTGTGTATAAAAAGTGTATGGTCATGGGCTTTTAGATTTTAATTGCCTATTTATCTCTGGAAAATTGTATGCATTCACAGAGGAACTGCTTGGGGTGGTTCAGAACAACATGGGGGAAATGAGTTGGGACAAAGAAGCAGTTACATGCTCTTCAGTAGCCCCCTGTACCTTAGTGCGTGAACATCAGTGGCAGCAGAAAAGGTGTCAAGGCTTTGTCTGTATTATCACTGATGCACAGTGTGGTGTCTCCTCATTCCTTCCTCTCGCCATCTAGCCACTTAGGGATGATGTGTAAGACACAAAGGATTTCTTCATCCAAAACACTATATATGCAGTTGTGAAGCATTTCTACTGTCCTAGGTAGGGAAAGTGCCATTATTTTTCCAGTGGCTACACCTGCTTTCATAGAAGGAATCAAGTGTTGGGTTAAAGTTAGCTATAACATAGTGTGTTTTATGAATGACTGGGTAAAGCAATTTCCTGTGCAACTTGGGAATGCCTGGGATGCAGAGCGTCTTGCATGTGGATCGGCACTGGTACAAGTAATGTATGTATGCATAATTTGCAATAGACCATGGTCCACTTCATCTTATAGTTGTAATCTAGTCTGTTTGGCTGCTCAGCTTATGGATGAGTTAAGTATGGCTGCTTCCCGCATAGTATAATATTTCATGCTGTGGTGAATTAACTTAAAATCCCGTTCTGTTCTCCCGTAAAGTGCCTGCCTCACTTTCTTTAAAGTGTTCTGAGGTCTGTATGGCTGCAACAGTGTATCTACTTTTAATTAAAAAATAATAAATTAATTCCATATTATGTGAGTGTATTTGGTCATTCCAGGCAAGTAATAATAATGTAATTTATCACTCTAGTTCTTGGGTTTTAACTGGTTGCTTAATTTTCACTCTATTTCTCCAAATTTTCACTAAAACTTTGAAAGACTACCCTAATATTAAGAACTGTATGCGAAGTATAAGTGTTAGAAATGGTGATGAGAAACTTGAATCTGTACAGCTGTATGCAAAACTGTGTTAGTGAAAAGTGGAGAATTGGAGATATTGAGAGTTTCCTGATGATTTGGATGCATTTAAAGTATTATCTTGATACTTGTACACCATACATGTAAAGAATATTTATTTGGTCATACAAAGGTCAAGTACAATTCAGTGGCCATGAGGAGTGTGGAATAGGCCTGTATTTGCTAGAAGAAATATGTATTGTGAGACTGTTTTGTACCAGGAGATGCTGATCCATTATGATCCCAGTAGGAAAGGCACTCAGACTCTGAAAAGTGTCATTTAAAATGGTACTGTTTAAAGCCAACACTAAAAGGAGAAAAAGAATAGTAAAATCTTACATCCCTCTAGATGCTGGGAACCCTGAGCTGTGCAGCATCAAAATGGGCCTCCGATCCACTTACAGGACACCATGTCCGTGGAAAGCGTTACCCCATTTTGGTCATTCAAGCTATTATAGCACTTTCTAACAAGAAAACAACTCTATTCATCATTCCTACTGTCAGACAGAAAGGATGTTCACAGGAGAACTTGTTAGATAAAGGCAAGGCCAGGCGGGTGGCATAATCACCAGTATCAAGTGGGAGCTACCCACAGGCTCCTCCATTACAATTAGCGCTAAGTTTATCCTGCGGCCAAGGGATACGCGTGGCACATCACAGGTCTGAAGGCCAGGCTGCACAGGCAGCACAGCACAAGCCCGGGACTGCTCAGATTAACTGGTGGGTGGATCACTAATTCCTTGATGTACAGTGGTCTTCAGGTCAGGATCACTGCAGAGACCACGTCCCTTTCGTTCACAGCTCAAAACTGTAGTATCAAAATAGGAAAGATAAATAACTGGTCAGAGGGTATACAGTGTTGCTCACCTTTTGAAAGCCCTTGTGTTCGTCTAGCCCAAATGCTTGCTCCACCCCTTCGAATGAAATTTGGGAACCCAACAATGTGTGTAACTAGTCTGCAAAATTGATTTCCAGTGAAATCAACACCAGGGATTATTAAAAAACAATTACTTGGTCTTGGATGCAGCTCTAGAGTTTTATATGCATTAGGGCAGCAATACCTCTTTAAAGAAAGGCAAGAAAGTCACCAGCTGTTGATATACTAGAAATAAAAACTTCATTAATGTATTTATGAGTGGGAGAACTTCAAAGAATGTCCCAATATGATCAATCTCAATGTTACCGCATTGCCACAGCTTGAAATGGGGAGAATGTAGAATTAATTGAGTCTGAACTAAGTCTTTGGACAAAGTCACAGAAAGAATTGTGCACGTTAAATCCTGACGCTGACCTTACTCAGGAACTCTACCTGCTCAGTCCATGCTGCCTCTTCACTGTATAACATGAACTCCTTTGTAATGCAGAATTTCTTTAATGCATACAAAGTGAGTTTATAAACTAAAACAGTGAGAAATACATCTCCTAGTTATGCTGAAAATAGAAAAATCTATTTAAAGTATTTTGAAATATTTGAACTTTATAACACTAGATCTTTCCAGACATCATCTGCTGACTTGCAGATCAGCTACTGAGCAGTATTAGTAACAGAATATTTTTTAATATTTCAGCTTCCCAAATCCAATCAGACTAAATGTGAAATATGTAATTTACAAGAACATAACAAGAGTCAGCTCTGAAGTTGTGAAAGCAGGGAAGCTTGAATGTGTTTGACAGATACTGTACTAAAATCTTGATTGTGTTTGATATACCTATTACCAAAAAAGGCCAATTTAAAAAAAAATTATTTGATGTATAATTATTATTGTGGTTTTGCATGCATAATCCATATCATCAGGTAACATACGCAAAAATCAAGGCAGAGGCAAAGGAGATAGTAGAAAATTTGAACCTGGAAACCATTGGAGAAGTACAACTCTTGGTTAAACTTTTGTATAACCTGCACTGATGCTTATTATGAGATATTGTGGGGAAGCATTTTGTTCTGTGACTTAAAATAATCTGCAGGTTATATGTATGAAAATATAAGAATTGTGACTACTGCACTGAGTATCCTTCAGCCGTAAACCTTAAGTAATTGTGCAAATATATATATACACACACACACATATTTGCCATATGCAGCTGTTTGGTTTGCATTCTCAAATGAGTTTTGTAGCCATGCTCGTTGCCAGATTTTACTTTGTTCGTGTTGCTGTTCATCATGCTCTGTTGCCCAGCGTAACATCAAACGTAGTGTGCTCTCTAGCCTGTAAATGCCAATGTGTAATTACTGTTTTAAGGATCAAGTCTTTTGTGATAAGAACTGCAGTGCCCCAAGCTGTGTCAGGTCTCAGAGTGGCAGGTAGAACAAATAGGCTGAACCATAAGGGAAAGAGCTGTATCCTTCTGATTACACTGAATTACCTGGATTTCAAAACTTAAAGATTTGTGGGTTTTTTTAAATATAGTATGTTAAAACAGATGGAATCCTTTTTCTGCCTCAAGGTGGTTAAGGATATTTTACTTTGGAAGGACTCCACAAAGTAATTATTACCCAGTTTTATAACTGCTACAGAATGCAGGAAACTCGGAGAACCTAATAATTAAAATCTTAAATGAGTGTGGTTTTGGGGCTAGGTTATTTTTCTTTTCCCTCCTAGAAAATTAAATTGTTCGAATGCCTGCTAATTAGAGTAGGGATGGTCTATATTAGATTACCTTCTCTCCTCCCCCTTTCTGGTGTATTTGGAGAGGTATGTTTCAAATTATTTACAGTCTTGAACTGGTGAGATATTCCCAAATGTTTCACTGATTTTTTTTTTTTCCTGCTGTTGCCTTAGATTTGATGTAATTAGTTCTCTCCTTTTCATTAGGTCACTCAGGCTGATGTATATCCTGAATGAAATCTTCTTATTTTATATTTAACTAGTAGTTCTAACATATGTAATGAATAGGATCTGTTATTTATGTTTCTGTTTTAAATCCCTGTCTTCTGCATTTCAAAAATGTAGTGTTACATTTGTAATGATACCTTAATTATTTGTTTTGCTTTTTATCAAATATGTTGCTTTGTGGCATTATACAGTATTTTAATGTCCTCTTAAACTGTGGGAGGGTTTTTGCCATCTGGACCATATTATTTTAAACTTACTCTGAACATACACCCAAGCCATGCATGGTGCTGTTGAATCTGTTCTGTTTTCATGAGATGTATGAAGCTTTGATTCCTGTTTTTTTGTTTGTTTTGAGAAGATTCCCTCTCTTCCTCCTTACTTTGTCAGTCTGGTCCCTTTCACTCCTTGTGGGGAGTAGGGAATAATCTTACTATTAAGACAGGGATATACGATCTATTTTTTTTCCTGCCACGTTCACAGCAGTCTCCCACCAGTTGCTAAATGTTTTGTCCTGTCGGCTCTTTTGCAGACCAGGTTATTAGGAAGTAGAATATTGATTATTTAGGATGAAATTTTCAAAGCTTGCCTAGAGGGTTGGGGTGTCCAATTAGAAATTAATGACCTAGAGGCAGCTTTGAAAATCCCACCTGTAGAGTTGAAGCTTTTAAATGAGTCTGAAGTTAAGAGTGCAGCCATAATGAGTGTACAAATGGTGTGATATTTTCCTGTGATTGGAGGCAGTGTTAAATAGCAGCTTTCTATCTTCACGTCAGATAATTAAGGAAGTTACCAGAAGTAGACTTCAGATCAGTAAACTGATCCTCTATTCTTTGGAACAGGCTAACAGGCAGTTACTTAAAAATACCAAGGCACAGTACAGCCCTGCTAATGACAAGTTTTGTCTAGGAAGTCTGTTGTATCTGTTTTGTGAAGATACTTAATCAGAAACTTTGAAATAAGCCTAAAGTAAAAGTAATAGTATATCAGCTATAAGAATAAAACTAAAGCAAGGCTCTTGTGTGCCAAAGATTTTTTTTTATTTTTTTTTTAATGACTCCAAGGGTATGGCAGGTGAATCCATTTAGCAAGTATAATGACTGGAAAGTGGAATGTTTTTCAAATAGCATGGATGAAACGATCTGTAGCCCATCAGCGTACAGCTGGAATGATGTCATACATGGTTATGCTTTAATTCTTCCTGCATTGCTAAAGGGGGAGTGGGGTCTGTAATATCCTCAGACTGCCTTGTTGAATGCAAATCCTCAAGCTGGAAATGGAGAGCCTTCTCTTTCTCCACATGACTAATGTTAATTTCTTTAGCAGAAAAAAATTTAATATGTCTCTCTAATGGTAAATTACCATTTATTGTAAATGTGCCACATAAAGGAAGTAATAAGTCATTATTATTGACCCATTACTGTTCTTTCTGTTTTACCTTTAATTAAATAAAAATGTGCACTTTGAGTTAATATGCTTTTTGTTTGAATATTTTTTTATTAGTCCAGAACTGGTGCTGATATTCCAACACACTGTAGTAATTAAAACTTCATCTTAGATTTTGCTTAAGCTGAGGGTGAAGTTTTCATCTTAGGTGTTCTCCTTTAATTGCATTCCCCAACCTCATTTCACTTTTTCTGAGTCTTCTAGTCCCAATATTGTATTGTTAGGTGCTGGTTTTAGTCACTTGTTTGCTCCTCAAGCACAAAGGTGGGAGTTTTTCTGTGGGGAGACAGTGCCCTGCTGAGCTAATGATAACTTAAAATATGTTAGTGCTTAAAAGACTGGATTATAATATAGAAAAATACATGAGAGTAATTATAAAGGAAAGCCAGAAATTTGCAGGGTGTGAGTGATGTTACAGTGCAGCTGGTGGAACAGCCGAATGGTTGAGGTGATGGAGAAGTGAATGTGCTGGACAGTGTTAGAAAAAAGCCTCAGTTCTCTCTTCTCAGGACAACTTACGCATTTACAGAAAACTGCTAATAAGCTAGAAGCTATCCCAAAATAGGCTTAGGAACCGAGATCATAATCTGGGAACCTAGAGGCAAAGTACCCTATCTATAAAACCAGCTATGCTCATTCTTTCTCCTGGGGGTTTTTTTGGTTACTTTTTTTCCCCTTGGGTTGGTATTTCTTTCTGCATAATAGCACAGAGTAAGCAGGAGGAATTACAGGAATCACTTTGTAGCTTAATATGCACCCTGGGGTAAAGGCACTTTCCTTGGAGCTGGAAAACATAGACTTGAACCTCGTTAGGTAAGGAAAGCATTGAGCCTGACGTCTTAGACCCGAAGCAAAGGTATGAGTGTTGTGATAGCATATGAAGGTGAACAGTGCAATCACCACCTTGTTATCAGTCACATTTAGAAAACCCCCAAAATAAAACAGGAAACCCTGATCAGATCCCATAAAGAATAGATGCAAATGCCTATTGTCTCCATCTCTGAATAAATGTGTGCACTGTGGCATTTAAGATGCTCTGTGCGCTCAGATTTTTCTCTGGACTTCAGTGCACTGGTTGTTTCGAGTCCCAGTCTGAAATGACAAGTTCCTCCATGCATTGCAGACATCGGACTCCGAAATCTGAATTACCTCCTTGGGATCAGAAGCCTAGAAGTTAAATGCCATTGTGTGTTCTTTATGGAGCTCTCTGTCTTTTATTGGACATACCTAATCCCAAGTGTGTAGGCAGAGTACAAAGCCCGTATGTTACCTCATGTCTCTTTAGTGATCCTGTTACACTAATCGTCACTAGGGGTAGTCCAGGGTCACCCTTGTTCAACTACATGTTGGCAACAATACTGTAACTATGGTGGGGCCAAATCTTTGCTTTGTAGCTCTGTTAACTCTAATTAAAATATGCTGATTGTATTGGGTCTGCATGGCAAGGTTTTGGTAGCGGGGGAGCTACAGGGGTGGCTTCTGTGAGAAGCTGCTGGAAGCTTCCCCCATGTCCGACAGAGCCAACGCCAGCCGGCTCCAAGA